>OZ024740.1:99615180-99730180 GCA_964016885.1 Eledone cirrhosa
TATATATATATATATATATATATATATAGTTATATATATATATATATATATATATATATATATATATATATATATATATATAGTTATATATATATATATATATATATATAGTTATATATATATATAGTTATATATATATAGTTATCTATATATATTCATTTATATATATATGATATGTATAATGAACATGCATGCTTCTTGCTGCTGAATATAGGAAATAGTGCACAGAATACTTTTAATACTCTAATTTCACATTTCTGAAAATGCTTCCCTTAGGCTGGGTGTCTATTACAAGGTCAGAGAATATATATAAAAAATTCTCACATATATTTTTCTGGAAATAATGTAAAAGTGGGTAAATGTTATTGACAATGTGATTTTTTGACAACCCCTATCATGTAGAAATATGTATGAGTGTATATATGCAGGTGTGTATGTGTGATGTATGTATCTATATTTACATACATTTGATCTGTTGGACTGAATACATTTGAATCTTGAAATAATAGCATATAATTGGTTCTACTTTTGGCACAAGGCCAGCATTTACCCAGTACATTACTAGTACTTTATTTTATCGACCCCGTAAGGATGAAAGTCAAAGTTAAACTCGGCGGGATTTGAACTCAGAATGGTGTGGGCCGTAACTCTATGCGTCAAAGCATGGCGTCCGACCAACTAAATACATATAATTATAACCACTCCAAGTACTGAGTACTTATTCTTGTTTACCATATATATTCATTTGATCAGCATCAACAAGATTCCAGACATCATTTGCTTAGCAAGTCGGATGGAACTCATCAGATGGGACCAAGGAAACAATGTTTCCATTGTTCTTTCCAATTACTGATACTATCTTTAGTGGTGGGCAAGAGAGAAGACTGTTGGTATGGACATGTGATGGGCATGGAGGATAAACAATGAGTGAAGAAGTGACAGGAAATTCCAGTGGATGGAAGCCAGAGTACAGGTAAACCAAGGAGGACGTGGGCAGAGATAAGAGCTGGCCTCAAATTGTTGAGACAAAGAAATGTGGTGAGTGGAGAGATGCTATGCTGAAAAAGATCTGTCTAAAACATGTAAGTGTTTTAAAATGAATGTTAAAATGATGATGATGATATATTGGTGTTAGGAAGAGCATCCCCCATAGAAAACCTGCCAGATAGTCCTATATGAGTGAGACACGGTCACCCAACCAAATTTGCCTCAAGTGGGACAACTCCCGTCTAACCCATGCTAGTGTGGAAGATGGACGTTAAATGAAGAGGATGATGATGATGGTATATAGTGTATGTGATTCAGTGAATTACTGATGGTGGTACTGATATAAGCACTCAATGCATAAGCAGAGCGTATATGATAATAGAAAAGATTAAGTTTTTTGCTTGTATTTATGTTTAATTGTGTATCAATCTATTACACACATTTCACAGATGATTGACTCAAGGTCTCCCACGGGAGCTATGGATTCAACTCCAGCATCAATCTGCTCATCAGACTGGTGATTTAACTAAAGATAAAGGGTTTGTGGAGATCAATGAAATGTTGGGTATATTTAAATATCAACCCTAATTTTTTGCATGGGTGTGTGTGCATGTAAGTATTTAAGTGTGTAGGCATGCCTGCTTGTGTGTGTGTATATATGTATATGAGTATGTGTATGTTTTTTAAGCTTGTGTATTCAATTGTGAGTATGTATATATATATGTATGTGCATGTGTGCACGGTATGGGTGTGTGTGAGGACCAGAAGAGTTGATGGTCAGCTTGGCAGCTACAACAGGCAGACAAAATACTGTTCAAAACTCAGCATGAGACAACGATCCCCTTGGAAGGGAGGTGTGGAGTTCAGTACTGTGTGGCATTGGTTTCAGGTTACAAATGCTTGTCAAGCTGCAACAAAACACAATCAGCAACAGGTGTAATAATGATAACATCAACATCAACAACAACAAAGGTGGTAGAGACAACTTCCACATCACCAAATAAATACATTGAGCCATAGTAGTAGTAGCAATAATAGTAATTCTAGTAGGGATGATAATCAGTATGAGAGTATCAACAGTAACAATAATGATAATAATAATTGTTTCTACTTTAGGCACAAGGCCAGCAATTACCCAGTGCATTACTGGTAATTCATTTATCAACCCCGTAAGGATGAAAGGCAAAGCATAGAGTTATGGCCTTTGCGATTCTGAGTTAAAATCCCGCCGAGGTTAACTTTGCCTTTCATCTCATTTTACGAAGTTAACTTTGCATTTCATTTCATTTACGTCCGCTTTTTTCCTTGCTTGCAAGGGTGGCACAGGAACTGATTCTGGCTTGATTTCTACAGCTGGATGCCCTTCCTAACACCAACCTCATTTACAGTGAGTGATGGGTGCTCTTTTCCGTGGCACCTCCACGTCCACTTTACAGTGGAATGATACGGACCCCAGTCCTTATCATCTCATTTCTACAGCTGAGTAAACTGGAGCAATGTGAAATAAAGTGTCTTGCTCAAGGAGACAGCACATTATATATATATATATATATTTATATATATATATATATATATAACATCATCATGATCATCATCATCCTCGTTTTACGACCATTCTTCCATGCTAGCATGGGTTTGAGGGTTGTCCTGTTGTGGGCAGTGTCCAGTCAGCTGACCTTGTCTTGCTCATACGGCAACTGATTCTGGCTTGATTTGTACAGTTGGATGCTCTTCCTAACACCAACCTCATTTACAGTGAGAGCTGGATGCTTTTTTTCTTCCATGGCACCTACACGTCCACTCTATAGTGTGGGCTGGGTGCTTTTTTGCTGTGGCACCTCCATGACCAGTTTGCAGTGGGAGGGTATGGGGGCATATTGTCTATATGCTTCAACTTCGGCTTGTACCTGTAGGAAGTCAGGTCTTCTGTATTACTGGGTGATGCCAGAAGTCACGGTCATGTGTCATCGCCTTTAAGAGGAGCAATTGTGTAAGGTCTTCTTGAGTCTCCCCACTCCGCGGCTTCCATCGACTTCTAGTGCTCTGCACCTTTTTATGCAGCTGTCATCCTTCATACGCATCACATGTCCATACCAACGCAACCTACTCTCCTGCACACAGCATTTGATTCCTCTTATGCTCAGTCTCTCTCTCAATCTGTCTATGCTTTGCCGTTCGCGTATATTACTATTATAGATCCATCGGAGCATGCAAGCTTCGTTTCTTTCTAATCTGCGCAAGTCTACTACAGACAGTGCCTAGGTCTCACTACCATGTAACATTGCCGTTCGTATACACGCATCATACTGTCTGCCTTTCATTTTGGGGATGGAGTTCCTACCTACACCTTTCCTACATACTGAGCAAGGTAATTTCCCTGAGGGGATCTGGGTTCTGTATTCTCGTCTACTTACGAGGACCTTAGTCTTTGTCAGGTTGACTTTGTGACCCTTTCTTTCTAGTCCCTGCTTCCATGTTTGGAATTTCTTCTCTAGTTCCACCATAGATTCAGCTATAAGTGTGAGATCATCAGCATATAGGAGATCACATGGGCATCCGGTTTTAAACTCCTCCGTTATTGCCTGCAAATCTATAATGAACAGGGGAGGGCTAAGAACAGAGCCCTGGTGGACACTGACCTGTATGCTAAATTCCTCGCTATAGTCATTGCTAACCCTAACATTGCTGACTGCTCCTCTATACAAGGCTTGTAGAGCTTTCACAAGCCATTCATCTACTCCTAGTTTCCTAAGACCCCACCAGATTATAGCACGGGGGACTCTGTCAAAGGCTTTTTCCAGATTGACGAATGCCAGATAGAGCGGATTACTTTTAGCTAGGTACTTTTCCTGTAACTGCCTCACAAGGAAGAGGGCACCAGTGGTACTTTTTCCTGGTACAAACCCAGTAATATATATTTATATATATATACTAGCTGAATTACCTGGGATTGCCTGGGTTACTGATGTTCTAATTCATGTATGTGTAGATGTGTGTTTGTATTCAATAACGTACCTAATGAATGTGCAAACACATACACACTCACAGACACATACATATTCATATACAAAACGTGATATCCTATTGGTTTAATGCAAATGAAAATAAAAATTACATGCTGATACTCACGGGGTCTAATACCTTGTACAATTTAATTTGATTTGGTCCAGCCATTAGAGAATGCATAGGAGCAGGCAGACAAAGAATTTTATATCTACAGATATATCTATATATGTATATATATATATATATATATATATATGTATATTATGACTAATACACTATTCACTTCCCTGACATTTGTGTATTATTCTATCTACTATACATGCACCTTTGACGAGTTGTCGTACACCTGAGCACTTACACAATAATTTCTCGGTGGGATATGGTCTGAGTTCAAATCCTGCCGAGGTTAACTTTGCCTTTCATCCTTAAGGGGTCGATGAAATAAAGTACCAGTAATGCACTGGGATACTTGCTGGCCTTGTGCCAAAAGTAGAAATAATAATTATTATTATATATAAATATATATTACTGGGTTTGTACCAGGAAAAGACACCACTGGTATATATTTATATATATATATATATATATACATATATGGATAAAATGGTGAGCTGTGTGGTTGCAATATATATATATATATATAATTTGCAACACACAGCTCACCATTTTATTCATATATATATAAATATATATATAACACATGTACACACACACACATAAAAGTATTGAGTACCTTGTGAATAGGTGCATATATTGGTGCAAGCAATTCATCACAACTTCAGACCTTGTGTTGATTCTGTGGCTCTTAACTTTGATGATTTCTGCAGACTGTGAAAGACATAGTCAGCAAGCGTTTTTGGAGATGTCCACTTAAAGATTTCTCATTCCATTCTGAAGTTAATGTTTTAGTTCTGTCACCTCTCCAGCTTTGTCAGACTGGTTTGTAATGTTTTATGGTAATGTTTGAAGGAGCTGGTGTGGTTATTGAAATGGGATTTGAAATCCTTTCCTCTAGCTCCTATGTAGATGTAATCTTTTCTGTCCTCAGCATGCGAGGTGCAGCTGTAAACGCTTCCAGAGGGCATGCAATGTTTTTTAGTAGACACTCCGTAAGAGATCTGCAATTACATTTTTCAGTTCTGAGGAACAGTAGTCAGCATAGGTCAATTGATTTGAAAAGACAGAGTTTCATGCGACCCATATGATGTAATTCTGTATGCAATTGGTGTTATCATGACTGGTTAGTTCCCTGATTGTTTTGTGGTTGAGGGCCATTATTTACTTCTGAATGGGGCGGTGGATTGACAGTATCGGTAGAGGGTCGGACGCCATGCTTTCCAGCATAGTTACGTCCCTTTACGATCTGAGTTCAAATCCCACCAAGGTTGACTTTGCCTTTCATCCTTACGAGGTCGATAAAATAAAGTACCAGTAATGCACTGTGTAATTGCTGGCCTTGAGCCTAAAGTAGAAACAATTATTTACTTCTGAATGTTTGGTGTTGTTGAATTTAAAATCTTAACAATGTGCCTATTGAAGAGCTGAGGAAAGTACTGATCAAGGGCCCTCAAGAAGTTTACAGAAATGTTAGTCCAGGCATGCCTTTGTTTGATCCCACTCTGTGGCATTTTGATCAAAATTTTATTTAATGTAGCCCTAAGTGAATCTATGGATTGTGAGTGAAATTCGGTGGAGAAAACTGTTTGGAAACCCTCCAGATAGTCTACAACTTTAATATAAAGAGCCACTCATATAACACACTATGTCATACTGAAGACCCCTGAAAATTACGATAAAGGTCATGCTTATCGAATGCTGAGCAACTTCCAAGTTAATTTTATGAGTGATTGGTTCCATTGATTGAATCAGTTAGAGCTTTCATCGTGGGAATCGATGAAGGTCTAACAACAATATGTGTATGCATGTTAATAAATATATGTATATATTATATAGTTATGTAATAAACAACATAAGATTATTATTTCATTTACCAAATGTTTCATGAAGACAGACGAGCTTGGCACATACGTCTGCCTTCAATCGTCAGAATGAAATGTTGTTTTCACTCTTACCAGGTGGATACCTACACATATTTGTGAGTGAATAATAATAATATAATAACAATATTATTAATATTCGGTTTGTTTGCAAGCAAACAGCCTCAAGGCACCTTTTGTTCCAACGGTAGCAGAGAGAAAATAGTTGACAATTGTTTCAGATGTATTGCCCCTTATCTAAACTATATATCCCCTTATCACTGTTACCCACTGGAACTGCTGAGGGTAAATAGTATTCTCAAAGGTATACATCAAGTGATTAGCAATTTTACGGCTGGCTTTGCCGAAAGAAAAAAAACAATTTTTTTTTCGCTTTAGCATGGGTGATACCTAAATGTATGCAAATTTATATACATGCACACACACACACAAACACACATATATATATCATCATCATCATCATTGTTTAACGTCTCTCTTCCGTGCTAGCATAGGTAATATATATATATATATATGTGTGTGCGTGTGTGTGTATATATCCAGTTAGTATTTGATAAGTATGTAATCAGGTGTCTTTCCATTATCTCAAACACTTCGAAAGGAGAAACTCCAAAGAAGCAAGACACAAACTTAACCTTAATAATATATATATATATGTATATATATATATATAGAGAGAGAGAGATATGGGGGGGGGGTAGATCAAGAGAAAGAGAGAGAGGATATGAATGCAATTACATATATATATCCCGTTTTCCAACTTGTAACAAATAATATCAATATTGTAAAGAGCACTTCCTTATAATGTGTCTCCATTATGCATAACATATAGTTCTTTTACTTCTCTCTATCATTACTACTCATATAAAGGACTTCCTTTATTTTATTTTATATTTTTACCTTTTCTCAACAGTTTCCTAAACAGAAGTGCTTACCTGACACCAAGTCTCTAATTATGAAATTTCTTTCTAACTGACATTTTAAGTAACTGATACTTTTTTTTTTTAATCTGCCATTTTTATCTTTCCTACTTTCTGAAAGGTCATACCACATAGCAACATATATTGGCCTTATATGAAATTATCACTAACTGCGTATACCATATTATCATCACCATTGATATCGTCAAAAACGTCATCATTATCTTTTCCACCATCATCATCATTCTTATAGCTATCTCGCAACCACATTGCAGATTAATCACAGAGTGTTTCAAAAAGGACGAAAAGCCAATGATGGAAACTCTAAAGCATTGCTTGACTTGATAGAGATAGTAGGCAAATACTCTTTAAAAATATCCACCAAATGTAGGACATATAGTGAATGTAATCCGTCATACTCTTAAAAAGTGTTGATCATGGTTAACATTGATTTTGTCGTAGATATACTCAACACATCTTGTTATGGTGCTACGCAACAATAAAAAGGACGCTTTTACGCACCCTCTTGAACTGTTCAAAATAGCAGCCGAACTCCCCTCAAACTACACTGTACTGCCCTAAATAAAGAAGGGTACAATGTACTTTTGGATACACTAATTCTGAATATATCATATCAACAATATGGTTGAATTGCCTTTGATCACAGGTCTGTTGTATAAAAACTAACTGTACTATAAAGACCAGGAGTATCATGAGCCATCATCATATTTATCATCTTAATCATCTCTCTGAAATCTAATCTCATCACTGCTAGACAATACTGAAATTTCTTATACCAAAGAAAATGAGCTTTTACAGCCATTGATCTTGCTAGAAACAGCAAACAAACAAATCTCCTAAAACTCTTGAATAGGAAAGATACATTGAGGAATGTAGTCCTGGATGCATATGGATGATGAAAATTGTATGAAATAATGGCAAGAAGGAAACTACACAAGAGAAAGCCCTAGAAAATCCTAGCTACAATTTGTAATAGCTAATCTCAAAATCCTGAATCTCACAGTCGTGTTGACAAAGGAATACAACAGGTAGATGGAGGCTGCGTTGGAAGAGATCTGTAGTGACCTCTTGGGCGAGAAGGAGAGTTACGTCCCATGGAGACTATAAATTGAGAAACTGAAAGTACCTGCTCTCTTACAAAGCTAGCCGTCCAGGAGTTAAGATGTAATTTTGCCTTCTCCCACTTTTCATTTTTACCACACCATGTGGAGTGAACAGATTAAGAGAAACTCTTTCTCAGGCGACTTCAACTTCGGAACAGAAAACCAGTAAAGACTAACATTTACTCTCACCTCGTCGCCAATTCTACAACTAATAATACCAGTTATACATATTATATTATTTCAAAAGGTATGTCTTATTTCCAAGTTGTAACACACACTCATAACAATAAAGATGAGGCAATTATTGACACTCGTGTGAGATATTTCAGCATGTTTCATTTAATTACTTTATTCCTAAATTGATGACCAAATAAAGCAAAAACTAAATAACATCGACGAACTCTCAAGCTCGCTAAACTGGTGACCCAGACGTTGGTATATAGAATATATACAACTAGAGAAAAAAAGTGTTTGATGTTTTTGTTTTTTTTACCTTTGTTGAAATTTTTGAAGATGTCAAGATGGCGGCTTTCTTCTTCAACAGTTTTTTGGCGCGAAACCGAG
The DNA here is from genome assembly GCA_964016885.1 of Eledone cirrhosa. Lineage (NCBI taxonomy): Eukaryota > Metazoa > Mollusca > Cephalopoda > Octopoda > Eledonidae > Eledone > Eledone cirrhosa. The sequence goes on from OZ024740.1 coordinate 99,623,779, forward strand.
CGCCATGTTGGTTTTTACTTTTTTTCTCTCTCTATCATTGTATATATGACTGCACACACACATTTTCTTTACTGTATTACATGCCTGCATATGCACACACATTTCTTTGACACACACCAACATGTTGTTGTCCTTAGTATATGATATTCAAACGTTGTAATATTCTGCAAGATCCCTTCAACCCTTGTGGATTTACCTAAACATGCTATCGACACATTGCAGCTTAATTCACCTGCACCGCAACACGAGAATGCTAATTGCAGCTGAAATCAAACAGTTTCGCATCTCGTTGCACACTCATCGTCCATAACAACCTCCATCTTGTTACTTTACCCGACTCACTGGGAAAACAACAAACGGAACTGGACCTGTCAGCATTTCTACCATTCCTATGGATTCGCCAGAATTATGGAATTTACATTTCAACTACTACTCACCTACAGATTCAACTTGCTTTTTTTCTTTTCAAAGCAACTAGCCATTTTTTTCCTGGCTGCCTAGCACTTTCGGCAATACATCTGGCATGCCGACATATTCTCGCCTACTCATCTTGCCAGCACTGGTAAACTAACATAACAGCTTCACCCATAGCTACTGGTACAGCACTTACCATTAACATTTAATGCAAGAACAGAAACTTCGCCCATGTAAGACTTTATCCGTTTTTTGTTAGACCCTTGGTGGTCACGTATAAACTACAAAACAACTAGTCATTTGACACAGCGGCTCAACACGGCCCTTAGCGCCTCATTTTTCTTCTTGCATGCATTCTTCTGTTCAATTATTTTTCACTGATGTGCTCTTTCAGCATTTTTCCCTGCTGATTCAATAATCTGTATCGTCTTACGACTAGAGGGGGAGTATTGTAGTGACCTAAATTCCTCGGGCGCACATACATTCTCTGTGCGTGATTTGGCTCAGCTCAGCCAATCAGCGCCAGTAGAAGAGAATGTATCCCTATGCGCCATGAGGGAAAAATTCCCGCGTGGATTTGAGAAATCGCTCTCTTGCACGCGAACTTCAAAAAGTAAACACCTATTTTCTTTCGTCGTAAAATCACTAGCCAACATGTAACACAACAACTTAACCACGGCCTGACAACACTTCAGCCAGTAGACCGAGCCTCCCTAACTCTTAATTCGTTTGTTTTATCTCTCTGGGCATGCCAGCTACTCAGCTCCACTCAGCTCAACCTTATTAATAAATAATATAAAAAAAGCAAAGTCGTTGTCGATATTCCTAACATCTTACTACCAAACTGTTACCACAGCAATGCTTTAAATGTGATATGGAAGGATTCCTTCCAGGAGTTTTATCACAGCAGCAACCATAACCTCGATTCTTCGTGGTGATACATCTACTCTTAAAACCATCCTGTTAAAACTGGTAACCATAGACAACGCAGGAGTATTTCGGCATGAAATGCTCCTTTACAATATATATATATACATCAACCCTCTGTAGATGTATTGTTCTATGTAGATGTATTGATAATGCCATTGTTTGCTTAGTCGCTCACTTACACAATATATCGGATACATTCTTTTTTCTGTCCGGTTGTTTGAAGAAAAGACAAAAAAAAAAAGACAAGAAGTTTATTTTCTTTTTTCCTTGTGTTCGCGGTATTTTTCTTTACGGAGACGTATTTTGCCGCTTACCTAAAGTATGGAAAAGTGAATGTGAAAGAATGATGATGATGGCGATGATGGGCGACAACGATGGTCAAGACGACGATGACGACAATGAGGATGAGGTTGACAATGCATTGATCATAGGTGGAAGCATTTTATTTTAAGTCCACACATTCAGGTCTGATATGGAGCTAGTGTTTCTTCATTATCATAAATAGGCTTTTCTAACTGTACTAATAAATGCACATTCATAGCCTTCCATATCTAAAAATTATTGACTTGTTTTAGAATATTTCAGAAGCTTAGAGAATGACAAAAAAAGTGCTGCCTAGATGCTTAATATTTCTAAATAAACCATTAATGTAACCAGTAAGAAACTCTCTGCACCCTGCCAGAGTTTTCAAATTTAAAACAACTGTTTTTAAGACCAACATTATGTTCTATTTCATAACTGAGTATTTAATGTGTGGTACTTTGTATAGTTTTGGCAATGTTTTACTAGCTGGATGCCCTTCCTATCACCAACCACTTTACAGCATGGACTAAGTTAATTATTTGTGCAACCAGCACTAGAGAGGTCTTAGTGGACTGAACTCTCTTCTCTATTTTGTATCATGTTTATTTAGAGTGACTGCACTCCTAGACAGGTTGCTACATTTCAGCATACAGATTCCACATCTATCCTGTGCAGTATTATTTTATTCAGAGTCACGACCCTCCTAAATGGGTTGCCATCTATATTTTAAACTAGTTTAGTTGCTCTCCTTTCTTTTAAACTGCTTTATTCTGTCTTGTACCATCAGTCAATCATATGATGGTTCTAGTAACCTATTAGTTTGTTGTTATGCTATTTTATAAGTTGAAAACCGCTCACTTAACCCTTCTCAATTTTTGTAGAACTATACAGAATGGGATTTTATCACAGAGCCTTGTAGCTGATTCTGAAGTGGAGAAGAAAAAATGAGAGAGAGAAGAATTAATGCTAGCACTTGACTAGCACTTTATTTATCAACACCTACAAGGATGTAAGGCAAAGTTGATCTCAAAATACTTGATAATGAAATAGAAGTAGAATCTGTGTGCTGACAGAGCAGACAAAAGCAAAGAAAATCATATGTTCTACTATTGGATGTTCAATTGATCGAACAATTAAATGCTTATCATCAAAACTGACAGAGAATCCATTACCAACGTCTCATGAGAGCATGGATCTCTTTACCAATCCAGCTATGATGTGTTATATAAATATTGATTAATACATGACCCACCTTATTGATTATATGACAGATACAACAATGCTGGCTGTCTGTTTAAACCTTTTGCTACCAACTTACTTGAAACTGTCATGAATTTTTCATACAAATTTCTCATTTAAAAATGTTAATATTTAAATTAAAACATTCCATAATTTTATGTAACAATATTTTTATGTAATATTTCATATATCAGTTTAATAATATAAATGTTAAGCTATATTACTAAATTTCCCCAAATTTTCATTATTTTCAAATCAAATTGAAACAATCTGACAATGTATTTCATTATAAATATTGTAATAAAAGAGTTAAAACACTATTTTGTGTGATCTTTGTTTATACAACAGTTAGCAAGGTAACAGAGAATGTCTAATATAATATACCTCTTCTGGAAAGATATTTATTGACCAAGCTTAGCGTACATCTCCATACAAGTTTATATGCATTACCACAGAACTACAAGTGAATTTTCTCTATTGGAAATATGTCGTAGCAAGACAAGACCTTATAGGCAATTGAATTGTCAGCTATATATCAACTTAGTCATTGGAAATAGGTTCTTTAGATCTTTTCTCCATATAGTTATATACAGATTCAATAAGAAACTACTCGACTCCTATCTTTAGTATTTGTTTTGCTTTTTATTTCACTTTGCATTTATTATTGTGAAGGCATGTGGCCGAGTGGTTAGCGTATTTGGCTCACAGTCATAAGATCATAGAGTTCATTTGCAAATCGGGAGACATATTGTGCCTTGAGCAAAGCTCTTTATTTCGCTCAGTTAAAATAACGATTAGCAGCAGTAGTAGAAGCAGCAGCTGGTGCTTAACTCTGCAATTGACTGGCATCCTATCCAGGATGTTGTCTTGTACTCCCATTGAATGCTCATGAAACTGGGATAAGCTTCTAATTTTGTCCAGGCCATGCAACCATCAAAGACCCAATGTAAAATAATAATTCTAACTCTTACTCTATTTATTATCAGACACCATGCTTTTCAGCATAGAGTTACGGCCCTTTACGTTCTGAGTTCAAATCCTACCAAGGTTAGCTTTGCCTTTCATCCTTACGATGTAAATAAAATAAAGCACCAGTAATGCATTGGGGTCAATTTAATCGACTTTCCTCTTCCCATCAAATTGCTGGCCTTGTGCTTAAAGTAGAAACAATTATTATTATTCTGTTTCATTAAACTGCAGCAATGCAACAACGTTGAAACACATTCTTCAAGGATTTAGTTTAGTCAATCTAGTTTATCAATTTCATATCATAAATCCAGGACCGTTTTGTTGAGCACAACATTTTATACCAATATATACATAGATACAGACATATACTCACATGTTCACACAAAACAAAACAGTCACACACACAAAGATATATTCATCATCATCATATATATATATATGTGTGTGTGTGTAAGTATTTCCGTAGAAAAGGCAAAGGAAAGAAGAGTGCTGTATGTATAGTACAGAGCCATATAATTATGTAATAAACAACACAATATAAGTATTCCATTACCCAAGGTTTCGCGATGTTAGACGATTCTAACAGAAACGTCTGTATCGTTCATCAGATGAAAAATATTTATGTATATAAGATATGAAATTAAAATCTATTACAAATGAAAGTGAGGCTGAATTAAAATAACGGAAAAAATACATGTATTCACAGAATCAGATATATAATCACATGAACACATACATAAAATTGAAGATAAAAATATACATACACACGCATATATACAAAAATACATGCATACGCATGCACACATACATACAAATATATATATATATATATATATATATATATATGTACTTGCCATCACTGACGCTGATAAGAAGATAGCTTGGAAGTGTCACTACGAAAGGCTACTAAATGAGGAGAATAATTGGGAGAAAGACAGTCTCCCCCACATCGATCCAATAGAGGGACCAGCAGTGCAAGTTGAAGGTAGTGTAATAAATAAGGCGATTAAAGACAGGCAAGGCGAATGGGGTCGTTCCGAAGGACTGGCGTAGCAGCATAATCATTAACTGCTACAAATGTAGTTCGGGTTTGTGTCAGGTAAAAGTACAACAGACGCTCATTTCATTGTACGACAACTACAGGAGAAGTACCTAGCTAAAAGTAAACCCCTTTTGTTGACTTGGAGAAAGCCTTTGACAGAGTACACCGATCGATTATCTGGTGGGCTCTTAGAAAACTAGATGTTGATGAATGGCTTGTGAGAGCTATACAAGCCATGTATAAAGAAACAGTCAGCAAGGTTAGAATTAACAACGAATATAGTGAAGAGTTTAGCGTAAAAGTTGGTGTTCATCAGGGCTCCGTCCTGAGCCCACTACTATTTATTATTGCCCTTCAGTCTATAACAGAGGAGTTCAAGACCGGCTCCCCATGGGAACTACTATATGCAGAGGATCTAACGCTCATAGCTGAATCAATGGCTGAACTAGAGAAGAAATTCCAAACATGGAAGCATGGCCTAGAATCAAAAGGCCTTAAAATTAACCTGTCTATGACTAAAGTTCTAGTTTTAGGAAGGAAAATAGGCCATTGGTCCCATCTAGGAAATGGCCATGCTCAGTGTGTAGGAAAGGAGTAGACCGAAACTCCATTTTATGTCCCAAATGCAAAGTATGGGTGCATAAAAGATGTATTGGGATCACAGGTAAGCTAACTAAGAATATAGATTTTATATGTGGCCGGTGCTCAGGTGCAATAAGTAGCAGCAAGTGCCCACTAAATACTAGCTCATTCCATTGCACAGATGGTTCTATAGAAATAGTGGACAGCTTCCGTTACCTGGGTGACAAAATCAGCAGTGAGAGAGGGTGCTCTGAAAGTACAGTAGCTAGAGTCAGAACGGGATGGAAACAGTTCAGAGAGCTAATACAACTATTGGCCGCTAAAGGGTTCTCTCTAAAAATGAAAGGCAGGCTGTATGATGCCTGCAAACGAACAGCAATGTTACATGGCAGTGAGACTTGGGCATTGTGTGCAGAGGATATACGCAGACTGGAGAGGAACGAAGCTTGCATGCTCCGTTGGATGTGTAATAGTGATATACGTGAACGGCAAAGCATAAATGAACTAAGGGAGAAATTAGTAATAAGAGGAATCAGATGTTGTTTACTCGAGAAAAGACTACGTTGGTATGGTCACGTGATGCTCATGAAAGACGACAGCTGTATAAAAAAGTGCAGGGCGACAAAAATAGACGGTAACTACGGAGTAGACAGACCCAGAAAAACCTGGGAGGACTTGATAAATTCCGACCTCACACACTTACATCTCTCCAAGACAATGTCACTGGACCGAGATCTTTGGCGCTACACTGTAATACAGAAGACTCGCCTTGCCTAAGTACAAAGCGAAACCTACAGTCAGTAGGCACCTGTAACAAAAATACACCTCCGGTTCACCACCCCTTTCAATGTAAAGTTATCTTGGTACCACAACATCCAGCCCGAAACAAATGAGGTTGTGTAGGTGTCACGACAAAAAAACACACAGTCCACGCTGTAATGTGGCCGTGTAGTTAACACGGTAAAAACCTCCCAGTACACACTGTAAACGTGGTTGGTGTTGGGAAGAGCACCCAGCCGTAGAAAACCTGCCAGACAATCCTATACGAACAAGACAACCAATCTTGCCTCAAGTGGGAAAATTCCCGTACAAACCCATGCAAGCGTGGAAGATGGACGTTAAACGATGATGATGATGATGATATATATATACATATAGACATATGCACACATGTGTATAATTACCACTCACAGGTATATATATACACAAACATAAAATACGTAAATTTAGCAGACAGGCTTGGATATATAAAATCAAATATAATAAATACACTTATATATATATACATATCCGCGTATATATAAATAGCAAATACTGAAATATATATATATATATATATATTTCAATTTAGTAGTCAATTACAATTATTAAGCTCTAAGAAAATACTTCTGAGCATTACATTGCAATTTAAAAAAATATTATCAACCCTGCAGGGTGTCCAACATCCTCTTCCTCATTAAGTAAACTTGGTGAGGTTGCCGGTTTAGTCACCGACGAACTGACCATGCAACAGGTTGTACTGGGTTACATGTTAGCAGTCGCACTCAAGAGTGACTCAACACATACACACACACACATATATATATATATATATATATATATATATATATATATATATATATATATATATATATATATATATATATATATGTATATATATATATATATAAATTTTGAGTTTATGTTGGTTGTTCCTGAGAGAAATAACAACACTACCAGGAGCTGGACATATCGATGGATTGACAGAGTAAAGTACACGTCAACAACATGTGTACTTGTCCTTCCCACACAAATTCAGACTGCCTGAAGAGGTCACAGCCAATGATGGCTGTCACCGAAATATATATAGCAGTATATCTATAATTTGTAATAAACGAAGCCAAATTTTACATATTTGACTTAATGACTTAATTATTTTATATATATATATATATATATATATATATATATATATATATATATATATGGTGGCTGCCAACTCGTTTTCGAGGACGGCCACTACTTTATTTCCATGTAGGAGAACCCCTACCGATGCGCTGAACAAGTTTGACATTTTAGTCCAGCCAGCGACTTGAAAACTCTGGTACAAACACTACACTTGTGACAATTATTGACACATAGTGCTGGGCCCATGGTACCATGTGATGACAAGTGCAGAGAAATCTCCAGATATAAGGCAATGCCTGTGCCGTGAAGCTTTTATAGTGAGCAAAGGCACTGCACAAAGACAGTCCCACTCTCTTAACCAAGATGATATTTACCAAAAAGAACAAGTCAACATCATTGGATACCATCAGGGTTGCAGGTGTTATATCAGAGTTTTCCTTCTAGAATTCTGCCTTGACAAAGGCTAAGAGGTCATCTCTCCCGGTGATTTTGGATGGCCATTGACTCTTAAGAGCTCCTTTGCCCTCTGACAGGTTTTGTTTTTAGTCCTGCAGGATGTCCAAAGTCACCCTCCTCACCAAGAAACCTTGGTGGGGTTGCCAGTTTAGTCGCCAACGACCCGACCATGTACACACACACATATATATATACATACATATATCTATACACATATATACAATTACATATATACATACATATGGAGGCACAAATCTTAGTGGTTAGAGCATTAGCCTTGCAATCGAAAGGTTGTGAGTTCAATTCTCAGACCAGGTGATGTGTTGTTTCCTTGAGCAAGACACTTTATTTCACAATGCTCCAGTTTACTCAGCTGTAGAAATGAGATGATAGGGACTGGGGTCCCTATCATTCCACTGCAAATTGGTCGTGGAGGTGCCATGGCAAAAAAGCACCCAGCCCACACTGTAAAGTGGACGTGTAGGCGCCACGGAAAAAAGGCACCCAGCACTCACTGTAAATGAGGTTGGTGTTAGGAAGGGCAACCAGCTGTAGAAATTAAGCCAGAATCAGTTCCCGTCCTACTCTTGCAAGCAGGGAAAGGCGGACGTAAAATGATGATGATGATGATGATACATATACACATATATATAATTACATATATACATGCACATACATACGTACATACATACATGCATACATACATATAAGTAGATACACATATCCTCATCATCATTTTACGTCCGCTTTTCCTTGCTTGCAATGGTTGGACGGGTCCTATTCAGCACAACATCTCTCCCACGTCACAGTACTTCGTCATCTCCACTGTGAGTTTCAGCGATCTGAGGTCTGCTCTCACCACCTCCACCCATGTTTTTTTGTGGTCTACTTCTACTGCGTCTTCTCTTCACTTGGACTTCCTGGCACTTCTTCACCCATCGGTCATCCTCTATGTGCATCACATGTCCATACCATCTCAGCCTTCTCTCCTGCACACCACAGCTTATCCCTCTTATACCCAGTTTCTTTCTCAACTCGTCTATGCTTGGTCATTCACGCACATTGACATTGCACATCCAAAGGAGCATACTTGCTTCATTTCTCTCCAGCCAACGCATATCTTCTGCAGTTGCTGCCCATGTCTCACTAACATGCAGCATCGCGTATCTCACACAGGCATCATATAACCGTCCTTTTGTATGCAGGGAGAAACCCTTCTTTGTCAACAGACGGAGCAGCTCCCTAAACTTCTTCCATCCCGTCCTTATCCTAGATACTATGGCCTCGGAACACCTCCTTCACATGCTAATCTGACACCTGGGTACCAGAAGCTATCAACCACTTTTATATAACCCACCTGCATTGGAAAAATGAGTCTATCACTGCGATTACTACTGCCAACTCTCCCCGTACATCTACTGCATACGTAGTTTTCCGTACCTGTTAGTTTGCCTACTATCCCACTACAACTCTTGTGTACCCAAGATCTGCATTGCGTACATTTTATGGAATTTATGTCAGTTCCTTTCCTACATATCGAACATGGCCCTTTCCCTGATGGAATCAGAGTATTGTCCTCTCTTCTACTTATCAATGTCTTTGTTTTAGCTATGTTCACTCTCAGGCCTGTTGCTTCTAACTGCTGTTTCCATAGCCAGAATTTATTCTCTAGCTCTTTTACTGATTCTGCTATAAAAACCAGATCATCAGCATAAAGAAGTTCCCATGGCCATCCAGTCTTAAACTCCTCCGTTATGGCTTGGAGGACTATAATGAACAAGAGTGGGCTGAGGACTGAACCTTGATGTACACCTACTTGTATCTGGAATTCTTCACTAAACTCCATTCCTATTATCACTTTACTGACATCACCTCTCTACATAGCTTGCGCTGTCCTCACAAGCCATTCCTCTACCTCTAGTTTCCTTAGGGACCACCAGATGACAGATCGGGGTACCCTATCAAAAGACTTCTCTAGGTCAACAAAAGCTAAGTACAGTGGCTTATTCTTCTTTAAGAACTTCTCTTGTAGTTGCCTCACTATGAAGAGGCTTCTGTTGTACTTTTCCGAGGCACAAAACCAAACTGCATCTCATCTAAATTGACACTTTCTCTAATCAGTTGCGCTAATATTCTCTCTTCCACTTACATAACCTCATCCATCAGCTTTATGCCCCTATAATTTCACCTCCCTAGAGCACCCCCTTTACCTTTGTAACAATTTATGAGAATACTGCTGCATCAGTCTTTGGGTATGACACCACCATATATAGCTTGATTAATGATGCGTGCAACTAGTTTAGCGCCTACTTCTCCTGAAGCCTTCAGCATCTCAGCAACTTTCCCCGACGGCCCAGCAGCCTTACCCTTCTTTATTTCCTTAATTGCCTCTTGTACACTATATTCGTCAATCTCAATATCTGGTCCCTCTGTTGGGTCTACTGGGGGTAATTTCTCATAATGACATTTCCAGGCCTCCTTCTTTTGATCATTCGTGACACTAAGTACACCGGCATCATTCCGGTCACACTTATCTCCAACAACATCCTGATTTTCACTGACACACTGCCTTGCAATGTGGAACACCGTACGTCTCTGATCTTCCCGTCGCAGAACATTGGCAAACCTCCTACTCTCAGCCTCCCTGCGTGCTATGTACACTTGACATCTAGCTTTTCTCTTAGCGGCTGTGTATCCGTCTCTACTCCCACCCTTTTTCCAAGCTTTTCATGCCAGTCTTTTGTCTCTAATGGCCCTATCTATCGTGCTGTTCCACCACCAGATCACTTTCCGTCTGGTAGAAGCTCTGCCCAACCACAAGTTTCTTTAGTAGCATGCAGTAAGTTGTCACTCAAGAAACTCCAGTTATCATCTATATAGACATATATATATTTATATACATATGTGTAATACACATAAAAACATACATTTACGTACAAAATATAAATATACACATGTAATGTCTCCCAAATAATAATAATTAAAAATGAGTTAAGGGGGCATACATATATATTCGTATATAAAGGGTTAAGTGGTAGAGGTAAATTAACATAAAGAGAGGCACTATGTTTTTCTTATGGTTACTAAAAGCAATATCATCAGCCAAATTAGGGGTAGTAGAGAGAGAAATCTTAACATTATTTTTGTTAAATAATTCATAGTACTTATGGTTAAGAGGGAACTTTTTGCGTAAGATGGAGAAGAACATTTTAGTGAGATTAGAAGCTACATTATAGGAAAACGGAGGATAAAACCAAGATAGATTCCGAGATCTATTCTGGCATGGAGAATTAGCAGAATTAGAAGGGTTTATAGGCATGTTTAGAGTATGTTTTAAGTTATTATGCATAGTAGTGCATGAATTCTTAGTATTACGGGAAGGAGTTCGGTTAAGGTGTCTATTAGAACTCATCCCGAACTCATTGCTAAGAGTAGGTAGCAAACCATTATAAGAAGACCGGTTCTTTCTATTAGTGTTTTAAATCTATTATTACTAGAGAGACAATTCTGTGCAATTACATTATAATTACTTAATTTATGGGTGGATAGAAAAGCAGGTAGGTAATAAATCTTATCCTTAAGCCTGATTTAGAAAGAGCCTCATTATAGTACCATTTCGTTAAATATATTCTATGTGAAATAGACATTACAATAGATTTAAGAATAGAGGAGGGTGAGTGGAAAGACTATTAATATAAGTTAGGACCTCACATGGTTTATGATAAGGATCGTAGATTCCTGTATCAAGGTCTAAAGTAGCATCAATGAAATTAACAACCTTATGGTTAGGTTCATTTGTGATAGAAAGACCAAAGCTTTTAAAACATTTATGCAAATGCTTCTTGAGAATATCGATTCAATGTGCGTAAAAGTTATCTACAGTAAATAGAGCATCGTCTCGGTATAAGCCTCCTTGCAGGAGGGTATATCCTCCTTTAGTTTGTTTAGGAGGTAAATTTCCACAAGGTCAGTAACTTGTGCAGAGTCACTTGACCCCATAGTGATGTCAAAGTTACCTGGTCTATTAGCCCTAGTCCAATAACAACCATTGAACTCTTAGATAATACATTGTAAATTCTTAGCATTTATAATGTATTATCTTACTTGCATCTCTAATATGTGGACAAGTATTCTTCAAGTTTTAGATTTATTGTAGTCCCTATTTTCAGTGACATGCATTTTAGAATTTTTATGTTTATTTTTTTTCATTTCGGCTCCGATGAGGAGACTTTATCAAACTTTTACTTTTATTATCATTTACTATTATCGATTTTATAATCAATAATTCGATAATTATCATCAGTATGTACAGAATACTGATATGGTTTCCGAAACAATTGTCAGCCATTAAATATATTTGTTTTCTCTAGCTTTTAATCCCCCTCTCTCTCTCTCTCTCTCTCTCTCTCTCTCTCTCTCTCTCTCTCTCTCTCTCTCTCTCTCTCTCTCTCTTTCTCTCTCTCTCTCTCTCTCTATATATATATATATATATATATATATATATATATATATATATATATATATATATATATATATATATATTGTACATTCACCCCTAGATTCCTATGGCTCTCTTCTGGTCAGAAATATATACTCTTACAGCTAGTACAGACCAACAAAATATGCACTCTCCACTTTTCCCTTCACAGCTCTGTATACGCACACGCACCCTTATATTAACATACTTTTGCTCATAGCTTCGTACTTAGAAGCACACGCACACTCTTTTACTTACATATACACACACATATCCTCTTAGCTTCGTACGGACGTATAATGACACACACACACAGACACACACACACACACACACACACACATACACACAAGTGTAGCTCTTTATACAAAATGGTTTTTTTCCACTTCAATTAGACACGCTCCACCATCCACTTTCCTAAAAAAACATATCATACACGAAACGCCAGCATCAACAGTTTTCCAAGAGATGGCAACATGAATGGACCTGTTATTTTTATCTAAAGACATTTTTTCCCAATTCCATCCTGACCATCCCTAATTTCTCATTCTTTCTTCTGATGAAGGACTAGCATCCTAAGTGTTAGGACAATCTTCCTGTTATTTCAAGCGCTAATCTTCTATATACTGTACCGATTGTGTTGTTACTTATGTTTACCATTTACATACATGTATAGGTGTTGAGTCCATGAGGGCAACAGGACGCAAGGCAGTAAATCAGACTCTATTCAATCCTGGTGTACAAGGCCTGTGATCATCCATGATGTAAAAGGATACGCAGCACTGAGTCATGTAGGGAAGAGGGACCTGGGGAACAGGAATGACGGGCAGTGGGAGTATCCATACTGAGTCGTATGTCTCTCAAATGTTCAGCAAAACGGTCTGCCAATCGGTGTCCCATTTATCCAATGTTTAAGGATCCGTAAAGAATAGACAACATGGGTGGAGGTGCAAGTGAAGGAGTGGCAGATACGGAATGAACCACGAGGGCCTGTGAGAGTGGTGAGATTGGAAATGAAAGGACAAGTGTTACAACAGGTACAAGAACAAGGATGAGAGCCGGGTGGAATAATAGGAGAGGACGAGAAGGAAATATGAGAGAGAGAGGGGGAGAGAAGGAGAGAAGAAATTCCAAACCTGGAAGCATTGCCTAGAAACAAAGGGTCTTAAATTCAACCTGACAAAGACTAAGATCCTAGTATGTAGAAGGGAAACAGAGCCCTGATACCCTTCAGGAAAGGGCAGTGCTGTTCAGTGTGTAGGAAAGGTGTAGGTAGAAATTCCATGCTCTGTCCCAAATGCAAACTATGGGCACACAAGAGATGTAGTGGGATTTCAAGTAGTTTAGCTAAAAATATAGATTTTACACGTAGTTGTTGCACAGGAGCAGTAAGTACCAAACAACCACAGGAAACAATGCTATCGAATTCTGAGAAGATTCAGTAGAAACAGTAGAGAGCTTCTGCTACCTGGGCAACCAAATTAGCAGCAGAGGTGGGTTTTCTGAAAGTAATGTAGCCGAGTGAGAATAGGATTGAAAAAGTACAGGGAGCTACTACCACAGCTAGCTATGAAAGGCTTTTACCTCAAAATAAAAGGCAAACTCAATGTTCCATGGTAGTGAGATGTGGGTGCTGTGTGCAGACGACTTGTGAAGATTGGAAAGAAATGAAGCTTGCATGCTCCAATGGATATGTAATAGTAGTATACACAAATAGCAAAGCATAAATGTACTGAGAAAGAAACTAGGCATAAGAAGAATAAAATGCAGTGTGCAGGAGAGGATATTGCTTTGGTATGGACATGTGACTTGTATGAAGGATAACAGCTGTATAAAAAAGTGCATACCACTCAAAGTTGATAGAAGCACTGGAGTGGGGGGACCCCAAAAGACTTGGGATGAACTGATAAAAGCTGACCTTGCTCAGTTGCACTTGTGAAAGATGATGACGCAGGACTGAGATATCTGGCATTGTGCAGCCATACAGATGACCTGCCATCCCATGGGTACAAACTGAAGCTAAAACATACATATAGTATGCACCACCCACAACCCACCCCACTCCAATATATACATATATATATATATATTATATAGAGAAAGAAATGAGATCTACAAGACTAGAATGAAGCAGTTCTAGTTGTGTAGAAGTTATTTCTATATACATAATAAAGTCGCTTATAATCTACCAATGTATTGAGTACCATTTTTAACTGTGATTACCCTCTGAACTCAGGGGAAACTGCATATGGTGCCACAGTTGGGATTCTACATATCTCTCTCTCTCCATATATATATATATATATATATATACAAAGAGTGATGTATTGCACTTCTCTAAGACAATATCACTGAACCGAGATCTTTGGCGCCATGCAGTAATACTGAAGACCCGCCTTGCCTATGTACAAAGCGAAACCTACAGTCAGTAGGCACCTCTTAACCAAATATACACTCCAACCCCTACTCCATCCTGCCACTCCCACCAACACCACCCCTTCTCTGTAAAGTTATGTTGGTACCACAACATCCAGTCCAAACTAATGAGGTTGTGTAGGTCTCACGACAAAAACACACACTGTAATGTGGCCATGTAGGTAACACGGCAAAAAGCTCCCAGTCCACACTGTAAATGTGGTTGGTGTTAGGAAGGGCATCCAGCCGTAGAAAACCTGCTATATGAGCGAGACACGGTCACCCGACTAATCTTGCCTCAAGTGGGACAATTCCCATCTAACCAATGCTAGCGTAGAAGATAGACGTTAAACAATGAGGATGATGATGATGATATATACATATATTTGTATTATATGTATACACACATACACACACTTACATAAATATCCATATTTATCTTGGTATCTCTTGCTTCACTCTATCATCATTGCGTTGCTCTTTTCCAGTAATGTGCTAATTCTTTAAAAGTTTTTTTCCAAAAGGTTACACTTTAGCAATTCCATTGAAAGATTTTTGAGATAACTGAATGCAGCATCTATTTAAACTGGTCTTCACCAGCAATGTCAAATGGAAAAGCCTAATCAATATCTATAAAAGTAGTAAATGATAACTTGAGACATTTGAAAGACAGAAAACACCCACACACACACATATATATATATACATACAGACATATACATATACGTACATACCTGAAATGATGAAATGATGTATGTATATATATACACATGCACATTTACATACATATATACACAATACGCTCTACATTAAAAATATCTCTGAAACGAAACATTAGAAAACCATGGAACAAAATGCCTGAAACATTTTCCATCAAAGAAGATTCCTCTAGCATATGTCTTCCTCCAAAGGAATCAGATAAATGAACAAAGCAAACCTAATTTATTTTCAGACATTTTTTTATTATTTTTTTTTATTTTTTATTTTTCAATATTAGTTGGAAGAATTATTATAATTTTGAACACGTTATTAGGTATATTGTATTAGAATTATAACATTTTAACATTACAACATACAGAATAATAAAATCTGAAGAAATTCTAGACTGAAATTTAGTTGTTCTGAATTCAGTGCTGTGTGAGTGTGTGAGTGTATATTTGTATGTATATAAATATATATAAGTATGTGAAAAGTGGATGATAAATGATGATGATGAAGATATATATATATATATATGTTTGTGTGCGTGTGCGCGCGTGTATGTAGCTATCTATCTATATATATATAACATCATCACTGTTTAACATCCATTTTCCATATAAAATTTAATATTGGTGCTCCAACATAATGTTATACACATATATGTACATGTTGTATACAGGATGTGTATGAAAACATTTGACAGTCTTCCGCTATAAATTTCTAAGTTGGTGACCAGTTTCACACATCATTAGTATCAGCAATAACAAGGGGAAGCTACTGACAACATTCTTTCTTGCTTGTTGACAGTTGTCAAGGCTACACTATTCACCTTGTTTCTGCTGAGACATATATATATTTATTATATATGCTATCATCATCCTCATCATCATTTTACATCTGCTTTTCCTTGGTTGCAAGGATGGGACAGGTCCTATTAAGCACAGCATCTTTCCACTTGTCCCGATCCTTCGTCATCTCCTCCGTGAGCTTGGTATATATATATATATAATATATATGTTAAACAATATTTTATAATAAATGCTCGGATTTATTCCTTGGAATTTTTCTTTGAGCTTCTCCTAGAGGTGATAGGGTGCATGTTTGAGATTTTCTCAAAGATGACATCTATACCTTGTAATGTAATATATATATATATTAGTTAGTTCCACAACAGTTAGTACACCATTTTCGAGGTCACGTGGATCACCTTGCAGATTTTCAACTCGAGCAATGGCTCATAGCTGTAAAATGGAGATCTATATGTGGAGAACAAGGGGGACAACTCAAGTTAGACTGATAAAAGGATACAACATCCCAGTGTTTTACCACACTTATATATATATATATATATATATATATATATATATATATATATATATATATATATATATATATATTAGCATCATCTTCATTGTCTAAGGTCCACCTTCCATGCTAGAATGGGTAGGATGGGTTGACCATGGAAAAGAAAATCAGATCAGAGATCCAAGTTTAACTCACCCAGGGCAGAGTTTGGCCTCGTTTCTACAGCTGGATGTCCTTCCTAATGCCAACCACATTTACAGTGTATATATAGAGAATGACAGTTTAACATCCGTTTTTTCATGGTAGCTTGGGCTAGAAGAGTTATCCTGTTGTGAGACAATTCAGATCCGATGACCATATCTTGTTCATACAGAAATGTTTCTGGCTGGTTTCTACAGTTGGATGACCTTCCTAATGCCAACCACATTTACAATGTGGTCTGAGTACTTTTTATTGGTGGCACCCAAACAACCACTTTACAGTGTGTACTGGTTGCTTTTTGTTGTGACACAAATATGTCCTCTTTACAGTGTGGACTGGATGCTTTTTGTTATGGATCCAAAATGACCACTTTATAGTGTGGACTGGCCACTTTCTGTCATGGCACCAACATGAGCACCTTACATGCTTGACTAGAGGATTTTGTTGCGTCACCAGCATGATCACTTTACATGGTGGACTGAAAGCCATTTAAAGCAGGAATGTGGGAGAGCATGTTTATCTTTCCATTCTTGAATACATGTGTTGGGGAAGGTGATGGGGGTGTGTGTATGTAGAGTGGACATTGGATAGGTAGGTTTAAGGTGGGTAATTAGCTGCTTGAGGCTGGAGTAATAAGACAGGGAAGGTGTATGGGTGGGGGAGGGGTACAGTGGTGTTTGTTAGAGACCACTATTAAGTTGCTTCATCCTGTGCACGTGTATATATACATATATATACTAGCCGAATTACCTGTGCCTTGCTGTATTTCATACATTTTTCTTTTGTAAGAAAATGATGATTGATTTTAAATCAGTGATATAATTTATGGAGAAAGACTGCATTTCAATATTACTCAATGTAAAATGTAATGCATGAAAAATTTGAAAATATTATTTTTTGTAATATATCAAATCAAAATTACATTATTAAATCTTATTCTTATTTTGTTTCTTGTAAATATTTTTTTTTAATATCAATTCAAAGCGTTTGTGAATAGGCATCATATCTTGTGATTTACCTATGGTTTAAATTTCATATAAATCGAAGGGAAAACATTTTCATCAGGGATTTGTGCCTCCAGGGAACCCTAATAAGGGGTTTAACCCCCATTAGGGTGTCTTAATATTATTGAAATTTGCTGAACTTTTGTGAATAGGCATCATATCTTCTGATTTACATATGGTTTAAATTTCAAATAAATCGAAGGGAAAAAATGTTCATCTGGGGTTTGTGCCTCCAAGGAACCCTAATATATATATATATTATTTCTGAAGGAACCCTAATATATATATATATTATTTCTGAAGGAACCCTAATATATATATATATTATTTCTGAAGGAACCCTAATATATATGTATATTATTTCTGAAGGAACCCTAATATATATATATATTATTTCTGAAGGAACCCTAATATATATATATATTATTTCTGAAGGAACCCTAATATATATATATATTATTTCTGAAGACGGCATATATATGTGTTTGGCATGTATATTTAATTTTGATAGTTTGTATAATTTTGTATAATTTTGTACATAGATCTGTTGAATATGCATGCCAATTCTAACACATATATATCCTAGAAACGATCGTTAAATAATGAACTTTTTTTGTTTAATATAAGGAACTGTTTCATTGTTTTATTCATTATTTTTTTAATATTTTATCTTGACTCTGTATTCCGTTTATCTTTCACCGAAAGTGATTTTTCATTGCATCTCTTCTTTCCATGATATCCGGATTACATTGAGTTCTTCATACGGATTGGACACTACCGTAAACTCTTGGTAGATTTATCTACATATATATATATATATATATATATATATATATATATATATATATATATATATATATATAT
Source organism: Eledone cirrhosa (assembly GCA_964016885.1). Classification (NCBI taxonomy): domain Eukaryota; kingdom Metazoa; phylum Mollusca; class Cephalopoda; order Octopoda; family Eledonidae; genus Eledone; species Eledone cirrhosa. Next base: position 99,642,569 of record OZ024740.1, read on the forward strand.
ATATATATATATATATACATTATTTATTAAAATAACAGATTAAAGTTTAAGCAAAGAATCGCTGCCTTCACCCTTAGCGGGATCTTCTGAAACTAAAATATTCAATCTGTGAACGCAGAAGTAAATATTTCGAAAAACGTGGCAACCGAAGGAAAACAGGAAGATGACACTTTGGTTCGTGAAGACGTTCCCTGGCAATGAATGGAAAAAAGCGAAGATAATACGTCGTTACGTGGAGCGGAGAAAACAATTACACGCAAAGACAAAACTACGTTTATGGTGTGAATGAAGTTGTAGACTAATATTCTATTTAGGAAACCGAATGATTCTCGGCTTCAGAGTTAAGAATAATTGTTTCTACTTTTTGAACAAGGCCAGCAATTACCCAGTGTATTACTGGTAGTTTATTTTAAGAGTTAAGAATAATGTAAATAAATTAGTAGAGCAAAAATGACAGAGGTTATTAAAATCAATAATAATTAAATATATACACATACACGCATCCATATACGTACATACACGTGCATACGCGAAAACACCCGTCATGCGACGCATATACATGCACGTACACATAAATACGCGCACACATACATAATACCGCGCGACACATGTACCCGCACACAATTGAACGTATACACCAAATACACATAATATATATATATATGAGTGTGTGTGCATATACATATAATTATATAAACGTATATAAATATACACACATAAATACGTATATAGCGCTAAACTTTAATCTGTTACTTTAATAAATATTTGCTCTACGGTTCTTATATATTTGATATATATTTATACTTATCGATCCCTCTTTGGATTTTAGTCTTAATATTTATTATTATTACTATATATATATATATATATACTAGCAGTATCCAGCGTTGCCTGGGTAGGTAAAATAATATCTGCTTTAATGAAAAGGTGTTGATCTTTGCGACTGCTTTTCGATGACACAGGCCATGCGGCGGAAGGTGGTGATGACCTCTATCACTGAGAAACGCGGGGCATGACGAAGGGGCATGCTGGGGAGGGAGGTAATGACCTCTAACACTAAGCCAAATTTCCTCACTCTACTTGATTGGAAACCGATGAATTCTGAAATACACAACTAAAAGCTCAGACGACGTCAGTGGCCATCGTTTAGCCAATGATAGGTTCTATGTGTGAGGTGGAGCCGAAGTTTCGATATGTAGGAGCTAATGATAGGTTCTATCATAGTATAAAAGTTGAACCAAATAAATTGATGTATGTGTGAGGTGGAGCCGAAGTTTCGAATTTGAACGAAATCGGTTGAAAAATGTGGGAGCTTGAGCCGAAAAGGCGGAAATTTGAGCGAAAAGGTGGTATTTTCGAATATTTAAGCGGCTGCCACGCCGTTTCTGAACAAAAAATCCAAAATGTAAAGCCACTTTAAGACGTGAAATAATTAGATCTAGCGTAGTGTAAAATTTGAACAAAGTAGGTTGATTAATGTGGGAGCTAGAGTCGTAGAAGTGGAAATTTGAGTCTAAAAGTGGTATTTTTGAATATTTAAGCGGCAGCCACATCGTCCCTGAACAACAAATGCAAAATATAAAGCCATTCTAGGAAGTGCATTTAAAATTTGGGAGCTAGAGCCAAAAATCTGATTTTTCGAAACCTAAAAAAAGGTGACCCTCCTATAGATTTTTATCTTCAGAATGACCCCAGAATGAAAAAAAAAAAACGATACGCTGATATATAGAAAACACTCCCCGGTGATGAATCTATGAGCCTGTAAAGTTTCATGAAAATCTGTCGTAAGATGTAGGCCGCTATAGGTAATACACAGACACACACACATACTTAATTTTATACACACACACACACACACACACACACACACACGCACACACACACACACACACACACACACACACACACACACATATATATATATATATATATATATATATATATATGTGTGTGTGTGTGTGTTTGCGTTTATATATATATATGTCTATGTCTATATATATGTATGAATGTATGTTTAGTATATCTGGCAATATAACGTATATTTAATTTAAAACGTTTAGAATACCATTCACTATCAGTTTTAAATTAGTGACTATGTCACTTACTTATTTTCGGCAAAGGTAGGGAGAGAGGCTTACAGTCTGTTTCTCACTGTTTGGCGTTTATCAAAACCACGCACTCCCCTGCCGTTGCCAAAAATTATGCAAGCTGGATTCATATAGAATTCCAGTAATAATCAGGAGTTGATTACACAGAGCAAATGGTCTTCTAAATATTTTTAATTAAACATACTGTATTTTGCCTAATATACTATACATACATACATTCATGTATACATCGTTATTTCAGAGCACCAATACTAATACCTAATTTTTGCTGGACCGGCAATCGCTCTGTGTAATCAGCTCCTGATTATTACTGGAATTCTATAAGAATCCAAATTCTACAATTTTTGGCAACGGCAGAGGAGTGCCTGGTTCTGATAAACGCCAAACAGCGGGAAATAGACTGTCAGCCCCACTCCCTTCCTTTGCTGAAAAAAAGTAAGTGACATAGTCACTACTTTAAAACTGATAGCGAATGGTCTTCTAAATGTTTTAATTAAACATATGGTATATTGCCAGATATACTATGCACACTCATGTATACATCGCTATTTCAGAGCACCACTATTAATATATATATATATATATATATATATATATATATATATATATATATATATATATATATATATATCAGATTAATGTAGATAGAAGATGACGTAATGAGGACTGGCCTAAGAAAGTTGAACTTCCCACCAGAGATGACAAAGGACCTTGAGCAGCATTGGTGACATGCTTCTAGTTATGAAGACCTGCTTACCAGCATAAAATATGACCTGACACATTCGTATGACCCCTCTTACTATCTATCCTTAGTAGCTATTTTCTCCATCACTGGACTTACCCACTCCAACACCATCCATGCTGAGTGGGGATGTTCTTCAGTTGAGCCAATGACCAAAATCTACCTAGTGCTAGTGCCACAAGAAATGCACCTAGAAAGTGGTTGACAATACAAAGAGCATCCCATGGCAGAAATCATGCCAAATAATTTGAAGGGATCACCAGTTGTGTCAAGAGAAGGAAAAATTGTTTAGTCTTTGGTGATCTATATAATAGACATACTTGGTACACCCTGTAAAATGGTGGGGAATAAGAAAGGCAACCAGCTGTACAAATCCTGCCAAACAAAGGTTCAAGAAGACTGCTGAGTCAAAAATATGACCAGGAATGGTGCCACAATAAAATGCCTTTGGTAGATCCTGAAAACATTTTGTAAGCTGAATGTTGGCTCGGGCTTGCCTCCACCGATGGTAGGCTGCAAGATCTTGAGATGTAGATCACTGGCCTTTCTGAGAGGTCAGTAGATTTGCTTGGGTACTGACACAGTTTGCGACGATGTATCAAACCCTAGCTTGCCTCTGCAATGGACATTAAGTGATGAAGATGATGATGATATCTATCTATCTATCTATCTATCTATCTATATATATATATATATAGCAGAAAAAAAGGAAAATCTGCTTCATAGAATCAAGACGTATCTAAGGACCTTGCGATTTTCAGAGTCAAATTCGATCATCAAATCGATTGTGCCTTGTGCTGGTCGCCCAAGAAACGATTGTAATATGTCCAATAAATTCCATTCGTTGCAACACTGATTCTCTTTTTTGTCTGTGATATCATACTCTGCTCTATGAGAGCATCAAGTGCTCACACGGCCTACCACATACTGGCGCTTTAAGCATCCAACACCAATTATATATATATATATATATGTTTATACATATATATACGTGTGTGTGTCTGTGTGAATGATTGTGTTTGCATGTATGTGAAACTTTCATGAAACATTCGATAGCTGAAAAACTAATCCAACTAAAAGTAAAAGTAAAACCTAAATTGAAAGGAGAATTAACACACCATATGTGATCTACTTTCTATTATTTTTACTTCGATGAACCTAATGTTAAGAGAAAAGTGAAGTGTATCAAATGAAATGTAATAAGGACAGAAAAAAACTTTAGATTGTTTTTCATTTTTGTAAAGTGTCTCAATGTATTTTTTTTTTAATTCTTGGAAAAATGTTTATGTAATTTGTTAAATGTTGAGACATGTGTGCTGAACAGTGAGTAGCAGACAAGACTGGAAAGAATAGAAATGAGAATGGTTTGGTGCATGAGCAAATAGTATTGCTGGGAGAGAGGAAGACAAATAATGAATTGCAGAGTTTAATGGGAATAGAGCTTGTGCTGAATTTTCTGAAGAGAAATGTAATGAGATCACTGGGAGATGTGTTGATAAGGAATGAAAGTGATTGGCTGAATTGGGTGATGGAAATTAATATGAAATGAAATAGAGGAAGGGAATGTCCAGGAAAGACATAACTAAAAATAATGGAGGAGGAAATATAAGACTAAGAATTGGTGATGACATACAGAGTATAGTGTTAAATGAAAATGGTTGCCATGGTATTCACAATGGCTTTAAAATACTTGATATAAAATGTTCAAGGTTTTAGTGACAGTGTAGAAGTATATTTAGTGTCTAGAGTTCCTTAATATGAAGGATTGTTGTTTTGTGTGTATTATTACTTGCTATTTCAAGTCAATTTCAATTAATTTAAAGAAATCACATACTTTATACTATACATTCAATTAATGAGGTAATCAATCAAAATAAATTAGAAAACAAGTTTATCCCACATAAATAAGATATTCTAGTGTATGCCACCTAATTAGTTCACTTCTTTAATGATGATTTTAGATAAAATTTACTGCTTTAAATGCGTCTTATCTTGATGAAATTCTCTACAATGAACATGATAGTAGCTTTGTGGTGCATCAACATAAAGGGATTTATTATCAAAATAATTTAAATGTCTTATGATTTTGTGTTCTAATCTTTTGAGTTAATTTAACTCATCATTATCTAATGAAGCAATAATTTAGTGCAGTGAAAGTGCTTATTCAATCCTTTGTAAGAGTAGATGTACCATGCCTACACAAATAAGACTGCAATATGTGTCATTATTATCTTTTCACTGGTGTCAATACATATTGTTGTGATTGGAATATATTAAAATGCACTTTTACTCTTTTATACTTTAACTGATTTCAGTCATTAGAAATTGGCCATGCTGTTGCATCACCTTATAGGGATTTATTTCTAAAATAGACAAAAGATCAGGAATTAAATCTACCCCAGTACTTAACTGGTAGTTTATCTTGTTGGCACCTGAAGAATAATAGACAAAGTTAACCTTGTTGGGATTTGAATCTAAACAGCTAAAACAAATACTACAAACCTTTTTATCTGATAATCTCTCAATTCACCAATCCACACCTCTAAAATAATTTCTTACATTAATAGGCACAATGCCATACATTTGGAAGAAGGAGTTTGTTAATAGAATTTTCCAAAGTAACTTATGGTATCATAACATATTTTAGCATGTTTTTGTGAAACATATACACCTGGTCCAAACTCCCACCATCACTTCCTCCATCTCTCCTGATCTCTCACTATTATGAGCAAATGTGAGCCTACACATTAGCCACCCCACTGCTTTGACAGAGAGAATAGAGAAGGCATTTCCCTGGAGGATGGTGAGGGAGACACACTGGAAGAGCCATTCCTAGGCAGGATAAAAGACAAATCAATCTTGGTTGTTTCTACACTCAGAATGGAACAAATAATTCTAGTTTTCTAATGAATCCTCTAATGACTGCTAATTTAACCCTATGAAAAATAACAATATTAATAATTGTTTCCAAAATATGTGCAAGTTCAGGGATGTGGCAGGAAGGAAACATTCAATTCAATTGATTCCAAGTTCTTGACTGCTATTTTATTTTAGTGACCTCAGAAGTCGGAAAGGTAATGTTGCCTCAACAACAAAGGCTAGAAGTTTATTTGCAAACTTGGATAGTTATCCAACTTATTTGAACACTATATAGTAATTATCAGCTAAAATATTAATTCTATTATCCAGAAGTTTCTATAAAAGTTGTTAGTGTAAGTCTGTGGTTCTATAGCTGGAAAAATACAAAAAATAAACACATATTTAAAAAAAATGTATCTTAAGCAGTAATATTATTTTACTAAAAATATATCTTCTCCAAACTTGATATAAAAAAAATTGTTTTGGCTTGAAAAAATTATTGAATATTTTTTATCATGAAGAATATAAAAGAATATTTTGGAATATTTACAGTTTAATCAGTTTGGGTAATGTTGTGTTACTGCACAGCACATTAAGTGAGTGCTTTACAATTCAATTTTTTGTTTGCCATTGCCTCTAGTTGACCAATACCACACCATGTGAGTGGAATTTGACAGGCATTATAAAGAAAAGCCAGCCAAGAAAGCCCTTATATGGTCAGTTAACCTGGTAGAAATAGTAGGAAAATCTGTTTGTGTCACATCCTACTCCTGCTGTCTTTAAACAAAAGGAGATATTGATTAATGTATTAAGAAATGTGACAAGACGGTCATAGATAGAATGTTTTTATTCATATGTCTGCTTAATTAGTATTGACCTGGGGCTAAATAACATCATCACCACAACCAATAACAATAAAATAGAGGTAGTCTCAGGCAGGTTAGCATCAAAGAGGTTAACTACAAATCAAAAACATACAAATAGATAACAAAATATATCCTCAAATATCTGTGGTAAGACAATCTATGTCATGCCACACAGGAGAAATAAAGTTTGCAAACATCTACCGGCAAGATAGCCCAGTGTAATGGTAAACAATTGATTTTTCTCCATGTTATCTTCAATGAAAACATATGTTAAACTAGGAGAGAAAAATATGGAGGGATATATGATATGAAATCTATCTATCATTACAAGATATGTTAGTATTTTTTGCCTTCAGGCTAAAGGAAATTTGAAGATGAGATTGTATGTATTATTTCTCAATGTTTAAGTCAACAAGTCCTGAAGTCAAGGGAAGTAATCAAAATAAATAAGAAACTAGAAACTTAAAAGTATTAATCAAGATACTTTTAATTCTAAAAAAAAGAAAAAGAAAAAGAACAGTAAGCATTAACTGAATAAAAAACTCATTACATGATTTACAAGGATTTACTTCAAAGTTTTACCAAAGCTGGTTTCTCATACTGCATGTTATGGCAAAACTTCGAAGTCAATGAAACTTAATAGTAATAATATGTTAAAGAAGAAAAGCTGTGAAGTTAGATCAAGCTTGTTGATCAACAACTTAAATACTTCAAATAATGTGAGAGCAGTTCAAATAAAAGAGTTAATTTATTGCAAGTGCATTGGATAGAAAAAATATATACATAAATACATGGATATATATATATATTTACATGCATATATATATATATATATATATATATATATATATATATATATATATATATATATATATATATACACATATATACACATATACACACGCACACATATATATATATATATATATATATATATATATATATATATATACACACACACACATATATATATATACATATAAAGAGAGAGAGAGAGAGAGAGTCAAAAGTGGAGAAGGAGAAGGCAAGAATTGGATAGAGAGAAATGAAAATATTATTGGATATTTGAAATAACTGATCTTCTTACAAGTTGTATTGAATTTCCTTTGTTGGAGAGAGATAATCGAGATGTTTAAGGAATGGTCTGTTGTGTTGACTAGTGTAATGGAAATATTGAAATATTTTGGTATCACACTGGTTGTGCTCATGTTAACATTGAAGTGAAGCTAAATGATTAAAAACATCTAGGATGATCATAACATGATGGAAACAATCTTGATAATTATGATGATGATATATCAGAGATGAAAACAATTAGAATATTTTTGTTGTTGTTTAGTTACAGTTTAGCAATAATCAATGTATATCTGATCAAAATGCTTTCCAGTCATGACCATCCCATATTTTCTCACCAAAAAACAATATATATTTATGACTATTAACTAATAAGCACAGACATTGCTGTATGGTTAACCCTCTCAATAGCAACCTGCCTAAGACCGTTTTGATACTTGTTCACAACTTCTCATTTTGTTAAATGTTCAAATCTAAATTAAAAACTTCCAAAATAATTTTACATAAAAATCGTTCTATGTTATGTTCCAAATTCTAGTTTAAATGTTTTCATTAAATATTATACTGTTATTTTTAAAATAAATGAAACATGAGTTATATATTTCATTGGCAGTATTGTCAGTAAAGGGTTAAACAAGGGAAGACTCATTGAATAATGTAATATGTGATATACTATGTGGGTCTGCTGAAAGGTTCATAGGCTGACTAAGTTACTCTCAAGAAATAATCCAATGACGTTTATTTTTCAACATAGTTCCTGGCATTGCAGTTATTAATAAGAATATTTGAAATTAAAGCAAGCATGATTTAACAGCTGTAACATCACTCATTCATAGTCAGCCTATGAACTGTTCAGCTGACCTTCGTATATTATGGTTTTGTTATTTATTCAAGGCAAATATGAAGAGAAAAATGAGTATGAATATGAGAATGACGGGTGAGACAAATCATAAAGAAAGTTAGAGAGTAATGGAAGAAAGACAGTGATAGCCAGCTACATGTGAGGAGTATATGGAGTGATGAAAGGAGGAGTAGTAAATGTGGAGGAGAGTCATTATCTTTTAACAGTTACAATCTTCTTCCACACTCTGCAGCTTTCATAGTCTGTTGTGGTCCCGTGGTCTGGAAATTAGCACTGGCTATCAGTGTGATTTGAATCTCTAAGCAAAATTTGAAGTCAGAACATTTAGTGATGGAACAGGTAACATAAAACTTCTCATCTGATATGCAATCATTTCCAACCATCCACTAACATGAACTAGTAAATTATTAATTAACCCCTAAAAAATGACAAGCCAAATTGACCATGAGAAGATTTGAACTCAGAACTCAGAAATCAGAACTTAAATAGTCAGACACCCTAACTGACACCCTCACAATTCTGCTAATTCACTAGGAGAGTGACGTACATTACCAGAGTGAGAAACTATCAATAAAAACAACAAATCAAATTATAAATCTAAAATGCAATACCATATCAAGTAACTTTTTGAGTTTGCTTTAAATTCCTTTAAAATCAATGTATTTTCTTATATAACAGGCACGAAATTGTTTCTTTCAAGAATATGTAGGAATTTATTTTACAAGAATAAATTGCATGCTGCTCTTGTACAAATTGTCATTGTGTAATTAATGAGTTCTGTGTTAGTTTTCAATATTGAGATGAAACATCATCATGAATGTCATCATTGTTGCTATCATCATCATCCTCAACATTATCATCATCACCATCACCAACACTACATTCATCCCATTCATTTCCATCACCCACTTCTATCACCACTAACTCTATTGCCATCATAACGCTCACCACCACCGCTATATATATATATACCTAAAAATATTATAATCATCATCAGCATCATTCAGCGTCCATTTTCCAGGCTAGCATATATATATATTTAATCAATTTAAACATCCGTATATTGCTAGTAAGACATGACAGACACACACATTTGAGAAACAAAAAATAAGATAGACAGAGATAAGTGAATACAAAAATAATAATAATAATTAATATATATATGTATATATATTTGTGTGTGTGTGGTGTGTATGTGTGTGTATGTATATTATCATTATTATATCATAAGCCTTGGGGTAATATTTTTGGCAACATTTACAGTACACTTTGAAAGTATGGAGTACTAAGTTGAATAATCGTCTTAATTTGTATCATTTTATTTAGATAGATACATAAATAGATAGATAGATAGATATGCAGAGGACAGTGTGACCTCTTGTAATGGTGTGATAATAAAATGCATACATTACTGTCTGTGAAGGGCATCCAGCCATAGAAATTATGCCAAAATGGAGCGTTCAAGCATTTAGAGGAGCAATAATTTTAAATACGAAGTGATTTAGATCATAATGACTGACCAAAGCCATACACACACACAGAATTTGTGTCTGAGTGTGCATGTGTGCATGTGCGTGTGTGTGTGTGTAGGTGTGTGCATACATATCTTTTGGTGATGAATATCAACAAAAAAAAACTGATTAACTCTGTGGTTTCTAACAAAAGTCTGTTCTGTTATATACATTTAGAAATTTCAGCCTTTACTTAACTCTTAACATCCTGTACGACATAACTCTTAACATTCTATACCACATAAAACCACATTAACAAAGTATCCTTTAAATGTGCAAAACAATACTATGTTTGATTGCATCTCATTATAAATTTATGTCTTTATCCTAGTAGCATAAATGTTTACAATAATATGTCTATTATCAAACATACTATAAACATTTGAATTAACAAACCCTATTTTAGTTATTATCTGTTAAGACAGTTCTGGATATTAAGAGTTAATTACAGAAAGTTATAGATTATAGAATAGCAGCAAGGACACCTGCTCCCCATTGTAATCTGTTCATTGAACCTATAGCTTGCTTCTGTTTAGTTAAATGAAATTATATACAGCTGTGTGCTTAATAGTGTAAAATACTTGATGTCAAGTGGCAGACAGCAACGAGATTTAAAGGTGATCAAGTAGAAAATATATTATCTTGCTTTCTTAGTAGGAAATTGAACCACTATGTGTGTATTAAGACTTCAACAACTTCAACAAATTTGTGCTAATTACTCTGCTCTTCAAAATAATCTGCAGATTAACTCTAGGCACAACTAATCAACAGCTTCATAAGCTTTGTCAGAATATATCCCATTCATTGTTTGCTTCTTTTAATTATGTCTTTCTTTTATGTTTAGTCAGAGAGGAGAGGGAAGAACCCATAATATATTTCAGGGTTACTGAGGCTTGTGAGAGAGAGAATGAAAGGTAATTTCCAACTAGAGACTGTATACAAATGTTTTCAACAATTTGGACTCTGGTAAAGTCCCCCCAAGGTCCAGGTAGTAGTGTTAAAATTTGTGACAGACTAAGTCAACCATGGTGACAGCAGGATTTGAACTCTAATTGTAGAGAATTAAATAAATACCTCCCACAATAATGACACTGTCATTTCACCACCTGTTTTCTTTTCTTAGTGTGGTGGTTTGACAGAATTGTTACATCAGGCAAGATATCTTTCAGTATTTGTTCTGCCACTTTACAATCTGTCTTAAAATCTTGGTTAGCTTAATACGAAAGAGTCTAGGTGGTCATTGAAACAGCTAGAATTAACAGCAAAATCTCCTTCAAATTCATCATTTCTTCTTAAATAGTGAAATGATACATTTGATAATGTAATTTTACATAGCTCTAGGTTGATTGGCTGGTCATAATTGGAACACCTTTGGTCGTAGATCGGTTTTGTCAGGAAAATTGTTATAGTATTAAGTGTTACCTTGTTGTATCTGTTCCTGCCCTTTTGCATAATGAGTTCAAATTCCACTTAGAGATTAAAATCCCAGAGATGGCTAATTTTTAATCATTCAAAATAAGACTTTAACTGGTTATGAAAGCTATAATGGGTGAAGAAATATTGTAGCTGTCTGCTACTGCAGTCAAATGATGATGTTAAATTTGAACTCATGCCTCATAAACAGATATTTCTTACTTATTTGTTTTGAAAAGCTTATATTCTACTTTCTATTTATATATAATTGAAGAATTTACAACAATTTGTATATAAAGAATAAATACATTATCAATTGATTTCATTCCTAATATAGTGCCGGTATTTTTTTGAGCTAATGAGGAAGTTAAAAGCAATAAGAAACTTTCTACATGGTCACACAACCAACAAGAAAAGGAAGCGAAATTTGACTAAAACTACACATTATCTTGAAAAAGGTAGGGATTTATTTATTAAATTACCTATAGACACTTAATACCAAAAGAATGGATGGTTTATTAATCTTTGGAGCATAACAATAGTGGAGGAGTCCGGCATGATTAAAAATCAGTAAACACACACACACACAAACATGTGTGTGTGTGTGTGTGTGTGTGTGTGTGTGTGTGTGTGTGTGTGTGTGTGTGTGTGTGTGTGTGTATACATATATGTGTATATTAGTCAATTGAATTTCAATGCCGTTGTATTTTAGCATCGTTTTATATTTTCATTAGTAATTTGAAGACTTCTAGGAATTTCTTCAGGTGTTTATATCATTAAATATTACTATGGTTATGTTATACAGGTGACATTATCATAGTTAAAAGAAGACAATCTACTATATCTTTTCATATTTTATAATTTATAATTTCAATATGAAGATAATTTTGTTTTACATGAGGAAATGGGAGATAACCTATATAATAGTCTTGTTTATTTAACATTACAGTACACAGGTATTTAAATTAAATTGAGTTAAATAAAACTAAATCAGTTCTAATCAATATTGTTGTTAAATCAGAACGAATTTGAACTTTTCAATGAAACACTTTCCTTTTATTTTGACATTCCTTGAGGCATGAAGTTCATAAAAAGGGAACATTGAACTCTTTTCATTGCAGCATGTTTTCAATTGACTACTTATTGGAATCTGTCTAACATTAGAGTCAATCTTATGTTGATAGTATACTTAAATTATTTATCATTATCAGTTTCCTGTCTGGCCAATGTATATCTTACCGCAATTCAGGAATTTGATACAGTAAATAAGAGTTATGCTTTTACAGTTCAGGTTTGTATTTGTAAATACTTTTTTTCTTAATTTTTTGATGATATAATGAACATCATGTATAGATTGATAAGTGCCACAACGATTTTCATTACACATTGTGTATTTAAATCCTCTGAGCACTTGCATTTATACAATACCCCAGATTGTTTTATACAAAGGTTAATATGTGATTTCAATGGATTAAATCATGGCCGAATAAATTTTCTCTCTTTACTGATTATTGAACCACATTGATCTTGAAAATTGCTGGAATAAATTTACACACTCAATCTGTCAGATGTTCACCCTTTTTACCCTTCTTAATTCTATCATCATCATCATCATCATCACCGTTTTACGTCCGTTCTTCCACGCTAGCATGGGTTAGACGGGTTGTCCTGTTGTGGGCAGTGTCTGGTCGGCTGACCATGCCTTGCTCATACAGGAACTGATCTGGCTTGATTTCTACAGCTGGATGCCCTTCCTAACACCAACCTCATTTACAGTGAGTGCTGGGTGCTTTTTCGTGGCGCCTACACGTCCACTTTACAGTGTGGGCTGGGTGCTTTTTTGCCGTGGCACCTCCACGACCACCTTGCGGTGGGGGGGGGGGCATATTGTTTATATGCTTCAGCATGTACCCATGGGAGGTCGGGTACCCTGTATTACTGCGTGACGCCAGAAGTCACGGTCGTGTGTCATTGACTTTGAGAGGTGTAGTTGGGTAAGGTCGGCTTTTATCACCTCATCCCAAGTCATCTTGGGTCTCCCCACTCCGCGGTTTCCATCAACTTCTAGTGCTCTGCACCTTTTTATGCAGCTGTCATCCTTCATACGCATCACATGTCCATACCAGCGTAACCGCCTCTCCTGCACGCAGCATTTGATTCCTCTTATGCTCAGTCTCTCTCTCAATTCATTTATGCTTTGTCGTTCACGTATATTACTGTTACACATCCATCGGAGCATGCAGGCTTCGTTTCTCTCTAATCTACGTAAGTCTTCCACCTTCAGCGCCCAGGTCTCACTACCATGCAACATCGCTGTTCGGATACACGCATCATACAGTCTGCCTTTCATTCTGAGGGAGAAGCCTTTTGCAGCTAGCAGTGGTAGTAGTTCCCTAAACTTCTTCCATCCCGTTCTTACCCTAGTTATTGTACTTTCTGAGCACCCACCTCCGTTGCTAATTCGGTCACCTAGGTAGCAGAAGCTGTCTACTGTTTCTACAGGGCCCTCCCAGAGATTGGTGGTACTTGTTTCCTATGGCTGTTTGCTTGCTGTTTCAGCACAGCTGCTGCATGTGAATCCTACATTCTTAATTAAGCTTCCTGAGATCCCGCTACATCTCTTGTGTACCCATTGTTTGCATTTGGGGCAAAGAATGGAGTTCCTACCTACACCTTTCCTACATACTGAGCAAGGCCATTTCCCTGAGGGGATCTGGGTTCTGTTTTCTCGTCTACTTATAAGGACCTTAGTCTTTGTCATGTTGACTTTGAGGCCCTTTCTCTCTAGTCCCTGCTTCCAGGTTTGGAATTTATTCTCTAGTTCTACCATAGATTCAGCTATGAGTGCGAGGTCATCAGCATACAGGAGTTCCCATGGGCATCCGGTCTTAAACTCCTCCGTTATTGCCTGCAGGACTATGATGAACAGGAGAGGGCTAAGAACAGAGCCCTGGTGGACCCCAACCTGTACGCTAAATTCCTCGCTATACTCATTGCCAATCCTAACTTTGCTGACTGCTCCCCTATACATGGCTTGTACCGCTTTCACAAGCCATTCATCTACTCCTAGTTTTCTAAGAGCCCACCAGATTACTGCACGTGGAACTCTGTCAAAGGCTTTCTCAAGGTCGACAAATGCCAAGTAGAGTGGCTTACTTTTAGCTAGGTACTTTTCCTGTAATTGCCTCACAAGGAAGAGCGCATCAGTGGTGCCTTTCCCTGGAACAAACCCAAATTGCATCTCGTCTATATTCACCCGGTCCCTAATCAGCTGTGCTATAACTCTTTCTGTTACTTTCATGACCTGGTCCATCAACTTGATACCTCTATAGTTTCCTCTATCTAGTGCATCGCCTTTACCTTTGTAGCAGTTGACAATGATGCTACTGCACCAATCTTTTGGTATGGCCCCCTCTAGTATTACCTGGTTAACGATACGTGTGGTTATAGTGTGACCTACAGACCCAGATGCCTTCAGCATCTCGGCAGCTATACCCGATGGACCGGTTGCCTTCCCTATCTTCATATCTCTGATTGCCTTACTTACTACGCTGCCGCTGACTTGTACTGCTGGTCCCTCTATAGGGTCTACGTGGGGTAGGGTCTCTTCTTCCCATGCATTCTCCTCATTTAGTAATCTATCATAATGACTCTTCCATGCATCTTTCTTCTCAGCACTTGTGAGGGCAAGCTCACCTTTATCATTCCGGATACACTTCTCTCCAATGACATCACAACTATCTCTGACACACTGCCTCGCAATCTTGAATACCTCCTGTTTCTGGTCCTCACGTTGTAAAACATGCTTGAATTTTCTATCCTCTGCTTCCCTCCTAGCTAAGTATACTTGTCGCCTAGCTTCCCTCTTGGTCTCTATGTAATGTACCCTGCTCCCCCCGTTCTTCCATTCTTTCCATGCCTGTCTCTTGGCCTTGACTGCTTCATCTACCTTATTGTTCCACCACCAAGTCACTCTCCTCCTGCTTGAGGTCTTACTCCAGCCACAAACCTCATCCGTCGCCTCTAGTAAGTTATTTTTTAGGAACTCCCAGTTCTCTTCTACGTTAAATGTCTCTATCTGTTCTTCTTTACTGTCGTAGGCGTTGAGTAAAATATCTTTAAATCTGTTACTGGTTGAGGGGACTTTCAGCTTCCAGATCTTTCTTCTCCAGGTTGGCCTCTGTTTCAGGGCTCGTCTAGTTCTGACCGTGAGGTCGCTGACAACTAAGCTATGTTGGGATGTACATTCCTCACTAGGGAAGGCTTTTGTGTTTACGACCGTCCATCTGTCACGTCCTCTGATGAGGATAAAATCTAACTGACTAGAGTGCTCCCCTGATCTATAGGTGATCAGGTGGTTGTCGGGTTTTTTAAAGTTTGTGTTACATATCGACATGTCATTGGCGTCGCAGAATTCTAGAAGTCTGAATCCTTCCTCATTCCTTGTGCCAACTCCATGGCCTCCATGTACTCTATTGAAGCCGTCGCAGTGTTTACCTACGTGTCCGTTAAAATCTCCTGCAATGATTAGGAAGTCCTTGTCGTCTGTTAGAGCAGTAGTGTGTATTAGGGACTCGTAAAACCTATCCTTAAGTTCGTCTGGCAGCCCCGATTGGGGTGCGTAAGCTGATATTATTGTGGTAATTGTCTTATTCAGGACTAGTCTGAGTTTAATGATTCTTGCATTTACCCTGTACACTGAGATTACTTTATCTACCCACTTGTCAGCTAATAGTATACCTACACCACCCATCCCATCGTCATTTCCCACCCAGAAAAATTTGTAGCACTGGCTTTTTCCTACAAGGACTCTAGCAGACCCTCCTCTCCATCTAGTCTCTTGCACACAGCATACATCAACTTCCTTTCGCTCTAGCATTTCTACGATTTCTCCTGCTCTTCCTTTCATTGAGCCTACATTGATGGTACCAACTCGGAGTTTTGGGCATTTGTCGACACTCGTAGGGGAGGGTCTCTGGGTTGGCGCTTCACGTGGGTGCTTGGTAGCTCGCAGATTCATATTTCATCTATTGATTCAGAGTTGCTCGTGTATTCCCAGCTCATCCATCCCTAACGGTGGGAAAATTGAGGGCTAGAAGGACAGTGGTGGTGGGGTGATGGCAGGGTGTGTTGGGATGCGCCAGAGGAGGAGAGAGTTAGTTAGGCAGGTAGTAGCAGCAGCAGCAGTGGAAATGGCATGCTAGGTTTGATTGGTCGAATAGACTATGGTGGTGTGTGTCTATATATATGTATATAAATTTATATATATATATATATATATATATATATATATATATATATATATATATATATATATGTATATGTATATATATATATATATATATATTTATATATACATACATATATATATACATATATATGTATATGTATATATATATGTACATATTTATATATACATACATATATATATACATATATATGTATATGTATATATATGTATATATTTATATATACATACATATATATATATATATATATATATATATATATATATATATATATATATATATATATATATGGAGGTACATGGCTTAGTGGTTAGAGCATTGGCCTTGCAACCGAAAGGTTGTGAGATCAATTCTCAGACAGGGCGATGTGTTGTTTCCTTGAGCAGACACTTTATTTCAAATTGGTCCAGTTTATTCAGCTGTAGAAATGAGATGATAGGACTGGGGTCCCTATCATTCCACTGCAAAGTGGCCGTGGAGGTGCCATGGCAAAAAAAAATAAAAGCCCCCAGCTCACACCATAAAGTGTATGTGTAGGCGCCACGGGAAGAAAACACCCAGCACACACTGTAAATAAGGTTGGCGTTAGGAAGGGCATCCATCTGTAGAAATCATGCCAGAATCAGTTCCCATCCAACCCAAGCAGGGAAAAGCGGATGTAAAATGAAATGATGATGATATGCATATATATATACATATATATATATATATATATATATATATATATATATATATATATAGAGAGAGAGAGAGAGAGAGAGAGAGATATATAGATAACAAAGGAGTTGGGCTAAGGAACCAGATGGACCATAACGCACCAGAGTACTCAATACTTAGCGTAGTAGAGTGGTTAACAGTCCAGAAATAGCCGTCGAAACGGCTTGAGCTCTGCCATCGGGGTCATACATTTTCCTATATATATATATATTTTCCTATAGATATATATATACATATACATCTATGTATATGTATATATAATATATATTCATATACAAGTATGTATATATATATATATATAAATATATGTACATATACATGTATGTATATATATATATACATAGACATATATATATATATACATTCATATAAGCAAAACTAAACAAATTATGTGAAATTTGTATAAACAATCATTAAAAGTTGTAACAGTTAAACAACAATATCACAACCACCACCGACACAGACAACATCATCAATAATAATAATAATAATAATAATGAAAATAATAATAATAACAACACCAGCAACAACAATAATATAATAAATCCCTTGGTTTTGAATAAAAGACACTTGAAGTAAACATAGCAAATATAAATGGTTTCTAAATTCAGAAAGACTTAAAGTAGCATAAAAATATATAACCATAAAAAATATTGACCTCTTGATACCTTAAGTAAATCTATTCTTTTAAAACAACGTTTTCATGGTGATCTGATATTTTTAGTTGCATTTGACACATCAAGTTGGGCACATTTAGCAGAAAGATATATTGAAATAATACTAGTAGCATACTTGAGTTATTTCAGGTGAAAGGGAAAAAAAAACAGGAAATAGAACAGGTAATATATGATGTATGTATAAATTTGTGGAATGGAATGGGACATCCATCAGTTTCAATGATGATTGTTGTAGGTGTCCAATCAATGGAACAGCCTGCTTGTGTAATTAATGTGGAACAAACAAATGAATATAATTCTCAGGGATATTCAAAATAACACAGTGTGTCACATGGATGGCTCTCTGAATTTCAGTTAGAATCTATTGGCCAGGCTTCCGTTCAGTTTCTGTCTGCCAAATTTCACCCACAAAGCATAGGGCAACCTGTAGCTATTGTAAATGGCCAAATGGTTAAGAAGTTTGCTTCACAATCAGAAGTTCCCAGGTTCAATCATACTGCATAGCATTTTCGGAATGTATCATTTAGTTTTAAGATGGTAGAAAAGATAAATAGCTAGATACTGGAATTACACTGTTGTTATTTTTTTAGTGGGAAATAGCTTATCCAATAGTTACTTTGGTAGTTTTATCCTCCAACAATAAAGAATACAATTGTGAATACAAGCTGCTGAAATGGGGTTCCTCTGAAGGGTCTTTGGAGTAATGTTACTCGATAGAGTGTGTAGCTTGGAGATTAGAGATTTGCTCTAGCCAGAGCCACTACTCTGAATTGAGAGATCACAGCTTCGATACTATGGGGATGTGATTAGAATGTCTCATGAAAGAATCGCTGGACAGATTTTAGGGGCAAAACAAATCAGTAGGAGACCTATGGGTACACCCTGAGCAAGAAGGATGGATAACATCCATGAGCTTGGCTGGTCTCACTTGGGGATCCAGCTGAATTATTTGGAGATGCTTGCTTCTGACAGGACCTGCTAGAAGAAGTGTTTGAGGACTCTTCCCCCATGATCCTCTCAAGAATAAGTGGGTGAATAAGAGCAACAACTATTAAAACGATGAGTTCCTGTTGTTGTTCATTAGCTTCAGGTCAACTCTAATATAACTAACATGTTTTTATGTAAAAAAGAATTAGCTGAAGCTTAACTTTCTCATAAATGCATATATGTGTATATATATATATATATATATATATATATATATATATATATATATATACACACACAGACACATGGTGGGGGATAGCTTTTACAACCTAGGTGATTGAATTAGTAGTTGGGGAGGATTCAATGAAACTATAATAGCTAGGATGAAAATAGGCTAGAAGTTTGCTAACAACATAATGCTTTTCTCTCAGCAGAGTGAAGGGTAGACTGCATGATACCTGTGTAACGAACCACTATATTACATGGCAGTGAAACATGAGCTTTGATTGCAGAGGACTTGCAGAGGCTAGAAAGAAATAAGTCGAGAATGCTCTGATGAATGTGAAATGTTAGTGTGCATCAGTGACATAGCATAAACAAACTAAGGGAAAACCTTGGCATAAAAGGAATTGGTTGTAGCATGCAAGAAAGAAGACTGCATTGCTATGGCCATGTAGTGCGCATGGAAGATGGTAGCTGCATAAAGAAATTCAGAAAGTCCCCAGTGGCAAGGACATATGGAAGAGGCAGACTTATGGAAGACATGGGATGAGGTTGTAAGGACTGACCTTAGAAAGCTAAACGTTACGACAGAAATTAGTAAAGACCGTTATGGCTGCTGCTATGTAGTGCTGAAGAAGACCCAACCAGCAACTTAAAATGTGACCTCACCCCCTCCCCTTTCATTAGCACTCCCTAACAGTTATTTTAAACTCACTACCTCAGACCCACTCCCACACACAAGCTTTTCTGGCAGCCCCCACCCCACACACTGTGAAAGGATTGGTGATATGAATGGCTTCCAGCCATGAAGAGCTTAGCAAACAAACAAACAAAGGGTTGGGAGGAACTTTCATTCATGTCAAGGGTAGGACAATCTCCTGAGTGTTGGTGATTTACATGCTAAACACACCCAGTAAATGTTGTAAAGTGATTGATGATGGGAGGGGCATCCAACCATAGAAAACTTGTCAGACAAAGGGTTGGGTGAACCCTCAGTTGTGTCAAAGGCATGACAACCTCACCTGCACACTCGATGGAACATGAGACCGTACATAAGCATGGCCCAGATCTCTGGCTTGCTTCTAAGATCAGTGGCTCAGCTTCAGTATGGACTTGGTCGATATAGAACTGTCCAACCCTTGCTAGCAGGGAAAGCAGATGTTAAAATGATAATGATGATGATCATCATATATATACACATATATATAGAAATAGAAGCTTTCACCCTATTTTTTTACTAAAGAAATTTTAGCCTGATAGTGGGATTTAGAACCCTCTAAGAAATGGGAAAAATTAGTATCAACGCACTACTCATCTTTTTCCATTTCTCAGAGGGTTCTAAACCCCACTATAAGGCTAACATTTCTTTAGTAAAAAAATAGAGCAAACGCTTCTATTTTTAATTTCAAACTCACTTGCTGTTTCAAAACATACTTACTTGTCATGTATATGGAGTGAACCATAAGGAATCAATATTGCCAGTTACTAATATTTTCACGTCTGGTGTGTTTATGTTATTACAGAAATATAGAAGTGATGTTGTTAAATAAAAGATGACATAAGTGACACATAATAACACAGAGAATATACAACAAATTAAGCAGATAGAATATATTTCTTAAATCATTTTATACCTCTACATATGTTTCAGTTCAAATAATTTAATTAATACTTATCTTATTACAACATAGAAAAAAAATGGAAAAAATATTGAGAATAAAGTATTCTCTTTTACTCTTTTACCTGTTCCAGCCATCCAGGTGAGGCAATATAAATGGTTATATAATGACTTGTAAACAACAAGCCCCAAAGAATAATAATTGTTTCTATTTTTGGCACAAGGCCAGCAATTATCCCAGTGTATTACTTGTGCTTTATTTTATCTACCCCGTAAGGATGACAGGCAAAGTTAACCTCGGCGGTATTTGAACTCAGATCATAAAGGGCCATAACTCTATGCTGCAAAGCATGGTGTCCGACCCTCTACCAATAGATTACATGTTTACCAGATCATTGTTTTATCCTTTATATTGCTTTGTTTATACACAATATATCTTTTTTTCTTATTTTTCACTTCATAGTAATAACATAAGTATTAATTAAATAACTTGTATTGAATCATATATAAGGATATTAATGGATTTAAATGTATTATATCATCTTAATTTGTTACCTGAGTGTGTGTGTGTGTGTGTGTGTGTGTGTGTGTATGCAAGTGTGTATGTATGTATGTATAAATATGTACAGAATATATAGAGATATAAATTTATCGTATATATGTGTGTGCGTGTGTCTGGAGGACCTTTCAAATGTTTCAAAGACATAACGATCTCCCTGGTGCAAGTGTCATCATAAAATACACTCGATAGAACGCGGAATTGTATATAAGTGAGATGCAGGCCCCCAGCCTGTCAGAGAGGTCAGTAGCCTATCTGACCTGTCCAACCCTTGCTATCATGGAAAACAGACATGAAATGATGATTATATATATATATAGATTCATGTATATATATATGTAAATTTATATCTACATGTTTATGTGCATATATATGCATACAAACATGCACACATACCACACACACATACATAATATATATATATATATATATGTGTGTGTGCGTGTGTGTGTGTGTTATGTATGTGTGCATGTCTGTATGCATGTGTGTTCCTATTTATACACAAACCATCTGACAGAAGAATGGGAAACTAACTCCACATAGAATTTATCACAACACAATTAGGTAGTGTCATAGATTACAGGTTCATTAAGAGCAGACAAACAGTGTAAAATAACTCATTTCCAATACTAACCAGCATCTAGCAATGGAAAGACAGTAAATTCCTTGATGCTTCAAACATTGAGAAGGTAGAAATGTCAAGTAGCTTAGCATATGACCAGAAACAAAGCCATTTCTCTCTCTCTCTCTCTCTCTCTCTCTCTCTCTCTCTCTCTCTCTCTCTCTCTCTTTCTTTTTCTCACTTTTGCTTACTCTCCTTTAAATTTTTCCCACAAGTGTTCTTACTCTTTATTTTATTTGTTATAGTTCAAAGATGAAACAGTCCTCTCAATGTTTATGTGTTTTAAGCTTCTTGTGCTTAATCTTGTCAGCAGTGTGTGTGAGTGGTGAGCTGTTAATTGTTATTGAACACTTTTGGTTCCAGAAGCCTAGCTAGAATATAAAACTGTTTGTGCTTTAAATATAATATTATTTTCGAAGGAGAAGCTGAAGAAATGGATTATCATCTGACTTATCTAATCTGAACTCAGTCACCTGCAGGACAAGTGAAATTAATAAAATAAGGAAACAAGATAAATATACAAAGAAATAAGAAAGAAAGCCATTGAAAATAGTTTGAAAGCAATTAACCTATTTTTTCTCTCCCTATCTCTAAAGATAGGAAGATAATTCTTCATGTTCTTTCTGTAGGCAAGTAAAGAGGAATATGTAAACTTTGTTTCAAATTCATTCACTGAACTTGGGGAAACTTTTCTATAGACCTGCTTTATTTCATGAAGAGGATTTCATATATCTGTCACAGTACTTACTACATCACGTGTATGTGACCAAATATTTCTTGTAAGCTTTTATCCCATACTCTTGTTGAATGATTAGAAAGTTGGTGAACTTCAGGTTAAGCAAGGTAACCCTTTCATTACCATATTTTTAATGAATCATACTACCTATAATGTAGTAATATAACTAATTTTCTCCTTACTTAATTAACATTTAGAATATAACTTTAAAAAATATACTTACAAAACAATGCAAGCTTTAATTTAAACATAAACATCTTAAATCAATAGGGTTTACATCGTAGAACTAGGAGCAATTTCAAGCAGGTTGGTATAAAAAATAATTATATACATTCTCTTAAAAATATGACTGAAGAAGGGAAAGATATAGAGGGAGGTAATGAAGGCTGATAGCAAAAGCCTAAACCTTGTGAAGAGGAAGAGAAGGAATTGGAACAAGTGGTAAGACTGTATTGAAGAGAAGCCAACCAATCATGAATCAAGTAGGAAAATCGAATACATGATAATGATGATAATGGCCATATTGATAATGATAATTATGATGTTGATAATGGAAACAGAGTGCTAGATGAATGCTATGAAGAGAAATAGAATTAAATGGCTGGGACATGTGTAGAGGAAGGATGATATTAACTGGGTAAGAGGTAAGAGTGATGGCAATGAATGTGAAAAGAAGTAGTTGACAAGGAAGAGCAAGAAGGCCATAGCTGAACATGATGGAGGAGAAAATGAAAACCAGGGTTGTGATAGGGAGAGATGCAAGGGGTAGGGAATAATACAGAAACTTGAATTAAAGCCTGCAAGGCTAACCCCTACTTTACCAGAGAAAATGGCTTTAAATTGCTAGTTGTTATTGTTGCTTTCTCAGAGAGGAGAAAATAAAAGATGAATGATTTAGAAAAAATAGCATTTCAGCTGTTTATAAAGATAGCAAATGATATTTAAATTAATTTCAAAGTAGACAAATATTCATCTATCAAATACAACTGAAATACTTTATTAATATAGTGGACGACATTGTAATGCACTGTTTTGCTTTGAAGGATGAGTTACAATATTTACAGCATGACAGAAGAAGATGATGGTGTTCAACTTTAACATATGTGTCTATTAATTTGCATCTAGAAAGATTAGATTCTTGCTAAAAAAAATCATGTATTTAAAACTATTGTAACAATTCATTTTAGCAATTAGGTATTAAGAATGCCAAAGAAATTTCCTTCACCACCTGCACAACTGTTTAAAACTCTAACTTTCCCCTCTTCCTCCTTTCTGCATCCAGCCTGCACTCCACCTGTCATACCTTCTCTTTTCTAAGATATGGTTCTCTAGTCATGATAATTTCTCAGCTGCTGCCTTCATCACCATCTCATCCTATGAGGTTTCCATTTCCACAACCTACTAGTCCCTCGCCATTGAGCCTATCCTCACTCATTCCTCCAAATTTCTCATGTGCACCACCCTTCGATCTACCCTCTCCCAGATCCACATTGTAGACTGACATCTCCCTCAAACCTTTCTCCTTCTTTATTCCTCCTGTCACCCTTTCCTAGCACATTCCATATTACTTTTCATACAAAATCTCAACCAACAACTCTTCCAAATCCTAACATCCTCTAAACTCCATAAGTTACATTCTCTCCTTCCTTCCACCCACAAACTCACAACACTCTTTCATCTCCACATCTTTCAACTTCTAACCCTATTCCTCAACAGTCTCCCCCACCCACATCTGACACTTTTCCGATTACCCACTCCTCGTTCAACCCTCCCACACCCATCCACACTTCTGCTGTCTGGTTCTGAGCATTCACTCCTCAGTAGATGTGTAGATGTCTGTGTTTCATACCACTATCAACTTGTGCCAACGAATTTCAGACCCACATGGACATTGAACTATTCCTGCACAGCACCAAATTGCATGCACATTTTCATACAACCTTCCAGCTCTGAACCCCTCTAGATACCTTGATGATAGGGTTCAGTGACCATCTTACTGGACGCCACCTCCCAGACAATTCACTGCCCTGGATATGTTCTTTGATGCCTGCCATCACTCTGTGAATAGCTTCAATTTCCATAAATGGTACAAATGATGGAACATCTCCCAGGCCAAACTGCCGCCCTCTGTTCCCTCTAAGATAGTGATGGCATCATCATTAAGCCGGCTGACAGGGGTGGTGCTGTGGTCATGTGGTGCGCAGACCTCTACAAAATGGAGGCATTTCACCAACTTCAGAACCCCCTCTTCTTCTGCCACCTTGTTACGGATCACACTCCTCAAAACCAGCAACAGGTAAAATCTACTATATGCCAGCTCGCTGCTTTCTTTCTTCAACCCCACTGGGCTACCGACCTTATTGTCCTCCTCAAATTAAACAAGTCCGACAATCCTGGCGACCCCATCATCTCAGCCTGTAATTGCCCCACTGATCTTGTTTCAGCTTTTCTTGATTCTGTATTCTTCTCTCTAGTAGCCACCCTAACGTCTCACATATCCAACACAAACCATGCCCTCTGCCACTTCGATTCCTTCCTCTTCCCACCTGGCTACCTACCCTTACTCTTCACCCTCGACATCAAATCCCTACACTGCCATCCCCCCATACCGAAGATCTCCTGGCCTTAAACTTCGCCTCTCCACTCAACCTTCCACCCCCACCCTTATTCATTGTTGAACACCTTCAGGACATCCGGGTCGGCAAACCGACTCTGGTCTGCCAACATTTTTGATCCACCGGCCACTCCACACACACATTTAAACATACACATTCACTCACACATACCATACACACTTGCACCTCTCTAAGACAATGTCACTGGACCGAGATCTTTGGCACTACACAGTAATACAGAAGACCAGCCTTGCCTATGTACAAAACAAAACCTAAAGGCACCTCTTAACCAACTATACACCCCAATCCACTACCCCTACCCTATCCTCCCACACCCACCAACACCACCCTCTCTCTGTAAATTTGATACCACAACATCCAGTCCAAATAAATGAGATAATGAGATCGAGATCGTTTAGGTGTCACGACAAAAAAAACACACCACGCTGTAATGTGGGCCGTGTAGGTAACACGGTAAAAAGTTCTCAGTTCTACACTGTAAATGTGGTTGGTGTTAGGAAGGGCATCCAGCCATAGAAAACCTGCCAGATAGTCCTATATAAGCGAGACACGGTCACCCGACCAACCTTGCCTCAAATGGGACAACTCCCGTCTAACCCATGCTAGCGTGGAAGGTGGACGTTAAACGATGATGATGACTACTACTCACACACTTCACTTTGCGCTCGAATAATGTTACCAAGACTACCAAATGGTTTATCTTGTTTACTTTTTTTTTATTTTTTATTTTTTAAACTTGGACTACCTTTTATTTTCTGTATCTCATCATCATCATCATCACCGTTTTACGTCCGTTCTTCCACGTTAGCATGGGTTAGACGGGTTGTCCTATTGTGGGCAGTGTCCGGTCGGCTGACCTTGTCTTGCTCATACGGGTACTGATTCTGGCTTGATTTCTACAGCTGGATGCCCTTCCTAACACTAACCTCATTTACAGTGAGTGCTGGGTTCTTTTTTGCTGTGGCGCCTACACGTCCACTTTACAGTGTGGGCTGGGTGCTTTTTTGCCGTGGCACCTCCACGACCACTTTGCAGTGGGAAGGTGAGGGGGCATATTGTCAATATGCTTCAGCTTCGGCTTGTACCCGTGGGGGGTCGGGTCTATCCTTTGTAATCCTGTCTCTATTTTTGTACTCCTGAAGAAGAGCTAAAGCCAAACACATCGAAATTTGTTTCCTCTTTTCAATATAAAGCATGAAACTAATAAGATTGGTTGCACCTGATTTTTGTTTCTTTGAACTTTATATATATGAAAAGTAATGTCATCATGTGAAATAATATTGGGGGAGTATATAACTGTGATTTCAGCTTTCTACAACCATTGTGTGTTCTTTGGTGTGCTTTTTTTTAACAGCTACCCAAGCGATGGGCACAGAGCAACAAACCAACCTGAAGTTTCTGGTTCACCTGGGAAAAACTCCATACTGCAGCACGTGTATGGAGATGAAACAATGTCACACGCATGGATTTTCAAGTGGGACAAAAGGTTTAAAGGAACATGAGGACATGGAAGATTACCTCAGAAGTGGGAGGCCTTCAGTGAGATGGACTGAGGCCAATGTTCAGGAACAGGCAGGTGGTGCATGGTTATCATCTGCTGACTGTTTGACTGCTCGCAAGTGAACTAGGCATGAACCACAACAGCATTTCGAAGATTATCACCAAATATCTGGGTATGTGGAAAATCGTCAGCTCACAATGCCCTAAGCACCCTTCACTTCCTGGTGGAGAAGAACATTGCCATACTGGAACAACCTCCTTATTCATTTGTTCTTGCTGTGTGTCACTTTTTTTTCTTTTCCCCAATCTCAACAAGGTCATCAAGACAAGCCATTTTGTAGGTATGAAAGCCATTAAGTAAGCCATAAAAAACGAGCTAAGAGGCATCCCAGAAAAATCCTTCCAGCAGTGTATACAAGAATAGAAGAGAAAGATGGAACAGTGCATTAGATTCGATGGGGATTAATTCAAAGGGAATTACTTTGAAGGGGAAACTATGTAGTTTTTTGTTTGGATTTGAAATAAATTGCTTGTGACAACAGTACCATTACTTTTCAGACAGATCTTGTATATATATATATATACATATATATATATATATACATATATATATATATATATATATATATATATATATATATATATACACATATATATATACATATATACACACATATATATATATATATACACATATATATATACATATATACATGTGTACTTTGGTGCGTTATGGTCCACCTGGTTCCTTACCACATTTCCTTCGTTATATATATATATATATATATATATATATATATATATATAAATATATATATATATATATACATATCCCTCCCCACACCACACTGCAAAGTGGTCATGGAGGTGTCACGGCAAAAAAGCACCCAGCTCACACTGTAAAGTAGACGTGTAGGCGCCATGGAAAAAAAGTACCCAGCTATCACTGTAAATGTGGTTGGTGTTAGGAAGGGCATCCATCTGTAGAAATCAAGCTAGAATCAGTTCCTGCATGAGCAAGACAAGGTCAGCCGACCGGACACTGCCCACAGCAGGACAACCTGTCTAACCCATGCTAGCATGGAAGAATGGACGTAAAACGGTGATGATGATGATGATGATTCATAAACTATGAAATATAACACTTGTTTCACCATTGAATGAGATTATCTCGTTCAGCCTATTATCTTTTCAGCTGATCCCTGCATATATGTGTGTGTGTGTGTCTCATGATCATCACCGTTTAACGTCTATTTTTTCCATGCTTACCTGGATTAGATGGGTCACCCATGTCCTGAGACAAGTCTGGCTAGTTGGCCACACCATACCTTGCTCAGGTGAAACTGTATTTTGGCTGGGATTTTTACAGCTGGATGCTTTTCGTTATACCAAGTTCATCCATGCTTTGCTGTTCATGCACATTAAAATTGTACATCAAATGGAGCATGCTTGCTTCATATCTCTCTAGCCTTTACACTCCCTCTGCATTCTTTGCCCATATCTCTCTGTCATGCAACATCATACTTTTCACATAGGCATCTTTCAGCTGGCTTTTCTTTCATAGAGAAAAAATATATTTTTGTCAACCGAGTCAGTAGCTGCTGGAACATTTTGCATCTTGTTCTTATCCTCACTACTAATTTGATCAGCAAAAGAAGTATTTTATGGAAACTTCTTGGGATTAGATAAAGCTCATATTACTGATGCTTTAACTACCAACTATCCTTGTACATCTACCATATAAGAAGTCTACCTTTTCTGTTAGTCTGCTAGCTTTCTCATAACATCTCTTGTGTACCAAAGATTTACATTGTGCTCATTGTATACAGTTTCTGCCTACTTTTCTACATATCGAGCAAGGCCACTTATTTCACGGGATCAGTGTCATGCTTTCATTACATACATGAGTAAACTGGAGCAATGTGAAATAAAGTGTCTTGCTCAAGGAAACAACGCATCACCTGGTCTGAGAATTGAACTCACAGTTTACTCAGCTGTAGAAATGAGATGATAGGGACTAGGGTCCATATCATTCCACTGCAAAGTGGTCGTGGAGGTGTTACAGCAAAAAAGCTCCCAGCACTCACTGTAAATGAGATTGGTGTTAGGAAGGGCATCCAGTTGTAGAAATCAAGCCAGAATCAGTTCCCGTCCCACCCTTGCAAGCAGGGAAAAAGCAGACGTAAAATGAAATGATAATGATGATGATATATATATATATTACTCCCCACAGCCACCAACCTTTTGTATGCACCCTTCACACACCCAAAATCTACTTCCTCCCCAAAATACACAAACAAAATAATCCTGGCCGTCCTATCGTTTCTGCGCGCAACTGCCCCACCGAGATAATTTCTGAATATTTAGACAACCTACTCGCCCCATTGGTCGGCAATCTCCCTTCCAACATCCATGATACAAATCATGGCCTTAGACTCTACAACTCTTTCTCCTTCCCTCCTGGTTCCTCCTGCTCCCTCCCGCCTTCTCTTTACCCTGGACATTACTGCTCTCTATACTGTCACCCTCATGATGACGGCCTCCGTGCATTCCAGCATTTTTTAGATTTACGCCCTAACCCTTACCTCAGCACTACCACTCTTCTCCGTATGGCTGAGCTTGTTCTCACCTTTAATGGATTTTCTTTTTCGGGTGAATTTTACCAGCAGGTCTCTGGGGTAGCGATGGGAACCAGAATGGGATCAAACAATGCCAACTTGTTTGTTGGCTACGTCGAAGCCCAGATCTTCTCCCAGTACGCTGGACCGACTCCTGAGCTATACGGTCATTATATCGACGCCACCTCTCTATCACGAGAACAGCTCGACTGTTTTCTTTCTTTTGTCCAATCTTCCCATCCTACTCTCAATTTCATCGCCTCCATCTCCGATTCTTCTGTCGCTTTTCTAGATATCTCTCTATCTATTAATCACTCTCACCACACACTCTCTACTTCCATCTTCATTAAACCAACAGACTCCCAATCTTATCTCGACTTCATCTCCTCCCATCCAACCCACATCAAACACTCCATACCCTATTCCCAATTCCTCCATCTTCGTCGACTCTGTAGCCAGGACGACAATTTCGAAACCCATTCCCTTCACATGGCTTCTTCCTTCATCCAGTGTGGAAACCCCACCACCTTGATCCAAGATGCTCTCACCCGCGCTCGTGAAACAGACCGCATCACAGCCCTCTCACCTCACTCCCGCCCTCCCAACACCCGACATTTTTTCCAATTCCATCCCGCCTGTCCCCTCAATCTATTTTATTTCTGATTCTTTCTTCTGATCAAGGACAAGCGTCCGAAAAGTTAAGACCATCTTCCTGCTATATCAAGCGTTAACCTAATATATACTTTCCATATACTGTACCGATTGTGTTGTTATTTCTGTTTTCCTTTTACATATATATATATATGTGTGTGTGGTGTGTGTCTGATGGTAGCTAAGATGCTTCCATAGGTGGTATGGCGGTTGAGCACTCTATGCTCCTACAGAGCAGAGTATGATATAATAGAAAACGAAAAATCAGTGATACATCTGAACTCAATTTATTGTGTGTTACAATTGTTTCACCAGCGGACAGCTCGAGACGTGGTCATTGTGTGGATCTTCTGATTCTGGACCCGCAGGTTCGATGGACACATCTGATGATTTCAGAGCATATTCTCCGAAATCATTAGACGTGTCCGTCGAAACTGTGGGTCCAGTATCAGACAGATCCACACAAGGATCACATCTCGAGCTGTCCGCCGGCGAAACAATTGTAACACACAATAAATTGAGTTCAGATGTATCACTGATTTTTCGTTTTCTATTATATATATATAGATAAATGGAACAGAATGAAACGAAATTTCACCTCTCGCTCCCAGTACGGCACCCACATAAATGCAAGTATGCATGTATGTATACGTACATACATATATGTATACAGACGTACAGTAGTATGTATATATATACATACATGCACATATATATATATGCACGTATCGGTTTACCAAACATTTATTATAATGCTCGGTTTGTTTGTTTGTAAACAAACAAACAGCCCGAATTACGCCGTACAATGTTTAGGCAATCACGTCACCTTCTTGTTCAACACTTACACAGGAACGATGTACTAGTTTCAAGCTTATTAGGTATCGTCAGCACCGTATACCTTCCTGCGAGATGGTTGAAGGTCTGAAAGTATATACTTTCCTTATGCAGATTAACGGCTGAGCAGCCCAACTTGCATATCGAGTGAGTTCAGTCGGCCGGGCACACCGAAAACGATAAATAGAACATATATACATACTACTGTACGTCTGTATACATATATGTATGTACGTATACATACATGCATACTTGCATTTAAGTGGGTGCCGTACGGGGAGTGAGAGGTGAAATTTCGTTTTATTCTGTTCCATTTATCGTTTTCGGTGTGACTGGCCGACTGAACTCACTCGATATGCAAATTGGGCTGCTCAGCCGTTAATATGCATAAGGAAAGTATATACTTTCAGACCTTCAACCATCTGGCAGGAAGGTATACGATGCTGACTATACCTAATAAGCTTGAAACTACTACATCGTTCCTGTGTCAGTGTTGAACAAGAAGGTGGCGTGGTTGCCTAAACACTGTACGGCGTAATTCGGGCTGTTTGTTTGTTTACAAACAAACCGAGCATTATAATAAATGTTCGGTAAACCGATACGTGCATATATATATGTGTGCATGTATCTATATATATATATACATACTACTGTACGTCTGTATACATATATGTATGTACGTATACATACATGCATATATATAGATAGATATATAGATATATAGATAACATATATATTATTTAGTTCAGAAATAGCCATTGAAACGGCTTGAGCTCTGACGTCGGAGTCATACTTTTTCCTATTATCCACTCTACTACCCTAAGTATTGAGTACTCTGGTGCGTTATGGTCCATCTGGTTCCTTACCACAATTCCTTCGTTGTATATATATATATATATAAAACTATGCAAAAATATATAGAAATGTGTAGTTATATGTCTATGTATATAGAAGTGTGTATATATATATATGCATATATATTCATATATGTATATGAGTGAGTGAGTGTATGTGTGTGTGCATGTGTCTGTGTGTGTGTACAGAATTCTTAATTTGTATCAGGGTGGATAGTTTTGTGTGAAAAAACAGTGTTTTTCTATGCAATGGGGACTACATTGAAAATGCCTTGAAGGAAAAAAGGAGGGATTTCATGAAGGAACAGCAATCAGAAATAATAATAATAATAATAATAATAATAATAATAATAATAATAATAATAATAATAATAATAATAATACTAATAATAATAATATGAATAATATAGAAAAGAATCATATAATGATCAAAGAAATAAAATGATGATGGAGCATGTAGAAGAGTTACAAGTTGTTCGATGGAAG
Organism: Eledone cirrhosa; assembly: GCA_964016885.1. Classification (NCBI taxonomy): domain Eukaryota; kingdom Metazoa; phylum Mollusca; class Cephalopoda; order Octopoda; family Eledonidae; genus Eledone; species Eledone cirrhosa. The sequence goes on from OZ024740.1 coordinate 99,674,910, forward strand.
AGTCTCATGAAAGATGTGTTCTGATTAGTAAAAAAGACATTTAGAAATAGCCTGAGGGAATGGAGAACATTTGCTTGAATAAAAAATTCAAAATAAAAATATAAAGGAAAATCAGACTACATGGCCTCACTCTTGCATATGCGTGCATACACACTCATACGAACAGCATACGTTCATACATGTAAACATATACACTCATATACATGTATATACAGATGTACATACGTATGAAAACACTGTCATTTTCTCTTGAATAAACACATATATATCTCTATCTGTCTCTCTCTTGCTATATATATATATACATATATATATATATACATACTTGCACACAATCTCTTTTTCATGATATACATGCATACTACTCACAGATATACAGGTACACATGTGCATGCTCTATTTTGCTAAAGATAAACAAAAGGGTTTGTTGTTATAATACAGAATCCATATATATATATCATCATTACAATCACCATTTAATGTCTATTTTTTCATACTAGCATAGGTTAGACAAGTTGTACTTTTGTGAGAAATGTCGGGTCAGATGACCATATCTTGCACATACAGACCAGATTTTGGCTTGGTATCTACAGCTGGAAGCCCTTCCTAACACCAACCACATTTACAGTGAGTACTGACTGCCTTTTGTCATGACACCTACATGGCCACTTCGCAGTGTGGGCTGGGTGTATTTTGTCATGACACCTACACAACCACTTTACAGTGTAGCCTCTTTTTTTTCATGTCACCATCGCGACCACTTTAAAGTGTAGGCTGGGCGATTTTGGTGTGTCACCATCACAACCACTTTACAGTGTAGGCTGGGGACGTTGGTTAGAGAGGTGTGTGGGGATTGGGGAGAAGTTTATTTGGGCATGTACGAGAGGCAGAGTGTTAGGATTTGGAGGTATGTGGAAGGGGCTTGGAGCTCACTAGATGTATGCTTCAGCCTGTGCTCATGGGAGGTGAATGTAGGAGTATGGTGGGGTGGAGGTGAATGCTGTGTATACTATATTTATGATCACCCTGTGCTCATGAGAAGGCAGGTCTCACAAAATATTAACGTACACACATTTACATGTGCACATACACACATTACTAAGCCAAAAGAAAATATCCATTCAAACATATTCAGTGTAGCATATTAAAAATGCCTAGATATGCCAGTTCAAAATAAACGAATACATCAATCACACATGATATACTTGACTATGACTCACACCCATTATTATTATCATTGTTTAACTATAGTAGCAGGTGGCCACTCTCTTCCACTAACTGTAGCTTTCATAATCAGTTGTGGTCTCTGATTAACCGTGGCTATTGGAGGGATTTGAGTACTTACATGGAATTTGAACTCAGAATGAAAAATTCCAGAGTAGATGTCACAAAGCATTTCATTTCACACACTAGCAATTCAACTGATCTAACACCATGGCTGATACTAATTTATTGAACTCCCCAAAATAAAAGAAAAAGTTGACTGTAGCCCGATTTGAACTCAGTGCACAGAGAGCTGGGGCAAATACCAGAAGATATTATATCCAGTGCTCTATTGAATTTGCGAAGTTGCTTAAAATATAAAATCGTACCATATAACGTATAGCCTACATATTTATCACAAATATATGCAAAGAGCACTATACAACACACACAGCATCACACTAAATATATATATATTATCACATTTCTAAACACACATACAAACCATAATATTAAACATACATAACATTAGAAAATAAGCATGGCACATAACTAAAATACAACCAGGTGGTGCTGCCAAAATGAGCTAGTACAGCCTGTAAAATGTTTGATATTAAGAAGATCTCCAACTGTAGAAATGATGTCAAAAATGGAATGTATGATCAAGATGGGGTTCTCCAACATGTCTAGTCCTGGACTACTACAACCTCTCCAACCAATATAAATAGGTAAAACTGATGGAAAGCAATGATGATGAGAATGACAAAGACAGCACAGTACCACATTAAACACACACTTGCACACACGTTATATAAGTATAAATAAAAATGAGATAAAATGTGTGTATTGAATCATCCATTATGGAGAAGTGATATATATAAATACTTGCTTTATGTTTTTGTTTGATAAATACACAAAACATTAACAGAATTAAGGACTTATACACTGTGTATAAAGTCAATATGATATTTATTATTAGTAGGATTGTTTATTATGAAACTTTTAAGTAAACATACACACATATATATATATCCCAGTCCACACTATAAAGTGGTCATGTAGGCATCACAACAAAAAGCACCCAGTACTCACTGTAAATGATGTTGGCATTAGGAAGGGCATGCAGCTGTAGAAACCAAGCCACAATCAGTTCTGTATAAGCAATGAATGGTCACCTGACCTAGCATTGCCCACAACAGCACAACCCGTCTAACCCATGCTAGCATAGATGAATGGACATAAAACAACAGTGATGATGATGATAATATATATATATATATACTCAATAAAACACCAGAGCCAAAGAAATGTAACAACTTTAGCAGAAAAAGCTTGGACGCTCAGGGATAGCAATCAAATGTTTACCCTAAAATGGGAAAAATTAGCTAAAACCCAAAGCTTTTCCAGGAGCCAAAATTTCTGCAAATTGTGTAATCTTGAGATTTATTACATAATCACACACAAGAAGAAACTGCTGAATAACAGAATTGAACGAACATTATTCTGCCGTCACAGAACTAAAACCCTTTTTTCCCACTACAAGCCGAATATTACATAAAAGAGGGACATCCCCCAACTATATAAACCTTAATCTAGTTAGAAAAATATAAAAACAATCTCTTCTCAACATATATTAATAACCTTAAATTACCATACTAATAATGAAAAGATATGCTGATGAGAGTAGGTACAAATATGCGATAATGAATGTGTCTAAAAACGTCCATAAGTATGTATATATATGTGAAAATGTATATAAATAAGTAAATATATATATATGTTTGATGTGTATAGTTAGATGTAAGTGTATTCATGTATTAAAGTGCTTATATATATATATATATATGTGTGTATATGTATATATGTGTATATGTGTATATATATATATATATATATATATATATATATATATATATATGTATATGTGTATATATATATATATATATGTGTATGTATGTATGTGTATATGGATGTGTATGTATGTGTATGTGTGTACACATGGACTAGAGTATGTATGTATATATGTGTGTGTCTATACGTGTGTATATAAAGATAAGTTGAGTATGAGAATGTATACACATGAGCGCGTATGTATGTACATGAATACATGTGTGTATATATATGTGTATGCATGTGTACATATATGTAAGTATGAATATGTGAATTGTGAGTATATGTATTTTGTAGAGGTGTGCAAATATATTTGTGTATGAATGCGTGGGTGAAAGGATACGTACACTTGAAAGAAAAATTTAAGTCTGAATGTTAATTAAGTGCAAACACAAAACCAACCACGCATATCTTTACTATCTCTAATCCTTCTATAGATTTAGAAAAATAACCAATAATATATTCTATAAAAAATGTCAAAACAACAGATGGGAATCTGATTACTCACTGCCACCAAGAATTCTCACTGCTATCGAAAAACCACTCCTTCAACTATTCTTCTAACAACTTCACCCCTCCCTCCTAATATTCTCTATAAAAACTAAATAGGTCCTCAGTAATATTATTCTGATGAAATGACAGTAAATAATAACATTGAAATATTGAATGTCTGCATAACTAAAAGTTTGTAGATAGCTGTTTTAGGTTATGTAACTGTTATAGAAACACGTGTCAATAAATTCCTTTCAACTAAACTGTATCCATTCAAATCTTTCTATTTTTCTCCGGATTACTTTTGGAACTACAACTGGAACCGTCGAGCAAACTCTACGTGAGCTGATAATCTACTGTGTGTAATATTTATATTACAACACAACGGAAAATACTGTATATATATATATATATATATATATATATATATATGCTTTGTGTATTTATCAAACAAAAACATATATATATATATATATATATATATATGCAGCTGATCTAACGCTCATAGCTGAATCAATGGCGGAACTAGAGAAGAAATTCCAAACATGGAAGCATGGCCTAGAATCAAAAGGCCTTAAAGTTCTAGTTTGTAGGAATCAAAATAGGGCACCGGTCCCATCTGGGAAATGGCGATGCTCAGTGTGTAGGAAAGGAGTAGGCAGAAACTCCATTTTATGTCCCAAATGCAAAGTATGGGTGCATAAAAGATGTAGTGGGATCACAGGTAAGCTAACTAAGAACATAGATTTTATATGTGGCCAGTGCTCTGGTACAATATGTAGAAGCAAGTGCCCACAGAATACTAGCTCATTCCATTGCACAGATGGTTCTATAGAAATAGTGGACAGCTTCCGTTAACTGGGTGACAAAATCAGCAGTGGGGGAGGGTGCTCTGAAAGTACAGTAGCTAGAGTCAGAACTGGATGGAAAAAGTTCAGAGAGCTTATACCACTAATGGCCGATAAAGGGTTCTCTCTAAAAATGACAGGCAGGCTGTATGATGCCTGCATACGAACAGCAATGTTACATGGCAGTGAGACCTGGGCATTGTGTGCAGAGGATATACGCAGACTGGAGAGGAACGAAGCTTGCATGCTCCACTGGATGTGTAATAGTAATATACATGAACGGCAAAGCATAAACAAACTAAGGGAGAAATTAGGAATAAGAGGGATCAGATGTTGTTTACTCGAGAGAAGACTACGTTGGTACGGTCACGTGATGTGCATGAAAGATGACAGCTGTATAAAAAAGTGCAGGGCAATAAAAATAGACGGTAGCCACGGAGTAGGCAGACCCAGAAAAACCTGGGACGACTTGATAAATTCCGACCTCACACACTTACACCTCTCCAAGACAATGTCACTGGACCGAGATCTTTGGCTCTACACAGTTATGCAGAAGACCCGCCTTGCCTAAATACAAAGCGAAACCTACAGTTAGTAGGCACCTCTAACAAAATATACCCCCGTCCCACTACCCCTACCCCATCCAAACCACCCCCTAAAATGTGAAATTATGTTGGTACCACAACATCTAGTCCCAAACAAATGAGGTCGTGTAGGTGTCACGACAAAAAAACACATAGGTAACACGGTAAAAACCTCCCAGTCCACACTGTAAACGTGGTTGGTGTTAGGAAGGGCATCCAGCCACAGAAAACCTGCCAGACAGTCCTGAGCAAGACAACCAATCTTGCCTCAAGCGGGACAATTCCCATCTAGACCCATGCTAGCGTGGAAAATGGACGTTAAACAATGATGGTGATTATGATGATGATGATGATATATATATATATATGTATGTATGTATGTGCATAAATATATATGCATACATTTTACCACTTCAGTTGTTTCACAGCTTGTGAGGAGCTATTTTTATCATTCTCTCTTGCCTTCCACTATCCAAGACAGTATCCGTTCTGGCCAAATCACACAACATTCAACATTTGAGTTTGTGTCCCAACTCTACCTTAATTACGTGTGTGTGTGTGTGTGTGTGCATGTATGATTGTGTTGTCACATCCCGAAAGAGTACTCCATTAAACACACACACATATATATATATATATAGAGATTTTATACATCCTGGTGCCATATGTATCCCAGTTTTTAGAATAGATAAATCATATGCCAAAGTGCAATATGGGCAACCAAAACCTTGTCTCACATTCTCTTCACTCAATGCTAACATGGAAAAAGGAAGTAAAATGATGACGATTATGATAATGTTATTGCTTTACTAAACATGTGCATACTCATAAACCATATCACTAAACACACATTACACATGATGCACTTGACAAAATATAGTGAACATGATAAAATATACACATCCATAGTGAATTACTAAACATAAACATAATCAACATCATTAAAACCCACACACGCAACATATATTGCAACACTATATTCATGCCCATGTATATTAGTGTCACACTAAACTCACATATTTCATGTCCCTTATATATGTCCACACTAAACATATATGAACTACTGTAAACAACCAGAGCTTATATAGAACAAACACTTAACATTCTGCCAGCATCTTTCTTTTTCCACACACAGATACACACATACATCAGACCAAATATGAACTCTAGCAGAATGCATGCAACACAAGCAAATGTATCCATAGTTTTTAGTTAGCAACATTTGATTGCATTATCTACGATGGTGAAGCAGAAAACATGGAAGAAAATAACAAAAGAATGATGTAATATATCTTTTACTCCTCCTCTCACAAGGCAATTTCTAAATCCTGCTTAAAACACATGTTTAATACCCATGCAGTATTCTTTAGTGTTATTTATTTCATTTCAATTTATTTACTTTTACTTTTACTTTTACACCCCCTGGGAGTATCTCTCACCACCATAATTCCCTGTGGTTAGATACACTTTGCTTCTTGAAAATCACACACACACATATGTATATATATATATGTAAGTTAGTTAAGTGTGTAACTACAGCTACAGGCAGTGTCCTGTTCGAAGCACTCAATGCTGTCACAAATTCGATCACATATTGGGTTGTATTCCAGAGGTAAGGCAACTGTAGTGTGCAGAGTGTAAATAAAGTTAATAGGATCGAATACACTGTTGCAGCATATATTTAAACTTTATTGGCATATTACAATCGTTTTAATGTATATATAGCTGGATATTCTGCTTATATATATATATATATATATATATATATATATATATATATATATATATATATATATATATATATATATTAGCAGAATACCCAACTTTGTCTAGGCTGAAAATAGTGATGAATATACAAGACTTGCTCTTAATTAAGGTCTATTCACTATAATGGAAGTCTACCGTATTCCTTTTAAAAGGTTAGTGGATACGTCAGCAATTTTTTTTTCGGAATGCTTGTAGCATTCCTGTGTCTTATGCACTTTGTTAAAGATTCATACTCAGCATGGATAGTACATTTCATAATTCAATTGTGTAAATGTTAAAAAACTGCATATTCAATAAGAACATAGGATTGAGTAAATTGAAAATAGATACAATTAATTTAAAACTATTAATGAAATTAATATTTTACTATTTTTCCTGAAATACTTTAATCCTTAAATGAATTTTAGAAATTAATAAGGACTAGTGTGTGGAGCGGGAAAACCACGAATTGTAATATAAGCATTCTAATAATGTCTGGAAACCCGAGTGCCTAGAGTTAACACCCATTGAAATATTGAAATTGGCCAGGAGCAATACCTGAAAGTATAAAGAAATGACATTAAGAATTGCAATAAATCCCAGCCTTAAAATATTAGATATGTAAACATCATAACCTAAGGAATTCTGAACATTGTCATGACATTACCCCAGGATGTATGAGATTTTTTATTTTTATCAGTATGAGCGTAATTAAAAAGAATTGAGGTGGGGTTGCTTCCAAATAGTGTCCATAAGCAGAGCAGGATTCCTGCTCATCTGTTTCTGCTGCCCTCAGAACTGACTTGATTAAATAGAATTGAAATTGAAAATTAAAAATAAATGAAATTCAAATATAAATAATTTTGAATCCTGAGCACTGAATATCTAATTTGATTTACAGAAGATATCAGTGGATAAGTGTACAGATCAAAAGTTAAGATTAACTGAAAATAGAGGAGATAGATTGAGTGGGAGGTACAGAAAACATAAGAAAAATGAATGAGAAAGGGAGGATGAAGCAGGAGAGTGGACATATGAATAGCATGAGACAAAAAGTGTTAGCGGGAGAAGCTAAAATGATGCTGAAGGTATGTGGGCATCGTAATTATGATACAGTTTTTCTGTGACATTAATGATGCTTTCATATTGCCAGGGTCAATAAAATAAATACCTGTCAAGTACAGCTCAATATGATTAACTGTTCCATACTACCAACATTTTCTGCTGAATGCCAATGCAAAAAACAGTTTTAAGTTAAAGTGAAACAAAACATACAGGCTGACAGTTAAAGAAAAATGGAAAATATAAGTTACAGAGTGTAGGAAATGGAAAATAAGAAAGAAAGAGTAGTGACAAAGAATAAATGATAGGAAAAATGTGTGTTTGTGATAAAGATTGGAGAGTAACAGATGGAAATAGTAAGAGAATGAGAGTAGGCTAGGAGGTAAATTAATAAAACACAGATTTAGCAATGTGGCGCTAGTGAAGATGCAGGTGATAGCTATATAAAAAAGAAAGACGTGGAGATGAAAACATGATGAGTAGTAAGAAAAAGAAATATTGCATTTTGGAAAATGAAACATTTAGAAATATCTCATAGATTACAGCTATAATTTTGAGGAATTCTTAATAAACTTAAAAACAAAATGTTAATCAGTTAACCAGAGATTTATTACAATGTATATTAAGCTTAATGTTTCAAGTAAGGGTTAATTCATAATTTATGTTCATGTAATAATGACAAATTCATCCAGAGCAAACAGAAGTTCCTATGTCTGATTTAATCTCCTCTGTAATGCCTTCAAGGATAAACAAAGATTGCATTCAAATTCATCATTGTACTCAATGCCAACTCTCACTGCACTGCCTGTATCTCTATACATGGCTTGCACGGCCCTCACAAGTCATTCATTTAAACCTAACTACCTTATTTCTCACCAGGTTACAAAGCAGAGAGCTCTGTCAAAAGCCTTCTCTACATCCACAAATGCCAGTTACAGTGGCTTATTTTTAGTCAAGTATTTCTGCAGTTGTTTCACTAGAAAAAGAGAAAATGGTAGCACCATTACATGATATAAAGCTGAACTGCATCTCATGTAACTGAATTCTGTCTCTAATTAGTCATGCTATATACTTTTGAGTATTTTTTTAAACCTGGCTGATCAACTAGATGTCTCTATTGTTACCTCTCTCTAGTGAGTTTCCCTTACACTTGTAATTGTTCACAATGATACTGCTGCACCAGTCATTTGGTATGACACAATCTTGTACACCTTGATAAAGAGATGTTACTAGTTAAAACCAGTAAGACTTATTATTTAACTTGGCCCTACATACTTAAGGAAACTTAAGTGTTGATATTATTGTAGGATCTATTGCTCAACGTCCAAGATTAAAGTGTTTTAAAATGTTTTAAGCATGGTGACTGCCCAATAGTTTCTACAATAATATGTATATATAAACTGTAAAATTGCACTACTGTGCATATACTCACATTTATAAATTTATAAAGGACTCAATGCTGAATGCAGAGCAAAATAACATAAATGAATAATTTTCTGATGAATTTTCAAAGTATTAAACTGGAAGTGGTGTGAGAGCATATTTAATAAGAGATGTAAAATGGCAAAAAAGGAAAATGAATCAGAGGTTTAATAAATCATTATTATAAGGCACTGCAGAATAACATACAAGGTGTTTACATATAAAAAGATAAAGGAAACAAAATAAAGTAACTGACTGTGAGCCCAGCACCCTAACCACTATGTCACATGCCTTCATGTGATCTTATTTTATATATGAATATTGTTAGAGATGTTGCTTTTAATTGGTTTGGACTGAAATCAGTGATACTGATGCAGTTAACCTTATCGTTGAATAGTTGCAAGTTAATGGTTGCAAGAAATATATATGCATGAAGGGATTTCAAAAGATTTGACACTATGAGAAGGAATGATGGAGCTAGATGTAGGTTCTGGGAAAGGGAAGTGAACACAATATAATGATGAGTGAGTTGAGAATGCCTGAGTAGAGATAGCATCAGAGCAACTAGATCTGAAGAGAAGAAGCCACTATAGTAGAAGCAAAAAGTCAAAGTGAGAGAGATGAGAGATTGCAAGTCTATGAGCTAGCTGTTGTTCTTAAAGTTATCATTTTTGTGTGTTTTATTTCTCCTAATTAAGCAGTCCTCTTTTGGTTAAAAGTATACCAAATATGTTTTCGTTTTCTTTAGGTATAGTCAATCTACTACTGCAGACAGGCTTTACACTAGAATAAGTACACTGCATGCCTGCATGTCATAATATGTCACTAAAAGGCTTGATACCAAGAAGGGCATTAAACCTGTCATGGGGCCTGCAATGTTATTTCCTGTGCTAGATGCAAAAAAATACTTTAAAAGACGTTGTTTTTCTACTTTTAACATGAGGAAGATATGGTTGCTATTGCCGTCAGACTAAGCGACAATATATAGACTCATTTTTGTTATTGTTGTTGGAAGAAGCAGCAATGGGATTACAGAGTCTTAATGAATAATGAAACCTAGTTTCCTTGCAATGTTTTATAGTTTTGAATGGGTCCCTATATGTTTATTCTTATATGTACTGTTCAGCTGATTGCCACAAAACATCATTCAATGTTTTATTCCATTGCTTGTTTATATCCATAATCCCATGCTGATTCTTGCATTGCTTTGTTGTCTTATAGGAAATGAATTTTTCTACTTGGTATCACATCAAAGTACACACACTGCCACAATAATCGTTGATATTGATGTTGATCTTTTTATATAGCACAAATATGCTATCTGAAGGAAATATGTTCAGATTACAGATTATGTTTATTTTTATTTTATTATATATGTTGGCAAAATCACACACTCGTCTCATTAATTGTACAATGTTTGGTCCCTTCAAGTTAATGTGATACTTATGTTATTTCTGCTATCTTCCCTAAAGAATTGAAAAGCTAAATCAACAAAAAGCAATGAGAAATGAGGACTGTATTGCAGCTAAGCTGCTGAGTAATGGCTTATTTTGCATAGTTCATTTTTCTACCTTTGTAGCTTGAATTTCATTTTTGCTTTTTATTCAATCAATTTCTGTCATTTTTCTGAGATTTCTATGGGGTTTTTTTTCTGTATGTGTAATAATATTTCGGAGCATGTTTCCAATTTATTCGACTTTATTACAAAATTCTTCAAATTGTTGAAGAAAACCCAATCATTACTTTCTTTGTTCAAATGTTTCCTCACATCGAAGTTCTATTTCTGAAAGAATAGTCACTTGAGAATTAAATCGGTAATGTTTCTTGGAAACCTTTTTCATGGCAATTGCAAAATAAACATTGTTCTTTAGACGAAGTCTTAGAAAAAGTAATCTGAATTGATGCAGCATTCATTTAAGAAGTGAGAAAACCAATTTTTACCTAGTTATCTGAGAAAGTGTGGAATTTTGTCTTGGTACTACATAAACAAAGCAATTATGTGCACTTTCACATTTGAACACATAACCAACAATTTTAATGTAAACATAACATGATATAATATTTCTATGGAGAAAATGCATTTAATGGCAGACTTACAAATAAATATTCTTTCAGATTATTTTTTTCTTAGACTAAGATTTTATTTTTGTTTCTACTTCTTTTGTGCATTCATATTTTTCCACTTTTAACATTAATTTTATTGGGTTGTGCCTGTAATTCAAATATCCAGTTTTGACACATATTCTGTCACACTGATTTGTCTTAGTATTATGTTAAGTGTACATGTGTTTGTGGAATATTCAACCACTTACATGTTAATTCATGAGATGGACATTCAGCTGAATGAACAACTTTATGCTCATCATCAAACCCAGCATAGGTGTGGAGATGGTGGTAGTCAGTATCTTTAACTGAAAAACAGTAAGCCAATTTCTTTTGAACTAAATTCTTTTGTCAATCATGTTACATACACAAAGTCAAACCAGCCATGTTCTACATTGAATATTATAAGGCAAACTATCTGATATTTTAATAATCCTTCATATCCACCACCCATAAAATGACATTTTATTTATGAACTCTGAAAGGATGAATAATAAAAATGACACCAACAGAACTTAAACTCAGATCAAAGTATCTGTTTTGCTTCTGAGCATTCTTAGTCCAAATCTCACCATCTAATACCATCTATGTGCTGATGCTTCTGTCAGAAGTTGTAACCAACAGATAATATTAGCATTGGAAAGACAAATGTAAACATAGCTTGCTTGGTCCACTCTGAGAATCCGTCCTTTTGTTTCATTATCCTTTAATTCTGAGATGGTTGTATAAAGGAATGAAGAGAAATTTTAGTGAATAGAATTTAGGAAAAGGTAAACCCAGGAACACATGGAATAAAGCAGTGGAGTTTGACTGTAAAAAGCTGACTATCATGACATTGATAAGAAGAGATTGCAAGGACTGGCAGCATGTAGCACATCATTTAAAAATGTGAATGCAACTTGACCCAGTCATGTCCCCACCTAAATACCACTATTTCCATCAACATGCCCCCTCCACTCAATCAAGGTTCACTCTCCACACCAGCCATTGCCCTTTAGTAACTGTTCACATTATCAGTTGACACACCCCTCTTCCCAATCTATCTGAGATCGTCCCCCCACCCACTGTCTGCTCTCATATCACCCTGTCAAATCCTATGAAAATAACATACTTTCTCACTCCATTTCTACCCCACCTCACTACTTTAAACACTACCACACCTGCCATCCACCCACCTATTATCACTTTATATCCTTATACTTACTCTTCTTTTTTCCCACCATCATGTTACTCCAACATGTGTCACTTCGGACAAGTTTCCATTTCACCCTTCATAAGGAAGAGAGAGACTTCAGTTGTGTCAATGGCATGACAACTGCTCTAGCATTGGGAGTCCCAATGGGACCATGATAAAACGCACCCAATACACTCCATAGGTGATTTGTGGTATGAAAGGGATATAGTCATAGAAAACTTGCCAAATGAAAGAGCAAAGATAGGACAGACTACTTAGTTCTAATGTCACAATAAAATGTACCCAGTACATGTTCGTTGATATGCCACCTCTTTCTTCCCCTGGCCAATCTGAGAGGGCTGTAGCATGATTAAGTACTGATTTGGCCTGTGATAGCCAATCCAATCTTTGCTAGCAGGAGATAAAATGGACAGACACTAAATTATGATGATGATTATGATGTCACACACTTTGTGACCTAGTAGCAAGGTTTGACAGAAAATGTTAACACCAAGAATTCAATGATAAATGTAAAATGAATTTAACAGTTTTGGTGTTTTTTGAATGTCTAAAATGACACTTCCATAGTGTAATTACTTTGGTTTCAACAGACAGTCTCAAATTAAGCCACTTGCCTATACAACTCAGAGATTTAATTTTCACTATAGCAAAATTACCCACTCTATGTAACCTAACATTCAGTTATAAAGATTTACTTTTATTAATGATGTCATTTCAAATTCTGTCTTAAGGCATTTCGTACTTACTGCTGTTTTTTGTATTACTTGAACTGTCATTTTCCCTCTAATCTATGAACTGCTGTTAATATTAATTTATATTGCTTATCACCGTTTTATATTACTCAAAATAATTATCCCACCACTTAAATTTGAGCTGCTCTAAAGATTACAGGTGGAAAATGTAGAAATAAAATTTTAGATATATGTAAATATAAATACTTTGCATTCATTGACTTCCCTATGCAAACACTTCAGTATTTAATCCCCTCTCACCCAACTTACTCCCTTGCCACACATTTATACATACACACACAAACAAACATGCACATATGTACATATGCTCGTGCAAATCTGATTAAATAATACACATAACAGAACACACCTGCAAAATCCTTGATTTTTCTTTTTTTAAGGATAATATTTTGTTAAGATCAAATCATCTCTAAATTCAAATTGTAATAAAAATAAATTTATGTTTATCCAGATCCAGAAATTAATAATTCTGATTATATCATGCCCTTTTTTTTAAATCCTTTAAAATTGTATTTCCAGTAATCTTTTTTGAAATGATGTGGATTCTAATATATACTGTTCTTGCTGAACTATACCAAATACATTTAGAACTCTTCAGCAATTAGAGTTATCTTTTACACTTGCCTAGAACAAATTAAATTGATACCAGTCTTTGGGTTAATATCATCTTCTATATATCCCACTAGAAAGGAATTGGATTTCTTTTTCACCAATATATTAAGTACAATGAGAACTAACCTAGTTGTTATTTTTCTTGTAAACGACATCTCTAAGTAATTTCCTTCAGGCATGGTGATAAATTTTGACTCCTACTCAAGTACATAATTGTACATCCATATAATGATACGTATTTTAATAATTTGGCAAGTGTGAATACAGTATAGTCAATTGGTTAAGAAGTTTACTTCATAATTATAAGGTCTAGGATTTGATACCTCTGTTTAGCATATTGGGTAATTGTCATTTAGTATAAGATTTGGGTTGATCTAAATGAGTAAAATTAAATAGATGAAAAGTATTTGGGTACCCATCTGGTGGATTTTACCTATAATTCAAATGGCCAGCCTTGTCCCATACTGTGTCATGTGAAATCATCCTGAGAATTATATTAAGAATACATGGGCCTTTTGAATGCTGTCACTTACATATTAATTTCTCAAGCAGACTTTTTTTCAGTTGCTAGAACAGCTACGACACTCATTTCCAAAACTGCCAGAGCTATATTCTAGTCCATTTAGAAAGTATACAGAAGTATATCCCAAAGAAATTCTGATAATACCAAAGCATGTCTTGAGTTGTCACAATGTTTTCTTCTCACTACAATTGTATAATTAATATGTTCCCCACTACACATAGTATGATGGCCCCTGACTTCACCAAATTCTTTGTATTGCTTGTATTGCTTTGCATTGTATGATCTGCCAAACATTTTCAGTGAGCCAGTTTCCGATCTGGAAATTATGTTAATCAAATCAAAGGTTCCATTTATGATCTTGATAAACATTCCCAAATAAGCAGAATCGAAGACCAGTCCTTTCTGTTGTTGTTGTTGCTTAGTCCTAGCTTCATCAATTGCAGCTGTTCCTACCACTCTTTTGAAGGGGTATTTGATTTCAAGATGGTGAGCTTTTATTGGAGGAACTTTTAGCTGTCGTTTCTAGCAGAGTAAGCGATCATTTAAATTGTTATATAACCATCTGTGGTTTGTGTTTTGTTGTTTGTTTTTAATCCCAGATTAGCCATGGTGAACAGGCCTATTATCAGGGATGTTTCAGCTGTAATGATTCTATTGTTTTTTATTCAGAGAGTGTATGTCCTTCTTTACTTAGAACAGCAGAGTATGATTTAAGGAAAATTTGGTTCTTATTTCTGTGAGGTTAATATCCAGGTTGCTCTTTGGTGTAATTTTTTCATGATTATTGTTGCAGAATATGTCCACCATAATTCAACAAAATCATGATTAATTAATGTTTTTCATTTGTTATTTCAATATTTTTGCAATAATTAAATACTATTTTTAGCAAAAAATCATTTTGTAAACATTTCATATTCTTTCAGTGGACTTCTAATTGTATGTCTGAATCCACCTCTTCCATTGCATCTAACAGAATTCTCTGAAAAGGAAATGGTGGACGGCTTCGTGTCACAAGATGTTAGTTTTATGCTAATCTGCATTTTGATAGAGAGGCTTCTGATATCTTTATGATGATGGCCTATTCTGTATATGGTTGTTAATGGAATATTTTCTTTGTTTTCTTTCATGAGGTTATTTGATGGTTCTGAAGATATGACCATCATTACAAAGTGAAATCCTCCTTCTGCGACAAATGCTAGCTTCCTTTAGTAGGAACCATCAAGCCTTAAATAAAAACATTACACCTTCTAATTATGTAAAGATAATTGAAAAAATGAAACAATCTTAATAATAATAAAAAAAGAAATCCCTACATGAATTGTAATAAAAATTGCTATGCAAACACAAAATTGCAATGGAGGGACAGAATTAAAATGAAGGGACAAAATTCGAATAAATGAAATAAAAGCAAGATTAAAACAAGTTAAACTTGTTCTCACCATATTACTAATGAACTACAGTGCTTGTGATTTCCAATTTACATTGAAAATAATTAAGAATTTAGAAGGATTTAATGATATAACTAACTTTCTTATCATTAAGTTGATATTTGAAACAGAACATAACAAAGATTCTTATATATGCTACAAAGCATTTTTTTCGACACTTTAACGTTTCTGCCAATTCACTGCTGTTCTGCTAATTAATACTTTATTATTCTACAAAATCACTCAAAAGGAGTTGAAACACAAAAAAGAAATGTATTGTAAAAGAAATTTAGTAACAATGTTTCAAAAGACTAAATCAATATAATATGCCTATCCTACAGATAGAGCCTTATGTTAAGATATCAACAGTTCAAATGATTTATTATGAATGGAAATGAAATATGGAGTAAAGGTGCATGGCCTATTGGTTGGGTCCATGATCACAATTCTATGAGTTTGCTTCCCAGTGACATATATCCTTGAACATGCATTTACTTCACATTGCTTCAGTTCACTGAACTGAAAATGAGAACCAGTGGCAACAGGAGATTAAACTTGCAATGGACTGGCATCCCATCTAAAGATTAGTTCTGTACTCCCAGATGTGTAATGCCCATGAAACCAGTCATCCCACATTAAGCATGGAAGTATGGACATAAAATAATGTTTACTCTAATAAAATAAAAAATATTTTGATTTTGTTTCATATTGAGAGAAACCTCTTTTTTATAAGAAAATATTCCTATAATATTTTAAAATTTGTTTTTCAGTATTGAATAACAAATTTGTTTTCTTTGTTTCTTTTTGCATGTATTTCTTAAGAATTCTTTAAACAAGACACAATGTTAAAGGGAACAGAAAAGAAAGAAGAGAAAATAAAATGAAAAGGAGAAAAAAGAAAGAATTCTTTTGTTACCTCAGGTAAGCTCTAATAGAGCAAACCTGCTTAAATGTGTTTCACCCATGAAAATTCATCTTTGTATAGCCAAGAATACATTGACAGCAACCTTTGAAGACTGTAGCTATAAATTAAGAGAGATTTGGCTATTATTTCTAGCACAGTTCTTATTTGGTGAAAATTTATCTCCATGAAATAAACAGTACATACTCAGCTGGTTCTGGATTTGTACATATTTGTTTTCAAGTATAATTAGTGTTGAGAAAAAATTTAAGTATTCTTTTATAATTTATAAAAATATATATTTGTTTTCTGTTCTCCATTTTGGAGATTTAACAATCTGTATTTTAATTACCTTTTACTGTAGTCAATGTCTATCGTTAATATTTCATAAGTAAGTAAAATCACATTATTTCTGCTACTGTGCTTTTTGAATGTTCATCATTTAACAAAAATTAAACTTTCTTTGAAATAAAAAAAAATACTATAATTAAGTAATACTATAATAAAGGTAAGTAATAATTCTCAATCAACTTTTAATTAGTGTTGAGAAAAAATTAAAGTATGCTTTTATAATTTATAAAAATATATATTTGTTTTCTATTCTCTATTTTATAGATTTAAAAGCTCAGACACAGTAATTTATTGAAAGTTAACTTAAGTGTTGTGCTTACAGATAGTGAAAGAAATGTGCTAAGATGTTGGATTCAATGAGAATTATTCTGCTTCTCTATTCTATTCTCTGCAGTGAAGATCTTCCAAAGGATTTACTCCACTTAATTTAGTTTCTTGTCAGTGAAGGGAAAGAAAATGTTATCTCAGTTTTCAGTCCCATTTATCGTTTTATCAATTGTATTATTGCTTCATAATGCCACACTGTGTTGTTTCCTTCAGTGTACTTACAATATCATCTCACCTAGAATGTCTTAATAATGACTTGCTGAATTTGCTCAGCCAACCTATTCAGTCGTGAATGACTTGTAACCTAGTAAAGAAAAATTGATTATCTGAAAAAACCCTCTGTCTATATATTTGATTTTCCAACAGAAATCCTTATTCATTCTTTATTAGTCAGACATTTTACTCAATTTACCATGCTAGCATTGTACAGTAGAAATGGTTTGCCAAATTGCATTGTGTTTTCGTTTTCTTACTTCTCTCTTTATCATTTAAACTATATAAATTCATAGCTGCCGGGTGAACACGTTTGCTTCATGTCTATGTGGGTCTGGGTTCAATCTAGATAAATGAAACCTTAGGCAAGTGTCTTCTACAATACCTTGAGAGTGAAATTGATTAACTAACATGTATGTATGTGAGACAGAGAGAAAGAGAAAGAGAGAGAGAGAGAGAGAGAGAGAGAGAGAGACCCCAGTGTTTCCATGTCTTAAATTAGATGCCCTTACTCTCTCTGTTACGACATTTCACTCTTGCTTATACTGTATGTACAAGGAGAAGGACTTGTTTCCAAGCCAAACTTTGTAAGACTCCTTCTTTGCTCAGATGGTATTCTTCATATTGGGATTGAGCCAAGGAGGCCATTTGCCACCCAGCACCACACAAAGCCCCTTTCACTCACAGTATTTAACAGCTGAAGCAGAAAAAAGCTGAGTTAAACAGTTTCTACTCCAGTTCAATGTCCTCAGTTTGCTCAAGGGAATCTCTGAATTTGGATGCAATAATATCTGCATACTTGCTCCTGATTTTGTTATACACAAATGCTTCCCCCTTTATCTTTTCAAGAAAGCCTGTGTAGTGCACTCTATATGCGAGTGGAGTCCCAGTGAAGCAGGTGAGGAAGTTCAAGTATCTCAGGGCTGTGTTCACAAGAGATGGAATGCAGGAGGCTGAATTAAGTTAAAGCATTCCAGGAACTGATGCTGTAATGTGCCAGCTTTAGCACTTGATCATCAGAAGGAAGGAATGTGTAAAAGCCAAGCTCACTATCCGAAGTTGAGTATTTGTACCAACCCTTACCTATGGTCATGAACAATAAAATACTCACAATCTATACTGTAAAGTGGTTGGTTCTAGGGAAGTCATCCAGCCAGTAAAACAATTATAAATGAATCTTATAAAATTTACACTAATTGTGATGACTGGGCAACTAGGATCCAAAGAGGAAGCCTCTATGTGATGGTTCTATCTGCTAGAAGTAGTTAACAAATCTCCCTCAGATCACACAACTATTGTAAAAAGGGAAAAATACAGCCAATATGAATGCCTCTATATGGATGCATACTTGTTATAAATAGCAGTGAAACATCCCTACCATTTTAAATAAAAGACATATTAGGCATTGTAGACCAGGATATACAAAGGGATGATAGTCTTAATCACAAATACGATGTATTTGTTCATACAACAAATGAAAAAATAATCTTTAAATCTACATGAAATATGTTTGTAACTGACAAAATCCTTATCATCGCCATCCTGACCCCCTCCCCATTATTATCCTTTTATGCCTGCTTTTCCAAGTTTGTGTTGGTTGGACATGTCTTACCACTTGTTGCAGTTGTTTATCACTGTTTTTATGAGGTTCATCATTCTATGATCATACCATTTTTTGGTCTTCATCTTTCACAAGTTTCATCCACATGGTTTATGTTACTTGACAATTTTTTACCCAATTGCTATCCTCTATACACATCACGTCTTCTCTCAAGTACAATACATCTGATCCTTTTATAAGAAGTTTTTCTCTCAATTCATGTGTGTTCCCTTGTTCATGCTCACTAACATAACATGTCCAACAAAGCATGTTCATCTAATTTTTCTCCAGCCTTTTCATATCCTTCACATTCAATACACATGTTTCACTAACTAACTTGTTGCATTGCACTAAGTATACAAACCATATTCAATTTGTTATTCACTCCAAGAGAGAATTTTTTTTTTTTGTTACCAGCAGAGTTAATATCTTCCTGACAAAATTTAGTTTTAAAGAAATTGTTATCTGAGCAACATTTGTAACCTTTTATGAGTATTAATTCTTTAAATCCTCATTTATCAGCTAAGCACATGTAGTATTTGACACAAAATGAAGACATACTGTACAAAATTAGATTTAGAACTACATAAACAAGGGTCAAATTCACATGGAAATAATCACTATTTCCTTAAATTTTACCATTTTGTTCTTTCTCTGGTTACTATGCTTTCGAAAGACTTACCTGCATTACTGATTAAATTATGTAATAGAAGCTATCAACTACTTTGAAGGATCTTTCCAATCATTGGTGCTCTTATAGCCAACTAGATCTGTATATGTGCTACATAACAAGATCTTCACTGTTAGCCTCTGTGAGATTCTACTGCATTTCTTATTAAAATTCTACTTGCACACATTTTTTATTTGCATATTGAATATGTTCGTTTCCCTGATGTCAGCAAAGTTTCCTTTTTTCTCATAAGGATTTTCTTCCACATTTTGAATTTCTTCTCTAATTCTATGATAGTTTCAGCTGTGAAAATTAGGTCATTAGCTTACAAAGGTTCACAGAAGTAACCAGTCTTAAACTCCTCTATTATGATTTGGAGAACTTAATATAAAGATGGGGTTTGATAACTGAGTCATGATAGGAACCTAGCAGAAAAAGTACATGGCTCTTGAGGTAATCATGAAATTTTCATAGTGATCACCAGAACAGAGAAAGGGGTATACTATTAGAAGCTTTCTTGAGGTCAATGAATGCAAGAAGTAGTGACTTGCTCTTTACAAAAACTTCTATAGTTGTTTCACTTAAAAAATAAAATCATTAATCCCCTGTCCTGTTACAAAACCAACTGCATCTGATCCAAGATAATTTTCTATCTAACTAGTTTTGTTATACCTCTGTCTGCTACTATTATAACTTGGTCATTAGTTAGATATCTATTCATTCTTTTGTGGCTAATTCTTCTAAGGAATGTTCATTGTGCTGTTGCAGATGATAAAAAGTGCTGTACTAGTCATTGGGTATGATATCACTCCCTACCTATCTACTACTTGTTTGATTTATGTGTTTTCTACTTTACTGAATACTTTCTTCATCTGAGAATCTATTGCTGATGATCCTGGTCGTATCCTGCCTTCATAATATTAATGGCTTTTTCAGTCGTATATATGTTGATATGGGAGATATGAATGTTAAATGGGAATTCATTATCGCTACTACATCAGAATAATAAACATGTCAAATAGATAAGATCCTTGAGATATTTCTATAAGATTAAACATATAAAACTTAATGTAAGAGATCTGCTAGAAATAGCAAAAATTATTCTTCAAAGTATATACTACAATCTTAAAAAAGGAGAACACATTACATACATGGTCTGCTCTGTATCAATAAAAAACATGAGATGATCATTGCTAGAAAATCCTTTACCATATATCTACTCAATCCTGTATATACTATTAGATCTATGAACAACACTTAGTGAGTTCCTTAACAAATACTTGGCGAGTGTAATAAAAATGTTCAATGCATAACACAAATGTGATTTTTGTTGCTTACATCCAGGTATCTTTTGCAAGACACCATTTCATCTGTTAGATACAAACAAGTTTGGCATATCTGAGGGATAGGGTAGGTAGAACAATAAATTGAGTACTTTTTACTGAAATTTAAGCGTTTCTTTTAGGAATAGAAAGGGCTTCACATCCAGAATAAAGTTTAAAAGATACATTTGTTGGAAAACATTAAACAGGCAGTTGGATTTTTAATAAATAAGGCTTATACTAGATTTGTGGGTAGTCTGTTCAAGTAGGTCAATCATACCACTGTGCAAGAAATGTAATTCACTCCTAGCGGATTTGTATTTATCCTCCTGTGAGATTTTCTGTTTGGAAAGGTTAACGAAACAAAGGAGGATATGTCGGATTAGGCAGGTGAGTGGATGCTGTAGATACCTAAATGATGTATATGTTCTATTCTACAGACACTTTGAAGGTTTGATACATAAAATTCATGCAGATAGTTTACAGGCAAAATGGAGTGGTTACAACATTAATAGGCTCAATTATTTTGAAGTCTCTATTAAAAAAAACGATGAGTTGAGAGTGATGAGAGTTTACACTAAAACTATTTGTTTTAAGGTAGCTCAGATGTCCTTTGCTTCCAACTATATACAAGAGTATTTATATAGTTATGCGTCTGTTTATCTGGTTTCTGTTTCTATATCAACTGATTACTAAGATGCAATAAATATGGAACTCTTTCTGTTTAACATATTTGATGCACATTTGAATGAGGAACCTCTACAGAACTTGATCACTCAACCTTCTAGAAATGGCAAACATATCACACTCAGTTGTCTTAAGGAGACACTGAGTAACATATTCCTATTTGTTCCCTTAACACTTTAGCATTTACATTAGTCTATATTTACTATTTTATTTTTGTGGTAAATGCTTCATTTCATGAGATTTTTCATCTATGAGATTTTGATATTCATTTTGAGAACATTACCTTAACATCACTATGAGTGGCCAGTTATAGCCATTTTGAACAGAAAGATGTGAGAGAATTCTGGCCAGATACAACCAATTTAAATGCTAAATGGTTAAGATACAGGCTGGTCACGGCTAAAATGACTTGGATCAAAGGCTTTTATCTGCATGTATGGACGGAATTCCTCCAACCAGAGTTATTCCAGCCATGACCATCCTGCCATTTCAAGGTTATATCTAGGATTATACTGTTCTGTGAATCTAAGATAGTGTCATTTGACTGCTGATTTTAACAAATTCAGCAACCATGTCCTTTGAATGTTTGTATGTTTGTTTTTTCCCACTCATAAAATAGTCAGAGTAAGATTACATAATTGTTTATATTTTAGGCACAAGGCCAGCAATTACCCAGTACATTACTGGTACTTTATTTTATCGACCCCGTAAGGATGAAAGGCAAAGTTAACCTCGGCGGGATTTGAACTCAGATCATAAAGGGACGTAACTCTATGCTTCAAAGCATGGTGTCCGACTCTACCGATAAGATTACATAATGACAGACAGATATAAATTTACATAAAGAAAGATATACAACTTCTTCTCAAATTTAGTAAAGTAGCTAGAATCAAACAATGGAAAATGGCATGAGTTTCAATCTGTTCATAGGCTGCAGTCTGGATTTGATGGCGATCTTGATTTTACTTTGCACATCATTGTGCATGCATTAAGGAAAGTCACTATTGAGTACTCTGGTGCATTATGGTCCATCTGGTTCCTTACCACACCTCCTTCATTATATATATATATATATATATATATTTGTATATTTTAGGGATTGTAACATCAAGTTACTGTTAGTTCACTAAAGTGAGCAGTGGATGCATTGTCCCCATATGTACTTTAGGGTTGTACTAAGCGTAATATTAATAATTATGGACGAAGTGTCGAATTTTCATTAAGTTTATCCATTAAGCTAACAGAAATCTGATGAGCTTTTGATTCCAGAGTTGAGCCTGACCGATAGAGACAGAAGATTGAGTTGATCAATCGCGAAACACGCGTCACACCTAAATAAACTAAATGAAAATTTGACACCTCGCCCTTATTTATTATTAATTATATTTATATATGTGTGTGTGTGTGTGTGCGTATGTGTGCATATAGTAAAATATCGGTGGTTGTGAAAAGGAAAATTTATATTTGTATATATATATATATATATAATTATATATATATATATATATATATATAATTATATATATATTTATAAATATATATATAAATATATATATATAATTATATATATATTTATATTACATAAATATAAATTCAGCAAGAATCGCATTTCGGCGGGTAGAAAAACCGAAACGAAACACAAAATTATGCTGGCAAGCGCCCTATAGTTAAAGAACCCAGAGCTAAACATAAGTTAAAACACCATACAAACTGAAAAAGTGGTCAAGAAGGCATTAACCATCTAAGCCAAAAAACAAGTCAAGCTAAACAGGTCAAACAAAATAAGTGATAAAATCATATATATATATATATATACATATACACATATATAACCGACCTGGACCCATTGAAATTGATTGTAAAATCCAAATGCAGGGTTTCTATGACACTAAAATCAATAATACTGTCTGCTTAAAACTATAAGCTTTTGGTATAATGATCGAACAAGGAATATCACGTTATCAACAGGTATTTTGTTCTGCGCCAACTTTGTGAATGACGCAGAGCTTCGTAAAAGCACATGCGTGACTCACAAGGGGAAAAACCCCAGATTTTGGCAAATGAATTCAGTATGTGTAAATCATGCAAAACATTACATAAATAGCACAAGTCGAATAAGCACTCAACCAGGTAGTTTTAAAATAAACTTATGCAATTAATCTGTCAATAGAATTATTAACAGATTAATTGTAAGACCCGGGAGATTAATACAAATATAAATTCAGCGAGAATCGCATTTCGGCGGGTAGAAAAAGCGAAACGAAACGCAAAATCAGAGTTATGCTGGCAAGCGTTCTATAGTTAAAAAACGCATATCTAATTATATACTATTAATAATGAGTTCAAAACTCAGGCAGTCCTTTACAATGAAATAGTTCAAAGAAAGAAGTATTTCTGAGCCGTGTAATACAAGTTAATATAAATTAATATATTTGATAAACACAAATACCAACATATCCGTATTTGTATTGTAAATGACTAAGTTAGCTAGATTGAAAAATACTAATTATAATAATACAGTTTGCCTGTCTCGATTTAAAATAATAAATCAATAAAAACAAAGCATATTGGCAAATGGCCGTGGTGCTTGGACAAAATTAAATTTCAAAATCAAACCTGTTCCGTAGACAGGTTTAAACCTTAAAATCCAAATAAGTTTCGAAAAATGAAAAAGTGAAAAAATACCGCATTTAGATCTCCTCAGCAAGCACCAGAAAAATTGGTATGTTTCACTTCAAAATATTTAAAAAGACTGTTTAACGCACATGGTTTTTCACACATGGTTATCCAGTGTCTAGCTGCCGCATACTCGTGCTGCTAGAAATAACAGCCGTTTATATGGGGCTAAAGTTAGCTCTATGTGTGAAAAACCATGTGCGTTAAACAGTCTTTTTAAATATTTTGAAGTGAAACATACCAATTGTTTCTAGTGCTTGCTGAGGAGATCTAAATGCGGTATTTTTTCACTTTTTCATTTTTCGAAACTTATTTGGATTTTAAGGTTTAAACCTGTCTACGGAACAGGTTTGATTTTGAAATTTAAACTTGTCCAAGCACCACGGCCATTTGCCAATATGCTTTGTTTTTATTGATTTATTATTTTAAATCGAGACAGGCAAACTGTATTATTATAATTAGTATTTTTCAATCTAGCTAACTTAGTGATTTACAATACAAACACAGATATGTTGGTATTTGTGTTTATCAAATATATTAATTTATATTAACTTGTATAATTATATATATATTTATATTTGTATATATAGGTATATATAATTATATATACTAGCAGAAAAAAATACCCTTCATGTGGTTTTCTGCTAGCATGTTGACAATATATAATACATAGAGATTGAACGAAGACTGCGTTACACTGTCTTATTTAATCAGTAACGTAATCCATGATACATTAAAAAAAAACGATATAATATATGAACTGCACGAGGAGAAAATTAGTGACATAAAATTAGCGATGGCCAACCGGAAGTGTTGACATTTCAGAAATTTTAAAGAAGTGAATCTTTAAATAAACACAATATATTTAATGAACAGACACGAAATTTAGTAGATAAATTATGTAATATTCATTCATTATTTAATCCAACTTATTTTACAAACGGGATAAAAAAAAACCGTACGCAACCCCGCAGAACTTCCTTTATTATCGTTTATATTTATATTTGTATATATAGGTATATACATAATTATATATATTAGCAGAAAAACCGCCTACGGGTGGTTTTCTGTTGTTATGTCTTGTGTGCATGTATATATGCATATAGAAATATGTAAATTGAAAAGTAAATTAACAATATCTTCTTCTTCACCCAATTATTTGAGAGAGTCGTGGGGGCAGAATCCGTCTCAAACACTCCTATCAGCGAGTCTGTCAGTAGCAAACATCTATAAATAATCCAGCTGGATCCCAAAGCGTGACCAGCCAAGATAATGGATGTTATCCAACTATCTTGCTCAGGGGCTACCTCCGGGTCTCTTGCCAGTTAGATTTGCCTGTAAAATGTGTCCAGCGATTCGTTACTGAGACATTCTAACCACATGCTCATAATATCGGAGTTGTGATCTCTAAATTCAGGGAAGTAGCAGCTCAACTAGAAGTGACACTCTGGTCTCTGAGTTATGCACTTTATCGAGTAACGTTACTCCAAATACCCCTTGGAGGAATCCCATTTCTGCCACTTTTATTTGCAATTGTATTCTTTTGGTCATTACTCAAGATTCATGACCCTCGGTAAGAGTTGGCAGGAATGCCAGGAAGACAGCGAGGTTGACTTTTACACATACCCCCCTTCTGATTGCTGAGGCTGGCGCTTTGCTGCATTAGCTTTTGCAATTCTTGCACTTAATTCAGCCCCCTGTATTCCACCACTCATGATCACGGCTTCAAGATACTTGAACTTCTCTAACTGCTTCAGTAAAACTCCATTCAAATATATATAAATTTGACGGACTTCTTCCAATGTGTATGTGTGTCTGTGTGAATGTATGTGTGTTAAAGGAAGGAAAGGGATACACACACACATATATGTCTAACTTAAAAACAGTGTCACAAACACACACATGTCTCTTATTTAAAAACGCGGACAAACTCACGCGTACGCACATACACACACTGGCTTATTACCACTCGAGAGCTTTGGCCCGGGCAAACATCGCCTCAATTTTGGAACCGTCTGTGTTGTCCTGAATTGATGGGAAAAGACTTGACGGTCTTACTCTGTGCTCCTGGTCAAGAGGCAGGTTTCTTACCTGGGACGTCACAGTTAGTGACTCTCTTGCTTCTTCCCACATCCTGGATGCAACGGTAAGGGCGAGAGCTACAGCATCCGCAGCTGAACAGAACAAAATCCTAAAATACCTTTTTTTGTCAGTTAACTACATTATCCAGCCTGTAGTGTTCGATACGTTTGGGGAAGTCGGGCTACTGACAGCGAGGTTCTTATCTTCACTGGTGGCTCGCCAAACAGAGGTAACTGGTGATGCTCGTGAGGGAACTTGGTTGTTCCAACACCCCAGACTCGCCATCACCACAGGTAACGCTGCGAACGTGCTGGCTTGCCTAAAAAATTATTAGAGAGGTTTACCAGCGCTCCTCGCTGTATTGCTATCTTTTGCTCTGGTTGCGGCTCGTTTTTCCACTCTTTCGCCTACATATTGTTCTGTGGCCTAAGATGTGTGTATATGTGCTTGTGTATTTTTATATTTATTTTTTCCTTTGT
Source organism: Eledone cirrhosa (assembly GCA_964016885.1). Taxonomy (NCBI): domain Eukaryota; kingdom Metazoa; phylum Mollusca; class Cephalopoda; order Octopoda; family Eledonidae; genus Eledone; species Eledone cirrhosa. The sequence continues at coordinate 99,702,077 of OZ024740.1, forward strand.
ATATATTATATTTGTTAGTGTTTTCGTTCTGTAACCATTATATTAAATGAGTTTTAAAAAAAGAGTTAATAAATAAATAAAACGTTATACTTCTTTTACCCTCCCATCATCCAATTCACCGAACACTATGATGACTGTATCTGTGTTTGTGTTAATGTATATGTGTAAATGTAAGTATATTTGTGTGAAAGTATGTGTATTTGTGTGAATTATGTCAGTGGGAGTGTATTTTTATAAGTTTGTGTTTGCGTGAATATAGTTATATACTCATACATGTAGATGTATGTATGTGCACACTCATATGCGTCAGCGTGTAGAAAGTCATAATCTCTCTGCCTCTCTCATCACAACTCTCTCTTTCTATATATATGGTAGTTGAAGTGGTGGTGGTGAAGACTATATACTGGAAGGGCAACTTTGAAAAGAAGTCAATTTTAAATTATTTATTTTTACGAAATTACTTATGTTTATGAAATTTAGTACATAAATTATTTAATAGTCATTCATTATTTATTCAAAGTAATCCAACTTATTTTACTAACTGGATTAAAAGAAATAAACCGTACGCAGTCCCGCAGACATTACTTTATTATAGTTTAGATTTAGATTTGTATACATAGATATATATATAAATACATATTTTTATATTTGTATATATAGGTATATATATAAATATATATATTTCTATTTCTATATATAGGTATATATATAAACATGTATTTATATACATGGGTGTATATATATATATATATATATATATATATATATATATATATATATATATATATATATATATATATATATGTATAGGTATATATGTATGTGTATATATATATATATATATTTATATATATATATATATATATATATATAGGTATATAGGTATGCATATATATATATATATTTATATATATATATATAGGTATATATGTATGTATATATATATATATATATATATATAAATCAAGAAAGAAGGGTGACACAGTTTGCTATATAATAAGGGCTGTAATCACATTGCTGACAATTATTTCTCTGAACTGGTACGTCTAGAGATCACTACCCGCTTGTTTCTGCGTCAATCGATCACCAATACATAGTTATAACCAGTCAATTCATCAGAGCTTGCGAGAATGAAGGGAATACACAGGCATGGCTTCTATATATAGTAGTGGCATTAAACCAGAACAATAACAATAATACTAGAGATAAGCCGGGGATTTAAACAATGTACCATTTCCTTTACTGTTTGCTGACCATAATAATTATTTATTATCTGACAGTTAAAATATTTTCATTGTAGTGAGGATAGTAATTTTTATGTGGTGTAAAGCGGATTCAATATTTAAGTTGTCTATATTAGATGAAGGGATTGTTTGTTCGAATCATGGGTTGTTTAGCTTTCACATCATCAATAACATGCATGTATAAGATAACACTAACAGAGTAGCAATATAATAGGTAAGTTAATACAGAGGTTAGGGAAGAAATATTTATATATATACAGAAAACATGCTGACTACAATTATAACAACAGGAGGAAGGTGATGTTTTACGGACTGTATAGCAAACCGTGTCACTCTTCTTTCTTGATATATCATTACTCCAAGTGTAAACAACATAGAAATCAACGCGTACTCGCAGCATCACTATGGAAACGCCTTGTTGAGTCAAACTTAGCCAAGCGTTGATACTATCCACTACTCGGAGTACCCTAACTGGACTACATCTAAGTGGACTACCTATAACAAAAATTTGTTATCCCGTATATATATATTTATATATATATATATATATATATATATATATATATATATATATATAGATAGATAGATAGATAGATAGATAGATAAATATATATATATATATATATATATATATATATATATATATATATATATATATATATATATACAGAGAGAGAGAGAGAGAGAGAGAGATATAGATAGAGATATATATAATATATATATATATATATATATATATATGTATATATACAGATAGAGATATATATAATATATATATATATATATATATATGTATATATACAGATAGAGATATATATAATATATATATATATATATATATATATATATATATATAAAGGTAGAACACTGGAGTGTAATATCCGTAGTAGTAGAGCACTCAGTCCATGGGACGAGTTTGGTAGAAGTAGTAACACAACAGTTAGTTCACCATACTGAGAACAAATGTTTCACCTTGCGGATCGTCAGCTTGGACTGAGAATGATTGTAAAAGGAAAAGGAGAAACAACCGTATGAATACACATGCGCAGAAATGGTCACTTCCCTCCAAGCGATAAAAAACCGCGATCGAAAGGTGCATGGGAGAAGACTGCAAATGTCCGGAATAAATTATTCGAGTTGATTAGAATATTATATTGTTGATGTCATTCAATCTGTAGCTTTGAAGTTATGCAAGAGCTGTTTCCAGACGTGTGGACAACATAAGAGAAGCTCATTTCTTGAATGTAGGCATCATACCACATTCATCCCATCCAACATCACACCAAAACACAGCCATAGAAAAGATAGAACAATGACAATGATGATAATAATGAGAGTAATGATAATAATGCAGATAATAGTAATAAAAATAATAGCAATAGTAATAATAATAGTTTTTTTCTTGGCCACAAAGGCTAACATTACAGATGGCACCGAAGGGTACAGGACGATACAAAGTGGGTTTAGGCCGTGAAAAAAGATAATAACAAAAATAAAAAACATAGAATGTGTAAAAAAAAAAAAAAAAATATTGGGGGGAAAATTCCGCAGGTCACTCATTACAAAAACCACAAAAAAGACCTCGGCCACCCTGACTACCATGGCAAGCACCCTCTCTCAATTTTCCCACTCCTCAGTCTACGGGTGTTCACTTGGACCAGACTCGCCATTTTCACCCATCTTTCAAGAAACTTACTAGAAGACAGCACTTGCCTCTCCTCCCTGATTTTCCTCTTCAAGTGAAAATTGAAAAAGTCAATCAGGGATTTACTGGAGAGGAAAATATCCGTCTTCAATCCTTTCAACCTTGTCCACCACACAATCTCTTTTGCCATGGCCACCAGGCAGATGAAAACTGCCTGCCCTTCCTCCTCTTTAAAGGAGGATAGTGGGGCTATCTGCACAATGGTCTCAGTCAATAACCGGATCGATCCTACATGAGACAGCAACTGTTCGACATAGCTCCACAAGTCAGCAGTGTTAGGGGACTGAACGAGTGCATGCCTGATGGTTTCGTTACCCTGTACGCATCTCCGACAGGTTCAGCTGATGGCATTTCCGTGTCTGTAGAGCTATCTCGAACTGGCAACACTCCCCAGTAGCACTGCCATGCCAGGAATAATAATAATGATTCCTGACAGTGATGATGATGAAATAGGTGGGGATCATAAACAGGAATACATAAATAAATAAAAGATAAATGGATAAATGGTGAGGGTAGTGTGGCTGAATGAATCTGTCACTCTCACAGTCACACATAGACACACACACACAACAACACCCACCCACACAGGCAATAGATGGTGAGTCTTCATTTTACATTGTCTTTATACTTATTTATGGTTTAGTTTGCCTGGAAAACAACTTCAAATTAAAATATTTAAAAATAATTATTTCTGCTTTAGGCACAAGGCCAGGAATTATCCCAGTGTATTACTGGTACTTTATTTTATCGACCTTGTAAGGATTAAAGGTGAAGTTAACCTCGGCGGGATTTGAACTCAGATCATAAAGGGAGGTAACTCTATGCTTAAAAAAACAATATCACGGATTTACTACTGCCTCTACTGGTTTACATCAATGAAAAACAACATTTTAACCAATTTACTTGAATTGTCTGGAGGTAGGATATCACAAAAGAGAAACCAAATACATTCTAATAGTAGCTGGAGAGACCAAATCCTAAAACTGTCTTGATATCAATGATGGGTAGAACTCAATGAGTAGGATACAATGATAACAAACTGATAAATAAGGGAAACATGCTTGTGTCATTTTGAACCTGGAAATACTGATTTAACCCTTTGTGGCATTTACATTACTCTATATACACTATTATATTTTCATGGCAAAGCTTTACCTCACATAATTATCTCACATAATATCGAATCTATGAGATTTTGATATTATTTATGTTGAGAACAATACCTTAACATCAATATGAGTGGCCGGTTACGACTGATTTAAACAGCAGGTTTAATTGCTAAAGGGTTAAAAGAAATGTGCTAACAAATATTATTTGAAATTCTCAATAAATCTCTTTATGCTCTGTCCCACTCAATAATATTGCATTTTTTTGCTGGGCAGGGGTATTCAATTCAACCTCACAATTTGACTAGTACTTTATTTAATTAATCATATTGGGGCCAATGTATTCAAATTTTCCTCCTGCACAAATGCTACAAGACAAAGGCCATCGTAAAGTACAGCCATCTCCATATCACATATGTTGGGTAGTAAAGAACATTGTTAATAATAATGATAATGTTTCCTGCACAAATTTATATAACCGATTAATTTTTTTCCCCAAAGTTGTTATATATGATCAAAGAGTATTGGCTACAATGACCAACATTCAAACACATTTAACATTGAAATAAATACCCAAACAAAATGTTGAAACAACAAAATGTGAAACATTTTCTACAACATTCTGCTATTTTAATGTTCAAATATTTTACTATAAAATTTAAATTGTATGATGTTATTTGCAGCTATTAGAAAAGTGTTACTAAAAAATATGGGTTATGCATTATGTAAATAACTCAACATGTCATCATTTTAATTCATCCTGATTCATTTTCTATTATCAACAAACATTTTTTTTTTATCCAAAACTGCAATAATGAGAACTAAGAACGAATCCTGTCTTTCACAATAGAATTTGGTTTAGTAGTATGTACCATGCTATGGTCTTAGGTGCCTATGAAGTCACAAGCATATCAATACACTCCCTTAATACTCTCTCCAACAGAATATCCAAGATGTTACAGTTGGAATAATTGAAGACTGAGCTCTGGGCTGGGACTTTATTGACTCTAAAAAAATTAAAAGTAAAGTGGATACAGTATTTGAGCTTCATGTTGAGAGAGTTAAGACAAATATCTAATGTTATAGTCACTCTTCTGTATCTACTACCTAACCAATACATGCAAAAAATAGTTATGAACATACAAAATACGTACAAAATACATTCTACTGTTTAAAAGCATATGAAACACATCAATGGAGAGAATAAAAACAAAAATATTGTCCAAAACATAAATATTTCATATTTATAATATGAAATTTAATGCTGTGGAATTACCTTATCTGTATAATACTGTATCAGATGATATTGCATTATATGGAGAATTTATATCAGAGTTAACTGGTTAGAATGTTCAGAAAACTAACCAAGATTATTTGAAGCAATCATTGATCTGTATGATAAAAATATACATTAGTTACAATATGTAAAATCTTTCCTTTACAATGACACTGAGGGAAAGAACATTATCCTTATCAGGAAATATTCTCATTTCTACTTTTAATATCATTTGTTCCCTAATGGCATAAGTAGGATAGTTTATAGATTAAACTTTGTATTGTTTTTTTTTATTTCTTTAATCCATAAAAAGAAAGCCAGTGTATAAAGAAGAGAGCGTGTAGTTATAAATAAAAGTTCCAGATTCAATCCAGAAACTAACGCAGGAATAAACATATATATATATATATATATATATATATATATATGCACATAATACATGTGACCAGAGTAGAAATTTTACTTTTCAAAGAAAATGGTGACAATGACTTCAAATTCAGTCTCAACTTTTACTATCTCTCTCTCTCTCTCTCTCTCTCTCTCTCTCTCTCTCTCTCTATATATATATATATATATATATATATATATATATATATATATATATATATATATATATATATGAAAGTACAGTAGCTAGAGTCAGAACGGGATGGAAAAAATCAGAGAGCTTATACCACTATTGGCCACTAAAGGGTTCTCTCTAAAAATGAAACGCAGGCTGTATGATGCCTGCATACGAACAGCAATGTTACATGGCAGTGAGACTTGGGCATTGTGTGCAGAGAATATACGCAGACTGGAGCGGAACGAAGCTTGCATGCTCCGCTGGATGTGTAATAGTAATATACGTGAATGGAAAAGCATAAACGAACTAAGGGAGAAATTATGAATAAGAGGGATCAGATGTTGTTTACAAGAGAGAATACTACGTTGGTACAGTCACCTGATGCGCATGAAAGATGACAACTGTATAAAAAAAGTGCAGGGCGATAAAAAGAGACAGTAGCCACGGAGTAGGCAGACCCAGAAAAACCTGGGACGACTTCATAAATTCCGACCTCACACACTTACACCTCTCCAAGACAATGTCACTGGACCGAGATCTTTGGCGCTACACAGTAATACAGAAGACCCGCCTTGCCAAAGTGCAAACCGAAACCTACAGTCAGTAGGCACCTCTAACAAAAATACACCCCCGTCCCACTACCCCCACCCCATCTACACCACCCCTTTCAATGTAAAGTTATGTTGGTACCACAACATCCAGTCCGAAATAAATGAGGTCGTGTAGGTGTCATGACAAAAAAACACACAGTCCACGCTGTAATGTGGCCGTGTAGGTAACACGGTAAAAACCTCCCAGTCCACACTGTAAACGTGGTTGGTGTTAGGAAGGGCATCCAGCCGTAGAAAACCCGACAGACAGTCCTATATGAGCAAGACAACCAATCTTGCCTCAAGTGGGAAAATTCCCGTCCAAACCCATGCAAGCGTGGAAGATGGACATTAAACGATGATGGTGATGATGATGATATAATATAGAAATAGCTTCTACAGGACTAGAACTGTTTCGTTTGAAGGAAATCATCAGGAAATATTTCCTTTATAATAACAATGAGAGAAAGATCACTATCATTATGGGCTTTCCTGATGATTTCGTTTGAATGAAACAGTTCTAGTCCTGTAGAAGCCATTTTTATATTAAATATTTATACTCTGCTATGTATTGAGTACGTTACTTACTGTGGTTACCCCCGATTGAACCCGGGGTTCACATATATACATATATATATATATCCCGTTCAGATACAAACACTCCATGGTCATAGAAAACACTGATCTATGATGAGAAAGATGCGTCCAAATAAGGAAAATTACATCATTCAAACCAACATAGAATCAACCATTCATTTTGTCTATGAAATTTATCATTGTAAAATTAATGCCATTATTGGGCGGTGGATTGGCAGTATTGGTAGAGGGTCGGACGCCATGCTTTGACGTATAGAGTTATGGCCCTTGCCATTCTGATTTCAAATCCCGCCCAGTTTAACTTTGCCTTTCATCCTTACGAGGTCGATAAAATAAAGTACCAGTAATGCACTGGGTAATTGCTGACCTTGTGCCTAACGTAGAAACAATTATTACATCCTAAGTTTTAAGCTGTCTCTCTCAATTCATTTCCTCTCTCTCAGAAACCATCTTCCTTTATAAGGAATCAATCAAGTTTTTGCAACTGATGCAGTCAGTCATTGGGTGCTATTCTAGATGCTTTCATAGGCAGCCGTCGCCACTGGTCTCTATAAGGAATACAATGAGTAAAACAAATAATTTATCAATTTTCCTCATAATTCATCTCTCTCAGCAAGAATCATTAAGATTTTATAAACATTTAGGGTTATTCCATCACTTAGATTGACAGTTAATAATTTAATAAAAGGTATTAATTTATTTCTGATTATTAATTTCCTCATGAAAAATCTATTAACTGACTTGCTGTTAAAGTGTCATCATTTAACACTTTATGGAATTAACCTAGGCCTGTCAAGTTTTCAATTATGTGTGTATGTGTGTGTGTGTATGAGTTAAGTCACATGGTTTTGTGGTTAGAATGTTGAGCTGACAATTGAGAGGTTGCGAGTTTGAATCTTGAACAAAGCAGTGCATTGTATCCTTCAGAAAGACACGTTATTTCACATTGCTCCAGTTCATTCAGCTGTGAAAATGAGTTGTGCCATCACTGGTGCCAAGCTGTATTTGACATTTTCTTTACCCATGGATAACATGTTCAAAACACCAAGTTTTCTGCATTGGGGGGGGGGGGGTAATTTCTTGGTGAAAATCCCATGGTCATTCCTGTTTGTGTATATCATCATCATCATCATCATCATTTTACATCCATTCTTCCACGCTAGCATGGGTTAGATGGGTTGTCCTGTTGTGGGCAGTTTCCAGTCAGCTGACCTTGTCTTGCTCATACGGGAACTGATATATATATATTTAGTGTTGAAAGGTTCTATCGAGCAGATAAAAAGGAAGAGAGCACTCTAAGTAAAGAACAGATCTAAAATATTTTGGTTAATGTCTTCAAAACATAAAAGTTGCTACCTATGGTTTCAAATGTTGCATGTATGCTATATTGTGCAGATACATGTGACGCTATCCATCAGGAAATTGTAAACAAAGATGGCTGACACTGTTAACGTCAGATCTCATTAGTTGCAAAGGGAATAACTCTTGCTAATTTTATTGTTAATCAGCTATTAATTAAACTGCATTCTCATGGTATATCATGATGTATATGAGAGTCAAATACTGATTATGTGTATATCTGCTAGTGTGTGTAGACCCTTATGTGTATCTTTGTGTGGATTTCTCTAAGGTGCATGTGGATGTATGATATTACTGTGAATTTGGTTAATAATTGTAAAGCCATATATGAATGTTTGTATGATACATACTATATATGTAACTATATGTATTCTGGTGTTAGGTCTAAGGCAGTTGTAGGTTCGTTATAGTGCTGGCCCATGCTGCAAGCATCTGTGAATCTTACTGTTCAGATTTCTAGTGGCAAACTTCAAGCCCTGTAATATACTGTATTGCTTGCTAATACAGATTGAACACTTTCTTTTCCTGTTTTTATAGGGTTTGTTCTTCTCCAAGATGCTCCTTTCTTTCTTGTGTGGTCTGTTCATATTTTTAAGCTCCCATATGTAGGTATCCAGTGCTGATTAATTTTCATATGCTGTCTAAATGACACGATATGTGAATAGTACCATTGCTTGAAGCAGTCCTATGTCATTCCCATAAATTGTTTAATCATGGTCAGTTGGCCGTTTATATTTGTTATAATTGCGGCTTCATAGACCATGATTCTTGTGTTGCACTTCAGTTGTAGATTCATACCAATGTTCATACATGTGCAATCTTCTCTCTAGTTTCACACACACACACACACACACACACACACACACACACACACATATATATATATATATATATATATATATATATATATATATATATATACACACTCACACATATTTATCTATGTCAGTGTTTGTCTGTATCATGGATCTGATTAATTGAATTCATTTTTTGTAAATGGGCTAGAATCTAGCTGCTAGATGAACGTATCTAATTCATTAGTTAGTCAAATTACAATGGCTAATCACAAAGAATTGTTTAGAAGAGAATCTAGTATAATTTATTTAGTTTGAGGATTTTAGATTTCTGCCAATCTCACAATATTGAAAAGCAATTATTAGCCCCTGTGTGGAATAAATGAAATATATAAAGTGGAATTGGTTGTCATGCTGATTACCTTAATTCTTCTGAAGTTCTAAGTGATGTTGGAAACAGTCAAAGTTTGTGGAACAATTGTGAATAAAATATAATTATGGACACAATTTGATTTGTGAACAGAGGAATATAATCTGATATAACTACCATTAATTATCATTACATATCAAGTTTATTCATTTTTTATTTATGTATTATTATTTTTGGCAATAAGGCATGCAAATTAGTGGTTATAGTACTCGGCTCATGATCACCAGATTGTGGGTTTGATTATCAGAGTGGGCAGAACGTTCTGTTCTTGAACAAGGCATTTCATTTCAGATTGCCCTGTCCACTAAATTGAGAAAAATATAATTACTGACATTTTAGTCAAATGCAAGTCACTCAATGTTAATGAAACCAGGATAAACTCAGGAGTAATGTATATTTAGGTTTCAGCCCCCAACAGCTCTTAGTCCATACTGTAAAGTGGTCGATTTGGGGTCACAACAAAAAGTACCCAGCCCACACTGAAAAGTGTTCATGTAGGGGACATGGCAAAAGGTGCTCAGCCCACACTATCATGTGGTCATGTAGGTTTCAACAACAAAAATACCCATTACACACTGTAAATGTGATTGGCATTAGGAAGGGATCCAGCCATAGAAGCTACGCAAAAATCAGTTCAATATGAGCAAGACATGGTCATCTGTTCTTGGCTTATATCACAACAGAATAACTTGTCTAACCTATACTAGCATGGAAAATGGATGTTAAACAGTGATGAAGATGATGATGAATGTTTCATCATCATCATCATCATTTCATTTTACGTCCACTTTTCCCTGCTTGCAAGGGTGGGACGGGAACTGATTCTGGCTTGATTTCTACAGCTGGATGCTCTTCCTAACACCAACCTCATTTACAGTGAGTGCTGGGTGCTTTTTTTCCGTGGCGCCTACACGTCCACTTTACAGTGTGGGCCGGGTGCTTTTTTGCCGTGGCACCTCCATGACCACTTTGCAGTGGAATGATAGGGAACTTAGTCCATCTCATTTCTACAGCTGAGTGAACTGGAGCAATGTGAAATAAAGTGTCTTGCTCAAGGAAACAACACATCACCCTGTCTGAGAATTGAACTCACAAACTTTCGATTGCAAGGCCATGTGCCTCCATTGTTTATTATTTTGGCTGTATTTCCCCTCTCCTACATCTCTTATTAATAATCTCTTTTTATATCGAATACAATGACCAACTGCGATTACCTCATATTTTTATATATCAGGTAGAATTTAGACATTTGTATGCAGGATAAAATTCCAAATCTTTGCGTTTCTTTTAGTGCCTATGAAACAAAGTACTAATCGAGATTTGTCAAGGAGCAGTAAGCAATAAGAATATGGAGGAAACCAATTTCATTAAATGCTCAGAAGGCTCCTTCGCAATAGTTGAGAGCTTTTGTTACTTAGGGGAGCACATTAGCAGTGGTGGGTAAGAGTTTTGAAATCATAGTAGCCAAAGTAAGGATCTGTTGGAAAATGTTCAAGGAGTTACTATCATTGCTAGATACAAAGGATCTGTCACTCAGAGTAAAAGGCAGATTGTATAATGCTTGCATCCAAATGGTTATATAGTGGTGGAACTTAGACTTACATAGATTGGAAAGAAATGGGGCAAGCATGCTCCAATGGATGTATAATACTTCAGCAATGAAGTATGAATAAGCTGAGAGAAAAACTAGGAATGAGGTATCAGATGCAGTGTGTAGGAGAACAGACTGTAATATGGACATGTAATGTATATGAAGGATATCAGATGAATAAAGAAATGCAGGGCACTTGAAGTCAAAGGAACCGTTGAAAGGAGAAGATTTAGGAAAAACCTGGACGATGTGATAACAACTGACCCTATGCAGCTGAATCTTGCAAAGATGACCTAGGGCTGTGAAAACTGGGAATATTCCATAATACAATGAACTCAAATCCCCACACAAATGGAAGGAGGCAGCACCAGGAGAATGACTAACGCACCTAACTCTCTCCATAATAAACCCAAAGAAGCAGAAAGGTGGTACAATGCTCAAGTCTCATCTCCCACCCACTAGTATATTCCTGAAATTCCTAACAGCATGCCTCTGGTCCTCTTCCCTACCCTAAACCTGAAGAAGCAGAGGTATGTAACAACTCTCAGGTCCTTACCTACTAGCATACTTCTGATTTCTTCACCTGCCTATTTTAACATGGAAATCTAGGAGAAACCTTAGCTGATTCCCCTTCACTACTAAACACTTTCAACTCCAACAATTTCCAAATTCAGGAAAGCTTGGAACATCTCAACATGACACAACCCACCCAACTACTTGCTCCAAGCAGTATATAAGTGCCCTCTTTTAGGCCACAAAAAGAAACCAGGCACCACCAAGACCCCTTCCCTCCAGCAATGCAATGCTCACTACATACATATTAAATGAAGTTATACAGAATGGGTGTGTACTTAATGATTGGTGTAGCATCATCATCATCAACTGTTACAAGGCCAAAGGAGATAGCAGACAGAGAAAACTACAGAGATATCAAGTTGATGGACCAAGTTATGAAAGTTACATCAAACTCGCCCCTTCCCAGCATACACTGAGCACCCTAGTGTAGTAATAAAGTAATGCTGGTGACACTACAAAATAAACCAGCCCACTCTATATGGTGGTATTGTTGATGCTATGATGAAAAGCACCCAGTCCTCCCTGTAGTTTGGTAGTGCTGGAGTTACAATAAAATGTTACAGCATACTCTGTGATGTGGTTGGTGTTAGGAAGGGCATCCAGCCATAGAAACCAAGCCAAACCAAAACATATGAGCAGGGCCTTTTTGCTCTCTCTTGGACGAACCTCTGGGACAATGAATTGAAGTTTGGCTTCACACAACACTTCCAGGTATTGTGTTCATCAAGAAACCCAGCCATGTTCAAATCTCAGTTTTTGCAGCATTACCTTCATTCAGTTTGCTACGATTTTCAACATTTTCCCCACATCCACTTAACAAAAGTTTTATATGTGATGTTGTTGTTGATGTTGCTACTATCGTTTAACATTTTATTATAACTATCAAAAAGGTCATTGATTCTCTTTTTGTGTTGTTCAATTCTGCAGTGCAATTTGTCTCAATTTTGTTTTTCAATTCGTTTTGCATACCGTTGTCCCAAAATAAATTTTAAGTGAGGTTTTTTTTCCACGTGAAAGTGTAAACATGAAAAATAGATTATTAACAAAAACAAACCTTTCTGTCTGCTTCTGAATATCGAGAGCATATGTCCCTTCTTCAGATTATTTCCTTATTTACAAATACTCAAATGAGGTGGTAATTAGTGAAGGAAAATCAGTAGAGATTCTTTAAAATTAGTTAACTCAATACTACTAGTAATGGATTGAATTATATATTTAGGTGAAATTTTGTGGGAAATGTTGAGCAAATCAGGAAGCCAAACATGTTTATTTTTCGATAAAAAGTTCCTCTACAAAAGGAAGCAGCCATAGTTATATAGATAAAAATTGACGTAAACTGACAGCCATGGAGTGACAAATGCCAATTTAAAAAACGGCCCAAAGTTGTGGTAATAGCAGCAGTATTTATAAACTTTTCAATAATTGGACAATGGACAAATTCCGACTTGAATAAGACAACAGAAAATCATTCAGCTAGTAGGAAACTATTGAGGTAAAATCTCACACTATCGTTCGTTCTTCCTTTTTTACATGTTATTCAACTTTACTTTCTTCTGCAATTGTACTGTTCATACTTCTCCATATCAACACTCTAGGTTCTATCCCTTCAACCCCCTTTTCTTCTCTCTCTCATGTCTCATTACAAACTATACACTCTATCCCTTTTGTTCTCCCTCTCCCTCCTGAGGTCTCTCTCCCTCTCTTCTTTGACTGGTCATTCTGCCATAAATGGGGTTTACTCAACTGGAACCATTACTCTGATAATCATAGCAGCTGGCTGTTTTACAGTTATTTCTGGGCCTGAGTTCCTGATACTTTTTATGAAATAAAAAAGAAATAGTTTGCTTTAGTTTTTTTTTCTAAATTTTCAATTTAAAATAAAAACATTAAAACAATATTTTTATTTAACACAATTTTAAACATCCAGATCAGTTAAAATGTTGTCAAACGCTACCTCAACTTTGGAACAGTTTCAGAAGACCAACTGAAACAACCTGAATTTTATTTTAGTAGCTGCAGTCACATTTAATAACTTTGCACCAATCAGACCAGCAGACAAATTAATAATAAACTGTAGTAGTGTTTTAGAAATATGGTAATGAAAGAGTTAAGTAATCAAACTGATGGCCTCCCCACAGCCCCGGCAGACAGAATGGAGAAGGTGTTTCCCTGGAGGATGGTATGAAAACAATTAATTAAAAAGAAAATACAAAAAAAAGGTAGCTGTTGGAATATTTTGAATGTGTAAGGTAAAACGGGAAGCATTATGACAAATTTTGAACATATTTGAAAGTTAAATATATTTAATAAAATCATAATATTATTGTTTTTCTTATAATTTTTTTTATTAATAATGTATTTGAAAAAATACCCCATAAATCTATGATTTTATGAAATGTCTCAAATGTTCAAATATAATCTAAAATAAAGTTCATCAAAATAATATAACAATATTGAATCAGCTATGTTCGAGGAATGCTTACCTTTTGTATTTTCTGTTGAATCAATTGCTTTGTCACCTTAGAGAGAGCAGGAAGTTGTCATTAATTTATCTACTGGTTGAATGTTACAGTATGTTGTTGCTGCTGCTACTACCATAACTTTTGAACTATTTCAGGTGGCCTTTGGGTCTACAGAGGAATATTTGAGATGTCTGACTACTTCACTTTGTTGTCTCTGTAACATTAATGGCTTCTCTTTGAAAAGGATCTTTTAATCGAAAATTCAGAAAAAAATACCTGTCTTTTATTAAATGAATTCTTTACCATTAAATAATAATAATAATATTTTTATTGCCACCAGGGCTTATTCATGCATACAGAAACACTTATTATAAACACACGTGATCATATATCGACAGTTATAATAAATGAGAAGTGGGGCAACAGACGTTATACAATATATTAAGAGGTATTATTATTTAATTACACTGGATTGGCAGTATCGGTAGAGGGTCGGACGCCATGCTTTTCAGCATAGTTACGTCCCTTTACGATCTGAGTTCAAATCCCGCCGAGGTTGACTTTGCCTTTCATCCTTACGGGGTCGATGAAATAAAGTACCAGTAACGCACTGGGTAATTGCTGGCCTTGTGCCTAAAGTAGAAACAATTATTTAATTACACCAGTAATGTACTGGGTAGTGCTGGCCTTGTGCCAAAAGTAGAAACAATTATTTAATTACACAAATAAGTAAATGAACACACACATATATATATATATACATATGCATATATATTCTACTGTTGATATATATATATATATATATGTCAACAGTAGAATAACCCTTGACAGGACCATCTGTGTTGCACACATAAACCGTTTCTATCAATGAAATGGATTTATTTTTTGTGTATGTATTATTGTTGATGTTACGAATACCGTTCAAATTATTCAAATTGACGTTTTCAGCTGTTGAAATATTAATTTATTTGTGTAAACATCACGAGCCTTTGTGTGAAATAAATTTGTTATATTATATTATATTATATTATATTATATTATATTATATTATATTATATTATATCATATATATATATATATATATATATATATATATATATATATTGTTTGTCTGTTCCTTGTGCTCATGTTCACTTTTTTAGGGGTCATTCCTTTGATAAGAAACCATTTCATGTTGAAATGAAGATAAAATCACCAAAATTAAATTATGTCCAAATTCTACAGATATCGTATGTCTTCCAGTATGCAAGAGACATCTAACATGTTCCAAAATGTTGCTTATTGGAAAACTATCCATAATGAAATATTTTTTCTTAGTTTTATACTCAGTAAAAATCAAAATGTTTGCAGTCAAATGAATTCACATCTACTCACAGCTACATTTCATAATATTAATAATTGTTTCTACTTTAGGCACAAGGCCAGCAATTACCCAGTACATTACTGGTACTTTATTTTATCAACCCCGTAAGGATGAAAGGCAAAGTTAACCTCGGCGGGATTTGAACTCAGACCGTAAAGGGACGTAACTATGCTGGAAAGCATGGCGTCCGACTCTCTACCGATACTGCCATAATAATGATGTATAATTTAGGAACAACAGCAGTTATCTGTGAGAGGAAAGACAATTGTGTCAAAAGCAATATTGTAGTTCTTTTAAAATATTTTATTCACAGTTGTATAAATAACATTACAAATTGATCACAATTCTTTCAGAATGAAAATATAAACACATATAATAAATACAATTCATTATTGTTAGGAACATTACAAATGCAATGCACTAAAATATACGATCAATGCGGGAGAAAGAAAAAATGGGAAACTAAAACGAGCATCAATTCTCTACCAAGTGCGACAATCGGCCACACATCACAAGGGTCAAAGGAAAACTTTGAAGCAAGCCAACACACTTGCAGTATTACTTATCTGGTGAGAAAAAAAAGTTGAAATCGTTAGGATTAAAATTCAGAACATGAAGGGTTATAACTGACTGCTTCGTGGCATTTAGTCTGACAATCTATTGTTTTTGACAATGCACCACCCTTCACTAATAGGGTTTTTTATGGGCTATCCTCTCTCATGCCCTCAACTACCACTATACAATAAGAGGGTTTGCTTTTCATCAACCACATTGTTCAGCTGATAGAGTGGAATGAGTGCCTGGCAGTATTCCAGATAGCATGATTGTTCTGTTGCTTATGTCTTTGTAAGTCATAATGGAGTCTGTAGGTGAATCTATGTTTAAGGATAGACTCATGAGAACAAGATACAAACTGCTGAGCTCTGGGGTGGTTTTCTGATATCATGTCCACTGAGTTATCTATACTCTCTCCAAATTAAATAACATATTCATTTAAACATGTATGAGATGTGTTTTGAGGATATCAACATTTCTGTCTATCAAATCCCACAGAAAAAATATTGATCAATGCCTGCAATGTGATAGAACTTGGCACTATGTGGTCGCAAATCATTCTACTGTGTTTGCACCTCAATGTAATTCGACAGTTATGTAAGAAAAAAACCTATGTAATATTTAGAACATTGTATAAAAGGAGTAACATCAAATTTGGGAGATAGAAACTGGGTCGTGGCTTGATAAAATCCATAGTTATTTTACAAAAGATAGTATGGTAATCTTTTTACAAACGATAGTTCTTAATAGTTTCATTCATTGGATTGACGTATGTAACTGTTTTAGAATGAGGAAACCATACCCCTGCATTATGTAGAAAAGAAATGTGGATTGGCAGTATCGGTAGAGGATCGGACGCCATGCTTTCCAGCATAGTTACGTCCCTTTACGATCTGAGTTGAAATCCCACCGAGATTGACTTTGCCTTTCATCCTTACGGGGTCGATAAAATAAAGTACCAGTAATGCACTGGGTTATTGCTGGCCTTGTGCCTAAAGTAGAAACAATTATGTAGAAAAGAATCAACTAGAATTTATGGTGGCAGCAATAGTAAATGGTAGTAAATATTTGCCTTCAAAAGGACTTCATGATGGAAATAATTATGCTTGTCATAAGGCCCATATTTGTCAGCTAAGCTTGGGGAAAATTACCTTAAAAGGCTTGTGCGTTGCTTTAAATATTTCATTGTGGGAATACTGAAATATTACTTTCAAAGGTTTTAGTCAATTATATCATGCACAGTCCTTTGTCACATATTTATTTTATCGATCTATATCTATAGAATCTTGGCGGATACCACATCTAAAAAATTCCTAATCCAAGTGCCTCTTGGCATTATAATCTGAAACCATAATATAAAAAACAAGTACCGTTCCCATTATTTATTAAACAGGAAATCATAGTTATTTTGTCAGTATACTCAAAGAAATTCATTATTTAGAATATTTATTTAAAGCTTCACTTGGTGCCCCAGTATAGCTGCAGTCCAAAGCCCTGAAATCAGTAAAAAGTGGAAAAAGAATATTTACTTTGACAAACTATGGAAAAGCTGCCATTCCACTTTTGAAGTCCTCTGGGAATATAACACTTATTCAGAAATACATTTCATTGCTTACAGATACACATTGTCGTTTTAATTTAGACACAACCACTTTACTAAGTGGTCATGTAGGTAAAATGACAAAAAGTGCCCAGTCCACATTGTAATATTGTCGCGTAGGTGTCACGGCAAATAGCATCCAGTCCGCACTGTAAAGTGGTTGTGTAGGTGTCACAACAAAAAGTTCCCAGCCCACATTGTAAAGTAATTATATAGGTGTCACAACAAAAAGCACCCAGCCCACACAGTAACATGTTCATGTAGGTGACATGACAAAAAGCAGCCAACACACACTGTAAATGGGATTGGTATTAGGAAGCACATCCAGCCGTAGAAACCAAATCAAAACGAGCCCTGTATGTATCATCGGATCTGGCTTCTCTCACAATAGAGCAACTCGTCTAATCCATGCTAGCATGGAAAATGGACGTTAAATCGTGATGGTGGTGATGATGCTGGCGATGATGACACCAAGCGAATAATTTGGAGGAATGGAAAGTTAATTACATTGACCACAGTCTTTGACTGGTACTGTATTATATCAATCCTAGAATATAAACGGTAAGGATGTCTTTGATGGAATTTGAACACAGAATGTAAAATGTCAGAATGCTCCAAATCATTTATTAGATACTCTATTGATTCTGCTAATCCAGCAACTTTTGTTGAATATAAACAATTATTTTTAGATTTAGCACAAAACCAGCAAAGTGAAGGGAAGGGGAAAAGTCAATTAAATTGATCTCTGTGTGCATTATTTCATTAACCTTGTAAGGATGAAAGGCAAACCTCACGTTGGAGGGATTTGAACTCAGAATATAAAGAGCTGAACAAATACTGCCAAGTATTTTTCTGATGCTCTTACAACTCCAACAATCCACTGCTCTTTTGTGGATATAAATATGGCATCTCTCTTACTCACTCTCTGTCTCTTTTTCTCTTGCGTACACATGACCTCAATTACTATTTTTTTTGCTGCATGATTTATTTTATTCATATCAGATAGAACTAAAAAAAAAAATTGTTCTTGGAATTGTATTTTTCCAATGAATCTTTGGTCTTATATGGAATGAAAACTTCAAACTTCTTATCGAGCTATTCAACAACATAGAATCTGTGTTCTATCAACACTTGATAAATGATTTCTTTGAGAAAAGATTTTTTTTTTTTTATAAAATTTGTTGAATTTTTTTTTTTTTAACCTTTGAAGAAGCATATATTTCCACAATTATGATCCATCAGGCAGTCTCTAACATTTTGGTTTAGCAGATTTTCATTAAAATTCAAAAATGGAATATTTGGTAGCTCAAAGAAAATTAAGTAGAATTTAAAAAACCCGAAACAAAACAAAGTAAAACAGAAATGAATATAAAGTGAAAATGCCCTGTCAGAACTGCAATCAGAAAAATACTGTTAAAAATTCAATTTTACAATTGAGATAATTGATTGTTTGGATATTTTAAGTGCTTAAAATTTTATTGAAGAAGTGATCATGGGATCGATTTTTGTTTTAAATTTATTTTTACCCTTATGTATATATTTTTTATTTATTTACTTCATTTTAGTGGAATGATGAAACATGATCGAAAACAAAGTAACATGAAAAGGAGATCAAGAGTGTTGGATGAACAATAATAAAAGGTGGGCGAGAAAACAGAGTGTGAAAGCAGTAGAAGGCAACAAATAACAGGATGAGAGAGATGTAATTATCAATTGACAAATTTGAAAGATGTAATAGTCTTATTTTGACATGTGATAAATTGGATTGGAGAGAGAGCAAATATTATTAAGACCAAGTCTGTTATGTGAGCCAACAGCCAACAAATGTTGACAGAGAGGCTGCATTAAGAGCTAACAAAGAGAGTTGCTACTTGGTCGTTCAATTGCCTAGAAATAGTAACCAAATCTCACTCAAATTAATTTATATCTTAAAAAGAAAACTGATTTCAGGGGTCCTTTGATGACTATGGCTACAACCCTTCCTCTAAATCAAACCAATAACATTCAGGAATATATAATGTAGTTCTAGATATACTTTTGTTATTTTTTGTCTTTTTCCTCCCACTAAAAATATCCCAGGATATTCACATCTGGAATGCTTTTGTTCATAGGTTTACTTGGTTTGTGCTGACTTGAGACTAAACTATAACAAGAAAGACAGTATATAATGTAGTTCTAAGGAGACTACAGCAGAAAAAATGGAACAATCACGGCAGAATCCAAGGGATTGACCATATGTTTAAGATTTGAGGCTAAGTAACAATTTCCTAGTATAATTGAAACACTGTTATATTGCTGAATATAAGATATTCTGGTTTTCTCGTGTCTCATCTCAAGAGATGTGAAGAGAAATTGTAAATGAGACTTGTCAACTGACCCAACCAGAATGAGCATAAATGAAACAGGTAAGAGTTCAGCACACAACATGAAGTATTCAACACATGAAAAGAAACACTCAGCACATAAAATTGGTATTAAATCATAAAATGTCAAATGTTTATTATAAGCTGTGAAGATCAAACAGAACAACTGATCATGTGATTGCAGCTTGTTCAATTTTAGCAAAATTATGTATAACAAAGGTGATAAATTCGTAGAGCTGTTAGAATGTGGGATAGAATGCTTTGTGATATTTGTTCTGGCTCACTGTTCTCTGAGTTAAAATTTCATCGAGTTCAACTTTGCCTTTCATCCTTTCGGGGTTGATAGAGTACAAGTCCAATACTGGGGTCAATTCCTTCTCCATATCTTTCTCACATACTCTCTACCACTCTCTCTTTCCTTCTGGAAGAAATCGGCTGTGTGCACACCTAGAGGAGAAATGGGTTCTACCATGTTAAAAAAATGCCCAAGAAACACTACGTACATACATATATGTATACAGACGTACAGTAGTATGTATATATACATACATACACACACATATATATGTACGTATGGATTCACCGAACATTTATTATAATGCTCGGTGTGTTTGTAAACAAACATCCCGAATTAAGCCGTACAGTGTCTAGCAACCATCGTTGCTCACTTGTTCTACACTGACAAAGGAACACTGTACGTCTGTATACATATATGTATGTGCGTATACATACTTATATTTAAGTAACAGCCGTACTAAGAGTGAGAAATGAAATTTCGTTTCATTTTTTCCATTTATCGTTTTCGGTGCGCCCGGCCAATTAACTCACTCGATTTGCAAATTAAGCTGCTCAGCCGTTAATATGCATAAGGAAAGTATATACTTTCAGACGTTCAATCATCTGGCAGGAAGGTATACGTTGCTGACGATAGCTAATAATCTTAAAACTAGTACAGCCTTCCTTTGTCAGTGTTGAACAAATGAGCAACGATGGTTGCTAGACACTGTACGGCTTAATACGGGATGTTTGTTTACAAACACACCGAGCATTATAATAAATGTTAGGTGAATCCATACGTATATATATATATGTGTGCATGTATGTATATATATATACATACTACTGTACCTCTGTATATATATATGTATGTACGTATACATACTTATATATATATATGATTGAGAAAACACACGGGAGAAAGATAGGAAACAGAAAACGTGGAAGAGACAAGTACATGGACAATTCCTGCTCACTGGTTGTCTTTCATTACAGTTTCAGGGGATTGGCAGTATCGGTAGAGGGTCGGACGCCATGCTTTGACGCATAGGGTTATTGCCCTTGCTATTTTGAGTTCAAATCCCGCCAAGGTTAACTTTGCCTTTCATCCTTACGGGGTCGATGAAATAAAGTACCAGTAATACACTGGATATTTGCTGGCCTTGTGCCAAAAGTAGAAACAATTATAGTTTTATGGATTGGCAGTATCGGTAGAGGGTCGGACATGCTTTCCAGCATAGTTACGTCCCTTTATTATCTGAGTTCAAATCCCTCAATTATAGTTTTATATGCTTTATAATACAAGACTATTACCCATCAATGAATCAATAGAAACCACAGAGTTATCCATGAAAAGCTATTTGGGATGAAATCACAATGGATGTTGGACAAAACAAAACAAGAAGAAATAATTACATACCGATGTGGAACAGGAGAATTACTACAATTGAAAGCAACACAAGGGCTAAGTAACCTTGGTAGAAATAAAGGAACGATTTAAATTAATGCAAGTTAGTTTTAGAAATAGCCCTAAAACTAATATTAATCGGAGAGACATAGCAAAGATGACTGACCAGGCCGTTGTCATATCACAAAAGGCTGAGACAAAAGCTGAGAAAGGTAGAGCAGTATTAATGACTGAGGGAAAGGGATATATATATATACATATATACTGTATAACATTTTTAGAGTGGTTGAACAGTAACAACATTGGAAAAGAACACGATGTCTTGTCTAGTGCTGATGCCATGACAAATATCTTCCAATATATTCTAAAGTGGATAGTGATTGGATTGTGACGATGTAGAATAGAGAGGAGTCTACAATAACAACCTATCAAGATATAATGTACCCATTACACATTCAGTCATAGACACTTTGCTAAATTTGAAATGTATGTAAATGAAATATGATCCTCCAACACAACTAGGAGGATAGAAGTTCTAATAAAGAACTGACTCTGTAATGACCAGTACAACTTATAGCTGCATGGAAAAACAAAGGTAAAGTGATGATGATGATGATGATGATTCTGTAAAATGGTTATTTATTGAATGTTGACAATATAGAGTAGGGATATACTTTAGCCATGTCCAGAATATGACAAACTGACTAATGTTGGTACTTAGATCTCTCTGTAAAATAGTCGATGTTATTAAGAGCACCCAGCTGTTAAAATCAAACCAGAAATAAAAGGTATGAGCAGGATGTGGTCCCTAAACCAGCCTAGAAAATTAATAAATCTCACCTTAATCATGGAAACACTTCTAACACTTGCTTGCAGAAAAAAACATACATAAACAATTAATTGTTTCTACTTTAGGCACAAGGCCAGCAATTACCCAGTGCATTACTGGTACTTTATTTTATCGACCCCGTAAGGATGAAAGGCAAAGTCAACCTCGGCGGGATTTGAACTCAGATCGTAAAGGGACGTAACTATGCTGGAAAGCATGGCGTCCGACCCTCTACCGATACTGCCATAATATTAAGGAGATGATATTTAACAGGCTAATGTACAATTTCTGTCTACCAAATTCTTCCACAATGTATTTTTTAACCTCGGGCTGTGGCAAAAGTCATTTGATAAAACCCAGAACAGCATAGTTATGAAATGTGTTACTTAACCACATATGACCATTACAAATGTTTAACATGACATTATTCTAGAAAATACCAATCTCCTTAGATCTGAAATCTGAGAAATAAAAAGACATTAGTGTTGAACAGATTAGATAATTTATTGACAGAGAAATTTATTTGATCCATTATGAAAAAAGGCAATTAATAATGAAATTATATATAAATTAATTTTTCAATAACTCAAATAATTGAGTATTTACAATTCCCTAAGCAAACAAACAAGAGTGAACAAACAATTTAAATATAGTGAATTATTATTTATTTGATTTTGCACAAAAAAGCAACAACAACACCATCCTCAGCAACAACAACAGCAATAATAATAATTATTATTATTATTTGATTTTACTTTCTTTTGCTGTTTATTTCATTCCCACCCTCCAGCTTAAGTAAACGCACAGACACTCACACATATTACCCACACACATATACATGAATATATAGCTATATCCGGAGATACATATGTATATATATATATATATATATATATATATATATATATATATACTACACTTATATATATATATATATATATATATATATATATATATATATATATATATATATATATATATATATATATATATATATATAAAGACTTCTGAGTGCATAGTGTAAGTATTAAATTAATAAATACTATAAATTAAGTATGTTGATCTTTGTTATTGGAAATTGTATTTTCTCATGAGACTTTCATTAGAGGAACTGATGTGTGCTGTTTGATTTTGAGAAACTTAATGGACCAGTCACTGCTGGTGGGTTAAATCTCATCATTATGATATCATCAAGAAAACATAACTGTAGATGTAAAGTTGAAAGGTGCCATGAACAAAATCATAGATATAATAATATTATCTTGATCTGGTGCTTAAATATACAGAAACCCACTCATAAACAGATACAACCAGACAATGAGGTACTTATATATCTATAAATATATATATATACAAATACACACACATGTGTATGAAAACACATGTGCATGTATATATACATATATATATATATAACAAAGGAAATGTGGTAAGGAACCAGGTGGACCATAACGCACCAAAGTACTCAATACTTAGGGTAGTAGAGTGGGTAATAGGAACGAGTAGGACCCCAACGGCTGAGCTCAAGCCGGTTCGACGGCTAATTCTGGACTAAATGTCTTGTTCAAGGAAACAACACATTTAGTCCAGAATTAGCCGTCGAGACGGCTTGAGCTCAGCCGTCGGGGTCCTACTCGTTCCTATATATATATATATATATATATATATATATATATATATATATATATATATATATATATATATATATATATATATATTAGAAATTATAAGCTTTCACCGTATTTTAGACTAAAGGAATTTCTAGCCTCATTGTGGGGTTTATAACCCTCGTAGAAATGGAAAAAGATGAGTGTTGCCGTACATGTACGGTAACACTCATCTTTTTCCACTATCAGACTAGAAATTCCTTCAGTCTCAAATACGGTGAAAGCTTATAATTTCTAATTTCAATCTCGCGCACCGTTTCAAAAACATACTTACATGTTTACGTTTATAATTTGCTTGTATATATATATATATATATAAAATATTAAACAAATAATGAATAAACAATGAAACAGTTCCTTATATTAAACAAAAAAAGTTCATTATTTAACGATCGTTTCTAGGATATATATGTGTTAGAATTGGCATGCATATTCAACAGATCTATGTACAAAATTATACAAAATTATACAAACTATCAAGATTAAATATACATACCAACACATATATACGCCGTCTTCAGAAATAATTTCTGAAGACGGCGTATATATGTGTTGGTATGTATATTTAATCTTGATAGTTTGTATAATTTTGTATAATTTTGTACATAGATCTGTTGAATATGCATGCCAATTCTAACACATATATATCCTAGAAACGATCGTTAAATAATGAACTTTTTTTGTTTAATATAAGGAACTGTTTCATTGTTTATTCATTATTTGTTTAATATTTTATCTTGACTCTGTATACCGTTTATCTTTCACCGAAAGTGATTTTTCATTACATCTCTTCTTTCCATGATATCCGGAATACATTGAGTTCTTCATACGGATTGGACACTACCGTAAACTCTTGGTAGATTTATCTACATATATATATATATATATATATATATATATATATATATATATATATATATATATATATATATATATATATATATATATATATATATATATATATATGTATATATATATATATATATATATATATATATATATATATATATATATATATATATATATATATATGATGGGAGAAAAACCACAGACCCTCCATCTCAACTTTACTTTTGAAAAGCAGAAGAACTGCGAAACCGGTAAAGGAACCAAATAAATATATATATTTAAAAAAAAAAAGACTCCAGTTGCATTTTCGATTTCATCTTTTTTCCTTATATATATATATATATATATATATATATATATATATATATATATATATGCAGAGGTTATATTTAATTTGTTGGGATTCAACAAGCTTAAACATTTTTTATAACTGATATAAAGCACTCAACAGATAAGTGGAGTAAATACACAATATATAAATAAATGGAGACTATATTTATAAAACCATATTTATTTTATTATATATATTTAAAAAAAAGCGTGTTTTGATTTTGCAGTAGGTCGAGGGAGGTAATTCTGGCCTGTGTTAGGGCAGTATTTCTCGGACAAATGTTTTATCCGTTACAAGATGTGGTTACAACATTACCATTGTCGATACGCACAGGGTCAGGTAAGCAACGTTCGTTTTGAGACGTTTTTTTGCTGCACCTGAACGCCTGGGTCATTTAAGGTGGGTCTGGGATGCATGGTTAGTTTCCGGATGTTTTTTGTAACGCCTGCCCGCCGTGGTGTTAAAGCTTGTTGCAGGGAGACCCGGTATACGGTTTCACTCCTCATCCTTATCCCATCTGAAGAAGGATATTTTTAAGCGATGTGTACAGCTTATCGTCGTTTCAGCTCTGCTGTTGATGAGCTCGGGGGTGCCGTTATGATGTGGTAGAGCTACATGAGGCAAAGATCGCACTTCGTCTTGACGTTGTACAGTGCAGCCCTGCAGACAATATCCCAGTGCGTGGAGAAGCTGATGTTTAAGTCTTTTAATGATGTGATGTAGTCCGCGAGCGATTTGGAGTGTCTTAATTTCATATTTGTGAAAGAGTGGAGATGTGTTCGAAATCTAATTTTGAATAGGCCAGAGGTCGCCCCTATATAATGTTTAACGCTATTGTGGCTAGTTACAATGCACCTATATATAACTCTATTAGTCACACAGTATCCCCTAAGGGGGCAGCGTCCCCTGTTGCGGCAGTTGCAATTTCTGTTGCGGTCCCCTCTAATTCCCACGGTAAGGCTATTATTATTGCTATTTACGTTGTTATCTACGCTCCCGCACCTGTCGTTAGCACCATTATAACCCACTGTGCGCGGGGTGGTACCATTATTATTCCACACGTCATGTCCTGCATGTTCCCCAGTCATGTCGCGGTTATGCTGGTTGCGTCTGTAGAGGCTGTTGCCAGCACTATTGGATGCTGCTAGGGAGTCGTTAAGGCCGATATAGTTATTGTCAGGTGAAGGTGCGTCTGTGCTAAGGTGCTGTGTCTTGGTGATCTTACTGCGATTTGTTGTTCCTATGATGTCTGCTAGGTTAGGAGTAGTAGAGAAGGATATTTTTATATTGTTCCTATTAAGGATTTTTCTATACCTATGGTTGGGTGGGAAGTTCTTCTCTAAGGCTTCGAAGAATATCCGGGGTATGTTGGAGGCCACACTCCGAGAGTAGGGGGGATGGAATCATAGGACGTTACGGTGGCGATTACGTGTCCTTGTACTTTTGCTACGGGTGGTTCCATCAAGGTGACCGTTCTTATGCATGTTAATGTGCCCCTTTCACTTTATGCTCGGGTGCACTCATCTTCCTTCTTCTATGTTTATGTACAGGAAGATGTTGGTTGGAAGGCGTTGGTACAAGGCCGTCGCCTTTGTTGATATATATATATGTATATATATATATATATATATATATATATATATATATATATATATATATATATATATATATACTCGCAGCAGTACCCAGCGTTGCCTGTAATATCTGCTTTGTTGAAAAGGTGTTGATCTTAGCGACTGCGGGTTTCTTGAAAATCGGTCGTAATGTGTAACAAATCGCTAAATTTTGAGTGAAATCGTATGGAATATGTGGGAGGTGGAAAAAATTGTATTTTGAAGAGTTAAACAGCTGCCACGCAGTCCCCGAAAAAAAAAGGCAAAGTGTAAAGCTACTATCAGATGTGCAATGATATATTCTATCGTAGTATAAAAGGTGAACCAAATAATGATTTATCTGTGAGGTGGAGCCGAAGTTTCGAATTTGAACCAAATCGGTTGAAAAATGTGGGAGCTAATGATAGGTCGGTGTCCCTGAACAAAAAATGCAAAGTGTAAAGCTACTATAAGATGTGAAATGATAGGTTCTATCGTAGTCTAAAAGTTGAACCATATAAATTGATATAAATGTGAGGTGGAGCCTAAGTTTCGAATTTGAACGAAATCGATTGTAAAATGTGGGAGCTAGAGCCGAAAAGGCGGAAATTTGAGCGAATAGGTGGTATTTTCGAATATTTAAGCGGCTGCCATGCCGTTCCTGAAGAAAAATCCAAAATGTAAATCCACTTTCAGACGTGCAATAATCAGATCTATTGTAATGTAAAATTTGAACAATGTAGGTTGATTAATGTGGGAGCTAAAGTCGAAATAGTGGAAATTTGAGTCTAAAAGTGGTATTTTTTAATATTCAAGCGGCTGCCACGCCGTCTCTAAACAATAAATGCAAAATATAAAGACATTACAGGATGTGCAATGATAAATTCTATTTTGCTTTAAAATTTGAACGAAATCCGTGGCAAATGCTGGGAGCTAGAGCCAAAAACTTATTTTTTAATACCTAAAAAAAGGTGAC
>OZ024740.1:99732680-99760180 GCA_964016885.1 Eledone cirrhosa
ATGCCGTCTAACGAATGTTATTACTCTGAGATTCCTCATGGAGTGCTTGGCTGCATATTTCCTCACTATATCTCGTTGGCTTGGCTACAGCCGAAGATTCAATTTCACAAAACTTTCATTTGCGTTGGACAAAGCTCATCTCTAAAGTTGTCAAGAAGGCTGAGAGTGTCTTGGCATCACTCAGTAAGACCTTTGTCAGCCGCCTTTTTAAAGTTGTATATAACTATGGTGCGGCCACACTTAGAATTTGCATCACCAGTCTGGAACCGCTATCTTGCTCAGAATATTGATCTCCTGGAAACTGTTCAGAGATGTGCAACCAAGAAAATACCCTCCATCAGGCATCTATCATACTCTGAATGCCTTGCCTCCCTGGGCATGGATACATTGAAGCTCCGACGTCTGGCAACTGACTTGGTAAACACCCCAAAAATAATCAACCATCTTGCCAACAACAACACTGAGCACCTTTTTGAATTCCATGTGTCTAACACCGTTGGGCAAGCCTACAAAGTCAGAAAAGAGCACAGCTCCCATGACTTTTGGAAACATTTGTTCATGTTCAGAGTTGTTAGCTGTTAGGACACTACATCCTTCAAAACCTTCATGCTTCCCGAAATTCACCAACACTACACCTGATATTCCACTGCCATACACACACACATGCATCTGTGTCTTTATCATGATTCATACACTGTTCACTTTCCTGACATTTGTACATTATTCTATGTACTATACATACACCTTTGATGAGGTGATATGGGGATATAAGCTAAACCGGCTAAAATAAGTCAGTTTTACGGGGAACTGCATAAGTAAAACCGAATTATTTTAGTCGGTCTAGCTTATATCCTCCAAATTGAGATGTTGGCTTAAGTTTAATAAATGTTATTACCTCTCTGAGTGGATAATTTATTAATAAATCTTATCTTTTCATTGAGATGTCTACGTATTAGAGACAGTTAACTATATAAATTTATAAATTAATATATATATATATATCATGTGTTAATATGTGTATGTATATGTATATATATATGTGTGTATTTATAGATGTGTTTGTATGTATACATGCTGCACACATGTGGGTGTTTGTGTGGGTGTGAGCGTGTGCGTATATATATATGTATATATATATATATATATATATATATGTATATATATATATATATGAGTGTGTGTGTGTGAGTATGAGTGCGTATGTGAGGGTGTATGTGTGTGTGTCATTGTATACAACTGACCATTTTTACAGACCTCACCAATGAATAGCCATTGTTTGCTTGGAATACAATGAACCTCAACAATTAGGAGTGCCTCTCAGTGCGTGTTTGTCTATACGTACTTACCTTGAATACTTTTTCTTCCTTTGTTCTCTGAATATAATTTTTAAATCCATCAACCAATTACCTCCACCCATCCCAATCACCACCCTCTCCTACCATCAGAAAATGTTTAAATACCACCATATTACTTGGACAGTCAGCTTCCTGATGATTTCTCCCGAATGAAACAGTTCTAGTCCTGTAGAAGCTATTTCTATATTAAATATATATATATAAGGAAAAATGGACATTAAACAGTAATGATATGTATATATATATATATCATAACTGGTTAATGTCCATTTTTCCACACTGGCATGTGTTAGATGGGTTTTCCCATTTGAAGCAAGTTGGTTTAAGTGATTGTGTCTTGTTCACACAGAACTGTTTCTGGCTTGGTTTCTATTGCTGGATTCCCTTCCTAATGCAAATCACATTTACAGATTGTGCTGTGTGCTTTTTGTCATGACTCCTACATGACCATCTTACAGTGTGGGCTGGGTGCTTTGTGCCATGTCGCCATCACAACCACTTTATAGGTTGGCCCGGAGGCTTCAGTGGATGTATGGTACAGCATGTCCTCAAGCGAGATGTTGTGACTGTGGTGTTGGAGTGGTGCATATGCTTTCTATATATGTATGCTTCAGCTTCTGCCTGTGCCAAAGGAAAGGCAGGTTCTCTGTATTACTGCACAACATCAGAGATCCTGGTCCTGTGTCATTGTCTTTGAGAGGTATAATTGAGCAAGGTCAGCTTTTGCTCTCTCTCTCTCTCTCTCTCTCTCTCTCTCTCTCTCTCTCTCTCTCTCTCTCTTTATATATATATATATATATATATATATATATATATATATATATATATACGGATTAACAAATAATAGTTAAATGCAGTCCACTTAGGTGAAGTCCAGTTATGGTATTCCAGGTAGTGGATGATATTAACGCTTGGCTTGGTTTGACTCAACAAGGCGTTTTCATAGTGACGCTGCGGGCATGCTGTAATTCCTATGTTGTAAACACTCTTAAAAAACTAAAAGACACTAACGGTATCATAGTAAAAGCAGACAAAACATCAAACGTATACTCTATGGACATTAACACATACAATAACTTTATTCAGCGTGAACTACATAAAAAATATAAAAAACAAATGAATCTACACTCACCAGCATAAACATGGAGGGCCTCAAGATAGTTGGTAAACTCGGAATTTCAGATAGGACCGAACCACTTACCCCGTGCAACCCTACATTTAACCTGAAAGATCACAAAAATAACTTTGAAACTAATCCCACCATTAGATTAATATGCCCATCCAAGACAGACATAGGTAAAATTAGCAAAAACATTCTAGATAGGGTAATCGCACAAGTAAAGGGTAAACTAGAAATCAATCTATGGGGCAACACTAACGAGGCAATTAAATGGTTCAATAAAATACAAAATAGGGAGACGTGTAACTTCATACAATTTGATATAGACGACTATTATGCATCCATATCCCCAGCTACCCTAGATAAGGCGCTTATATTTGCCCAAAATAACTCTGATCTTACCCATGATGAAATTGAAATAATAATAGCGGCTAGAAGGACTATCGTAAAATTTGAAAATAACTACTGGGTAAGAAAGGATAGAATAAATAGCTTCGATATTACAATGGGATCAAATGATTCTGCGCAAATTACAGATATCGTGGGGCTATTCATAGCACACAACCTACATAAGGAATTCAGTAACCTCCAAGGAGGAATTTATAGGGACGACACGTTACTTATAGCTAGGAACCTAAACAACCAGAGCATGGAAAGACTAAGGAAAAATATTAGAATATTCTTCAAAAAACTAGGCCTAAGTATTACCTACGAACTAAACCATAAGAAGGTAAATTTTCTAGATGTAACTCTAAATCTAAATACTGGATTAATAGAACCTTTCCACAAAAATAATGAAAATCTAGCCTACATTAGTTACAACTCAAATCACCCCAAATCCATAATTAAATCCATAGCACGTAGTATATCCCTCCGAATATCCCGCCTATCCTCAAACCTAGAAATCTTTAACGAGCATGCTGACTATTATAATGTAGCATTAAGTAGGGCCGGTCATAAAGATAAACTACAGTATATAGTGAATAAGGACAACATAAACAATCCTAGTAATTTCTACTCCAACCGCTCACATAATAATAGGAATAGCTTGACTAGACATAGGGTTAGACATGTAACACCTAGAGTAAACGGCCAAAACACTAATAACGTAAACCCTAGAAACAATAGAAGAAACAGACAAAGAAAATACCTATGGTTCAACCCAATATTCAACTCCTCTATAAAAACTAGACTGCCCTCTATATTCTTTAAACTAATAGATAAACACTTCCCTATCTCGCATAGATATCACAAAATACTCAATAGATCTACTATAAAACTCTCTTTCTCAACAGCAGCTAACATAGAATCACACATACGCAAGATCAACCACAGAAATATCTCAAGTAAATCAATTGCACCTATACATAAGCACAAACTCATCACAACATCACAACCACAAGCGCATACAAACGCGCAGCAGCAAAACCCCATTGGGCATATATCACAACCCACTTATAACAGGGTACTAAATAGGAATGTAAAAGCTGCACAAAATAGCGCCTCAAACTGCAACTGTCACCTCCCAGATAGGTGCCCATTGGCGAACAGATGTCTCGATTCGAGCCTGGTGTACATGTGCACTGTCATCTCGGGTAACTCCACTTGGAATTACATAGGATCCACCGCGGGTTCTTTTAAGAAAAGATGGTATGTGCACAGGCACTCGATGAAAAACCGAGCTCTTATGGGTTCCACAACCCTCGCCAGAAAAATATGGGAATTGAAGGACAGCAACGCTAGCTACACTATCAACTGGTCGAAGTTGTCGGCTGCTAAAACCTATAGTACAGGTATGTCCTATTGCGGGCTGTGTGATCTTGAGCTATTGTATATTCTTAGAAATGTTAAAAGGCTACTTAATAATAAGTTAGAAAGATCTATCTTCTGCAGACATAGAATAGCTACTAAATTCATAAGATTTAAACCTCCGTGAATCGAACCAACATAACATAGCTTTAAATTAGGATACCTACTACCCACAAAAATATTTTCATTAAGTATACTATTTCCTTCACAAGTCTATACCACACAATTGTCTGTAAATACCTCATCTACCAACAATCTTACTCCTTCTCAGCTGCTGCAATCATTTGATCCTAGATCCTAGTTTTTCTCATTTCACTACTACAATGTTACTTTACCTTCTTTTTGCCATATTACAATTAGCACGCTTTTCTCTTTGCATGTATGTATATATTTTTGTACGAGTGTATATTAATGTGTATATATGTGTCTATGTACACATATATGTGTATATATATTTATATTTATATATATATATATATGTGTGTGTGTGTGTGTGTCCGTAGATATATGCGTATATTAATTCGTTAACCTCTGTATTAACTCTACAACTATTGAGCTTTGACAGTGGTCCCACTCATGTATACTGTTGAAGAAGAAGAGAAAGACTGTAAAAACTAGCTTATCTTTATAATTTAAAATTGATACACACTACGATACTTTTTGCCTTATGACAGCTGGTTTTACGCCGTAACATTAGATACATTATATGCAAAATTAGGCGGATAGCGATCTCTAGACATACCAGCTCAGTGAAACAAATGTAAGCTATGTGATTAAAAACTTTTTTGTATAGCAAACCATGTAAACCTTCTTTCCTGATTTATATATATATATATATATATATATATATATATATATATATATAATTGAAGGTAAGTGCACTGTATTGAAGCGAATAACTATGTGTATGCTCTGGGAGTTAAACATTGCCTATTGAGTACACTGAGATGCAACCAGTCCTGACTGATACCCATGCTAGTTCCGTCAACCTATTATCATCATCATATGTCTGCTTTTCCCTGCTTGCAAGGGTGGGATCAAACTGATTCTGGCTTGATTTCTACAGCTGGATGCCCTTCCTAACACCAACCTCATTTACAGTGAGTGCTGGGTGCCTTTTTTTCCGGGCTGCCTACAAGTCCACTTTACAGTGTGGGCTGGGTGCTTCTTTGCCGTGGCACCTCCATGACGACTTTGCAGTGGAATGATAGGGAGCCCTAGTCCTATCATCTCATTTCTACAGCTGAGTAAACTGGAGCAATGTGAAATAAAGTATCTTGCTCAAGGAAACAACACATCACTCGGTCTGAGAATTGAACTCACAACCTTTCGATTGCAATCCAATGAGCTAACCACTAAGCCATGTGCCTCCATCATATTATATATATGTGTGTGTGTGTATAACTCAGAATGTAGTAGCAGGGACCAATATCAGGAGGCCTCAAGAGAAGATAGGTGCTAGATTCACTATGGTAGGAAGGAAATAGAATGTAAGAAGCTTGCTCACATTTTACATAATGAGGACCAAATGCGTAAGGTATTGTGAATCAGTATAAAAGGGAAAATGAAAAAGAAGAAGAAGAAAAGGACATTTAAATAACAATGAATAAAAGAACATACCTCAATGAGACATGGAGACAAGAAATACATGTACATGTGTGTATATATATATATATGTGTGATCATCCTCAATTAATGTGTTGTAGAGGCTGTCACAGAACATGCCAGAACATAATTACATCTATTCTCTTCCCAGACAGACAGGGCCCATGTGTTGCCAACACATGTTCCAGTTTGGTGTGGTTTCTGCAGCTGGATGCCTTTTCTATCACCATTCACTTTACAGAGTGTACTGATGTTACACGAGCTCTAGGAATTTTGTCATATCCTTGACACAAATGAAGATTCTTTTCAATCTTATTTTGGCAAGGTTTCTTCGGTGTATACTTACATATATATATATATATGTGTGTGTGCATGTTTGTATGTACAGATGTATATGTTCTAAAAAATACATTTCAAGTGAAGGGATTGAAAGAGATAAAAAAATAGTTTGAATGGTCTTTTGAATTTAAATATACAAACAGTCAGTATATGTTGAAAATAGAGATTTGCAAGTATATTAGATTTTTCAAGATTTTTTAGATGGAATGTTAAAATTGCTACCAAAGATATTAAAATTATTCAAATATAACACCAAAACATTACAAATTATAGATGCCAGTTGCATTAATAGAATAGGATGATTAATGAGATTATGATTGTAATATTTTGATTGTCAACCTGATACTTAGAGCTTAAATATTTTTTCCATATTTCCATATTTACATCTACACTATGTTTCAATCATCATCATCATCATCATCATCATCGTTGTTTTCAAGTCCATTTTACAAGCCTGCACGGGTTGGATGGGTCCTTTTCAGAACAACATCCCTCGACACACTGAATTCCTTTGTCATTTCTATGATCTCAGCGATTTCAGATCAGCTCTCGCCTGCTCTGCCCAGGTCTTCCTTCATCTACCTCTACTGTAGCTTCCTTCCACAGGGATTTTCTGGCACTTCTTCACCCTGTGATCATCATCTATGTGCATCATATGTCTGTACCAACAGTCTTTTCTCTTGCACAACACTTTGGATTCTGCTTAAAACCAGTTTCTCTCACAGTTCATCCAAGCTTTGCTATTCTTTCAAATTTACATTGCACCACCAAACAAGCATGGCTGCTTACTTTTTCTCCAGGTTACGCATAAACTCTGCAGTCACTACCCATATTTCACTACCACGCAGCATCACACTTAACACAGAGGTGTTATACAATCATCTTTTTGTACATAAGGATAAACCTTTTGTGGTTAACCGTGGGAGTAGCTCTCTAAACTTCTATCCTTGCCTTATTCTTGCAATTATACACTCAGAGACCCTCCTCTACTGCTCACTAGGTCACCTAGATAGCAGAAGCTATCAACCACTTCTATGGGTCCTTCTTGTGATTGGAAATGGTTTACTGACACTCTACCAATTGATTACTCCTGTGCATAAAGTTTTCCCTTCCTGTTAGTCTATCTGATATCCCACTACATCTCTTGAGTAATATAGAGTTTATGCCTACTCCTTTTCTACTTATTGAGCAGGGCCACCCCCCTTGAAGGAATGAGGTTCCTATCTTTTTTCCTATCTACAAGCACTTTAGTCTTGGCTACATTTACTTTCAAACATTTTGATTTCAAATTCTGTTTCTATAGTCAGAACTTATGCTCTTGTTATTTTATGGATTCAGCTATATGGACCAGTTCATCCTCATAGAAATGTTTCCATGGAGAAGGATGTTGGCCTGGAGATTATGATGAATAGCAGTGGGATAAGAACTGAACTCTGATGAACTCCTTCCTGTTCTCACTTTACTGACAGCTCTTCTGTACATGGCTTGCACTTCTCTCACAAGCCACATTTTCTTTAGAACTACTATATAACAGAATTAACTACTCTGTCAAATGCTTTTTGTAGATCAACAAAAGCTAAATATAGCAGCTCATTTTTTAATAGGAATTTCTCTTGTAGTTGCGGTACTAAAAAGATTGTATCAATAGTACTTTTCCCAGATATGAAACCAAACTGCATCTCATCTAATAAGACTTTTTCCCTTATTAGCTATGCTATAACTCTTTCTGTCACTTTCATATCTTGGTCCATATGTTTTATTCTTCTATAGTTTCTCCTTTCTAAAGCATCACTTTTACCCTTGTAACAATTTATGTTTGTACTACTGTGTCAGTCATTTTGCATGATTCCATCCTGTATTAGCTGATTGATTATGCAGATCAACTCCTACTTTTCCGATGCTTTTAGTATCTCGGCAACTATCTCTGATAGTCCTGCAGCTTTACCATTTTTCATCTCCTTGACTGGCAATTTCAATAGCTGGTCCTTCTGTGAGGGTAAATATGTAAGGGGTAGTCTCCCCTTTTCCATTCATTCTCAACATTTATCAGCCACTCATAGTAATATTTCCAGGTCTCTTTTTCCCAAAAACATTCCAATTCATACAGACACACTGCTTTGCAATGCAAAATAGTTCCTGTCCCTGGTCCTCACATCATAAAACATTGGCAAACTTTCTTTTTTTTAGCCTCTCTTCAAGCTGTGTATAACTATTGTCTAGCTTTTCTCTTAGCTACCTGGTACCAGTCTCTATTATACCCATTTTTACAGGCTTTCCACACCTGTCTCTTGGCTTCAATAGCTCTCTCCACTGTGATGTTCCACCCCTAGGTCACCCTCTGTCTGGTGCTTTACTTTAGTCACAAGTCTTATCAGCGTTTTGAAAGGTTTTCACACAAGAATTTCTGTGCCTTCTATGTTATATGTATCTAGCACATCACCTTTTTCTAAACGTATATTTAACTGAAAGGTCCGTTAGCTTCCACAGCCTCCATCTCCATATTTTCCTGTGTACCTTGTTCTATCTTTTGTGTATCCTAATGTCACTAATAACTAACTTATGGCACATTCTTCCTTGTGGAAGGCCTTAGTATTCATTATAGTTCGTTCATCTTGTTTTACAAGTAAGAAATAAATTTGGCTTTTGTGTTTGCCTGATTTCTATGTGATCTAGTAGCTAGCCGATTTCCTGAAATTTGTGTTGCATATGGTTAGTTCATTTGCATCACATAATTTCTCTTCATTTCTTTAGCCATATCTATGGCTGCTGTGTGCTCCAATGAATCCATCTTGATACTGACCAACATATCCATTGAAGTCACCTGCCAGGATGATGAGGTGTCTTTCACCAGTACTTGAACTTGTCTGTAAAGGTTCCTCCTAGAACTTGTTCTTTTATTCTTTATTCAGTCCTGCCTGTGGAGCATAGGTAGATGTAATTGTCGCCATTATATTTCCTACAGCTATTCTAAGCTTGATAAATCTATCACTTATTCTATCTATCTTTATTACCTTGTCTATCCATTTCTCAGCTAGTAGAATGCCACCCCATCGTCATTTCCTATCCAGTAAAGTTTATATCTATGTTGTTTGCCACGGCATAGTCTCATTAAGGCACTCTTCCATCTCACCTCTTGGACACAGCATGCATCCACTTCTCTCTTCATTAACAGCTCCACAATTTCCTCTGATTTAACTACCTTTCAATGAGCCAACATTGACAGTGGCAGTACTGGGATTTACATCTTGACAGTTGTTAATTCCTTGATCAGAACTTGTATGTATTTGAATATAAACATAACACCAGATTGGATTTCTGTGTAATAGACATGAATCTGCAACCTACATGTCATAAAAGGTGACAAAAAGGGTTGGTACTAGGAAAAGCATTCAACTGAAAAACACTATCTAAAAAGAATCCCAAGATGGATATGAAGCTTGTCATCATGAATGCATGATTAATCCATTTATCAGAATACTATGTGGCCTTAAAATGTTTGCTGGTGATATATATATATATATCTATCTATATATATATATATATATATATATATATACGCCCTAGATAGGAGTAACTATAGAGGCATTAAATTAATCGACCAGGTCATGAAGGTCACGGAAAGAGTAATAGCGCAGCTAATCAGAGAGAGAATTGACCTAGATGAAATGCAGTTCGGGTTTGTGTCAGGCAAAAGTACCACAGACGCTCTTTTCATAGTACGACAACTACAAGAGAAGTACCTAGCTAAAGGTAAACCCCTCTACTTAGCTTTTGTCGACTTGGAGAAAGCCTTCGACAGAGTCCCCCGCTCCATTATCTGGTGGGCTCTTAGAAAACTAGGCGTTGACGAATGGCTTGTGAGGGCTATACAAGCCATGTATAAAGAAACAGTCAGCAAGGTTAGAATTAACAACGAATATAGTGAAGAGTTTAGCGTAAAAGTCGGCGTCCATCAGGGCTCTGTTCTCAGTCCACTACTATTTATTATTGCCCTTCAGGCCATAACAGAGGAGTTCAAGACAGGCTGCCCATGGGAACTCCTATACGCAGACGACCTGACACTCATAGCGGAATCAATGGCCGAGCTAGAGAAGAAATTCCAAACATGGAAGCACGGCCTAGAGTCAAAAGGACTTAAAATTAACCTGGCTAAGACCAAAGTACTAGTTTGTAGGAAAGAAAACAAGGCGGCGGTCCCTTCTGGGAAATGGTCGTGCTCGGTGTGTAGGAAAGGCGTAGGTAGAAACTCCATTTTATGTCCTAAATGCAAAGTATGGGTGCATAAAAGATGTAGTGGGATCACAGGTAGGCTAACTAAGAACATAGATTTTACATGTGGCCGGTGCTCTGGTGCAATAAGTAGCAGCAAGTGCCCACAAACTACTAGCTCTTTCAATTGCGCAGAGGGTTCTATAGAAATAGTGGACAGCTTCCGTTACCTGGGCGATAAAATCAGCAGTGGGGGAGGGTGCTCTGAAAGTACTGTAGCTAGAGTCAGAACTGGTTGGAAAAAGTTCAGAGAGCTTATACCACTATTAGCTGCTAAAGGGTTCTCACTAAAAATGAAAGGCAGGTTGTACGATGCCTGCATACGAACAGCAATGCTGCATGGCAGTGAGACCTGGGCATTGTGTGCAGAGGATATACGCAGACTAGAGAGGAACGAAGCTTGCATGCTCCGCTGGATGTGTAACAGTAATATACGTGAACGGCAAAGCATAAACGAACTAAGGAATAAATTAGAGATAAGAGGGATCAGATGTTGTTTACTCGAGAGAAGGCTACGTTGGTATGGACACGTGATGCGCATGAAAGTCGATAGCTGTATAACAAAGTGCAGGGCAATAAAGATAGACGGTAGTCACGGAATAGGCAGACCTAGAAAAACCTGGGACGAGCTGATAAACTCCGACATCACACACTTACACCTCTCCAAGACAATGTCACTGGACCGAGACCTTTGGCGGTACTCAGTAACAGAGAAGACCCGCCTTACCTAAATATATAGTAAAACCTACTCCAGCCAGTAGGCATCTCTAACAAATACACCCCGTCCCACCACCCCCACCCGATCCACACCCCCCCGTTCTATGTAAAGTTATGTTGGTGCCGCGCCATCGAGGCCGAAACAAATGAGATCGTGTAGGTGTCACGACAAAAAAACACACAGTCCACGCTGTAATGTGGCCGTGTAGGCAACACGGTAAAAACCTCCCAGACCCACACTGTAAATGTGGTTGGTGTTAGGAAGGGCATCCAACTGTAGAAAACCTGCCAGACAGTCCTATGCGAGCAAGACAATCACTCTTGCCTCAAGTGGGACTACCCCCGTCCAAACCCATGCAAGCGTGGAACACGGACGTTAAACGCTGATGATGATGATGATGATGATGATACATATATACATATATGTGTGTGTGTAAATATATATTTATGTATATATGTATATATATATGTGTGTGATGGTATGGACATGTGATGCGCATGGAGGCTGGCCGCTGGGTAAGGTAGTGCCAAGAAATCCAAATAGAAGGATGACGCAGTAGAGGAAGACCACAAAAAACATGGGCGGAGGTGGTGAGAGCAGACCTCAGATCGATGAAGCTCACAGAGGAGATGAGGAAGGACTGAGACAAGTGGAGGGATGCTGTGCTGAATAGGACCCATCCCACCCTTGCAATCAGGGAAAAGCAGATGTAAAATGATGATGATGATGATATATATCATCATCATCATTTAACGTCCATCTTCCACACTAGCATGGGTTAGACGGTTTTGTTCCAATTGATGTAGGATTGGTATGGAGACCGTGTCTCACTCATACGGAAATGTCTCTGGCAGGTTTTCTATGGCTGGATACCCTTCCTAACAGCAACCGCATTTACAGAGTGGACTGGGAGCCTTTTTACCGTATCTCTTACATGACCACCTTACAGTATGGACTGGGTGCTTTTGTTGTGGCACCAACACAGTGGACAGAAATAAGAGGATGGTGTAGGGTACGAATATATATATGTTCAGAGAATAATTAGTAGAACCCAATACAACAAAGTTGTTAAAACAGCAATTTACCTCAAAGGATAGATATCAGCAGCTAGAAGTGTGTTGGCCTGCAGAAGTGATATGAAGAAAATGGATGAGAGAAGATCACACAAACATTTATATACACACATCAGCTTTTAGACTGGCTGTGATTTCAAAGATTTAACTAACAGTACCACGTAAAATAGACGACTCATACAACAGAGAAATAAATATTTCTGTTGGTGTGATGTTTGTGTGAAACAAACAGATTAGATAGATAGACAGATCAGAGAGAGGGGAAAATAAAATGCATCCACATGGCATCAGGTCGCTGTTAGAAAAAGCAACAAAAACACTGACTGTGGGCCAACACACTACTATCCTTAGGTAAATTTTACCTGACGCTGTCATTGACGGCATCTTGCTGTTTTGGCAGCTTCCTGGAGTTGATTTCTCATTAATCTACAAATTCTAATACACTCACGCTTCAAACTTGATATTTGAGAAAACTTTGTTTATATATCATCCTTGAACAGTGATGACCAATCCATCCCAGGCCAGGAACAAAAGCAGATATATGATGTTGAAAATGATGATGATGATGATGATGATTTAACATTTCTAAACAATAGAAAGTGACATATGTAGGCATAAACATATGTAAATGAAAGAATATTGATGTTAATTAGCCTTGATCAAACAGATCAATTTTTTTTTCTAGATGCTCAATGCCTGCTTGTACTGTTGTTATTCTTAGACTATGGTCACTCCTCCATAAGAAGAACTATGATGGAAGGCTTCCCATCCTCGACCATCCAATCTCTTTATATCCCACAAACTACAATGTCCAACATATCCTTATTTATTCAAGATGTTTTGAAGCAAATATTAATGTTTTTTCTATCATAACAAATGAACCTATCAAGGCTTCATCTTAATAATGACAAAGTTTATCACTTTACTGAATCTATCTAATTTCTTCATTATTTCAAACATTAGTTCAAACACATAAGTAATATATTTCATTAAAAATATGGTCAACAAAGGGTTAAACGAATCACAGACCAAAATTTAATACAGTTGAATAGGAAATGATATTAGTTTCTATATATATATTTATAATTGCCATCTCCATTAAGACTAATTTATCATCTACATTTCTCCTGCTATTTATTGAATCTGTTATCTATAATTTCACACAAATCATTAGAAGAAATCCTAGTGAAAACCAAATGAAACATTCATTTTCTTTATTCACTTTCCTCTTTCCAAATTATTCTCACCCCCTGAATAATCGTTTTCTTTATCTGTATCTTTATTTTAGATATATTTGTCTTCATGTCTTCTTTCAGCTTCCACCTTCGAATGAAGATACTTTTCACAATATAATATGGATTACTTTCACTAATATCATTGTAGCTTTCTTCTATATTTCATTCCAGTTTTCTTCATTTTTACTTCTCATTATTCTGTTTCCTATTGTTATTTTCCAAAGTTCTTCTTCTTCTTCTTCTTCTTCTTCTTCTTCTTCTTCTTCTTCTTCTTCTTCTTCTACTCCTCTTCCTCCTCTTCCTCCTCTTCCTCCACCTCCTTCTCCTTCTTTCATATGATTATCAGTATTTTTATTTGTTTTCACCTCTTTACTTCTAAACACATACATACTCTCTCTCTCTATAATACATACTCTCTCTATATATATATAATATATATATATACATATATATATATATATATATATATATATAAATATATATATATATATATATATATATATTTATCTATCTATCTATCTCCCTCTCTCTCTCTCCATCTCTCTTATTTTCGAATAACTTCTCTGTCTTTTATTTTGTTTCTTTCCTCTGTATATAAACTCACGCAATCTTTCTCCTCACACACACATATATACATATATAATTATATATGTATATAATTATATATATATATATATATATATATATATATATATATATATATATATATATATATATAATTATATACATATATAATTATATACGTATATATGTGTGTGTGAGGAGAAAGATTGTGTGAGTTTATATACAGAGGAAAGAAACAAAATAAAAGACAGAGAAGTTATTCGAAAATATATATATATATATACGCACACATATATATATGTATATACACATATATATATATAAACGGCTTGAGCTCTGCCATCGGGGTCTTGAACATTTTCCTATTACCCACTCTACTATCCTAAGTATTGAGTACGCTGGTGCGTTATGGTCCATCTGGTTCTTTACCTTACCATACTTCCTTCGTTATATATATATATGACAAACGACCGTGACGTCTGGCGTCACGCAGTAATACAGAAGACTCGACCCCCCACAGGAACAAATCGAAGCTGAAGCATATAGACAATATGCCCCCCCCCCACTGCAAAGTGGTCGTGGAGGTGCCGCAGCAAAAAAAGCACCCAGCCCACACTGTAAAGTGGACATGTAGTCGTCCGGAAAAAAAAAAACACCCACCACTCACTGTAAATTAGGTTGGTGTTATGAAGGGCATCCAACTGTAGAAATCAAGCCAGAATCAGTTCCTGTATGAGCAAGACAAGGTCAGCCGACAAGACACTGCTCACAACAGAACAACCCGTCTAACCCATGCCAGCGTTGAAGAACGGACGTAAGATGGTGATCATGATGATAGATATATATAGATATATAGATATATACTAGCTGAGGTACCTGGTATTCCCAGTTCCCATTAAAATGCTCAGTGCCTCTCAGACCAAAAATAAATGTTACAGCAAGCAGAGAATATTAAGTTGATTTATGGAGATCAATTTAAGCCCACAACAGCTAAAGCCAAATTTCGCTCATCAGTTAATCAAAAATGAGCTTACGCTTTGCTCGAGTGGGCTGGATAATGTTAGTTAGCTAAAGGCCATCCTTAGCACATAATCTGTGTTTCAAGTTTGACGGAAATTGGTTGAGAGCTTTAAATGTTATGGCAGAAAATAACATTCATATGAGCATTTGCATACATATTTCCTACTCATTTTTAAAACATCGATGCAGACTGGAAATTATCGATTTTTTTAAACTTCAAAGTATGTAAGAAATCAAATGGGCATGACCCCTCACACGTGTCAAGTCTCATCAAGATCTGTTTGGTAGTTTTTGAGTTTTAGGTTCACAAACAAATAGAGAGAAATTGACATTTATGTATATATATAGATAGGGGGTTTAACCTCCATTAGGGTGTCTTATTTCTTCTCTTGGCTGGTCTTAAGGTGCCATGTTTCACTTCCGTACAAGAGTATGGACAGCACGTTGGTCTCTTCTGCCATCTGGTTTGGGTACGCTTTGAGACTTTTCCCGGAGAGACTGGCGAACCAAGTACTTAAATGGAATCCACAGGCAAGCAGACGGAGAGGGAGACCCAAAATGAACTGGCGCCAGACAGTTGAGAGGGACCTGCGAGCGACAAACAGACAATGGCGGGACGCTGTGCAACTGGCTGCTGACCGAACGCGGTGGAACACTATGTTGCCTCATGCGTCGCAAGACGCAGGAGCTTCTGAGTCTGAGTCTGAGGGTGTCTTAATATTATTGAAATTTGCTGAAATTTTGTGAATAGGCATTATATCTTGTCATTTACCTATGGTTTAAATTTCATATAAATCGAAGGGAAAAAATTTTCAGCGGGGGTTTGAGCCGCTGGGGAAACCTTTCATTAAAATGAAATATACGTAACAAATCAAATGGGCACGAGCCCCACACACGTGTCAAGTTTCATCAAGATTGGTTAGGTAGTTTTTGAGTTTTAGGTTCACAAACAAACACAAGCAGAGAGAAATTGCCATTTATGTATATAGATATATATGGCCGACTGTATTTTTTTTTCTCCCCAATTTTTCTCTCATTTTCCATGTTCCTTCCTCTTATCACTCTTTACTTTCTATTTCTAACTCTATCTTTTGATGAAGAACTAGTGTCTGAAACGTCAAGACTCTCTTCCTATTTCAAGCTTTAAACTGATGTATTTCCTCCATGTACTGTGCCATTAATTTTGTTATTTTTGTTATATCTGATTACCTTTTACATAAATATATAAGTGTATATATATATATATATATATGTGTGTGTGTGTGTGTGTGTGTGTGTGTGCACAAAACCATATAGATTTATGTTCACACTAGAGTAATTAAAAGAAATAACTGGGCACTCTGATACTTAAAAACCTTCAAACCTGCCATGATATTTGCTGAGAGCTGAAGAACCTGATGTTATGTCCAGTGGCATGTGAAGAAGCTTCAATTCAGAATAAATACAGTTGAAAAAGATACTGCAATGCATCTCATTACAATGATTTGT
The DNA here is from genome assembly GCA_964016885.1 of Eledone cirrhosa. Classification (NCBI taxonomy): domain Eukaryota; kingdom Metazoa; phylum Mollusca; class Cephalopoda; order Octopoda; family Eledonidae; genus Eledone; species Eledone cirrhosa. Next base: position 99,749,276 of record OZ024740.1, read on the forward strand.
AATGATAAGAAAAGTTGAGATAGATTGGTTTCGAACTCAAGCCACAACAAAGATATTCTAAACGTTCTAAAAGGCAATATAGCCTCCATTCTAAACACTCTTACATATATACACACACATATATCTTTGTTGTACATATATACATATTTGATATAATAGCATTACACACGCATGTTCATTAGTTTGAGCGTCCCTCTTTTATATATTTTGTATTTTTAATTGTATAATAAATGAAATGTATATATACATGGATGCATTCATAAACAGTTCATTTATCTTACTGATTCACGTATGTGTGCACTCTGAGCAACGGGCTTGTAATTCTAATAATACAAACATAATTATATCATTCAGTGAGTAAGGAAACGGCTGAAGATATACTGATTCTCTTCGACTATCTCCGTAAACCTATAAATACATACATATCTCTCTCTATATATATGTGTATAGTGGCCAGTACGTCTAAGACAGCGTCAAGTGTAATAGGGGTGTATATGGAAACATATACTATCTGTTTATATATAATAAACTTATGGGGCCCTCACTATAAGCAAAAATATATTTTCCTCTCTTTATGTCTGTGAACACATCAGAGATATGTGAGGCTCCCCAGTGTTTTTGTATATAAACACCTTATATTAAAGGCGACGGACGAGATCTGTGGTTGGAGCAAGAGCACAGGGAGGAGGAGAGTGACATGGTGGTGGATCAATAAAGTAAATAAGGTAGTTAAGGCTAACAGATAGGCATGGAAAGAATGGAAGAACGGGGGAAGCAGGGTGCATCACATAGAGACCAGGAGGGACGCTAGGCGACAAGTGTACTTAGCTAGAAGGGAAGCGGAGTATAGAAAATTCAAGCATGTTTGGCAACGTGTGGACCAGACACAGGAGGCGTTCAAGATTGTGAGGCAGTATGTCAGAGATAGTTGTGATGTCATTGGTGAGAGGTGTATCCGGAATGATAAAGGTGAGCTTGCTCTCACAAGTGCTGAGAAGAAAGATGCGTGGAAGAGCCATTATGAAAGATTACTAAATGAGGAGAATGGACGGGGAAAAGAGACCCTACCCCAAGTAGACCCTATAGAGGGGCCAGCAGTACAAGTCAGCAGCAGCGTAGTAAGTAAAGCAATGAAAGATATTAAGATGGGGAAGGAAACCGGTCCATCGGGTATAGCTGCCGAGATGCTGAAGGCATCTGGGCTGGTAAGTCACAACACAACCACACGTATTGCTAACCAGATAATACTAGAGGGTGTCATACCAAAGGATTGGTGCAGTAGCATCATTGTCAACTGCTACAAGAATAAAGCTGATGCACTAAATAGAGGAAATTATAGAGGTATGAAGCTGATGGACCAGGTCATGAAAGTAACGGAAAGAGTTATAGCACAGTTGATTAGAGACCGGGTAAAACTATATGAGATGCAATTTGGATTTGTGCCAGGAAAAGGCACCACAGATGCCATCTTCCTTGTGAGGCAGTTACAGGAAAAGTACCTAACTAAAAGTAAGCCGCTCTACCTGGCATTTGTCGATCTGAAAAAATCCTTAAACAGAGTCCCCCGTGCTATAATCTGGTGGGTTCTTAGAAAACTAGTAGATGAATGGTTTGTGAAAGCTGTACAAGCCATGTATAGGGGATCAGTCAGCAAAGTTAGGGTTAGCAATGACTATAGCGAGGAAAGCATAGAGGTCGGTGTCCACCAGGGCTCTGTTCTTAGCCCTCTCCTGTTCATTAAAGTTTTGCAGGCAATAACGGAGGAGTTTAAGACCGGATGCCAATGGGAACTCCTATATGCGGATGATCTCACACTTATAGCCGAATCTATGGTGGAACTAGAGAAGAAATTCCAAACATGGAAGCAGGGACTAGGAAGAAAGGGTCTCAAATTCAACCTGACAAAGACTAAGATCCTCGTAAGTAGACAAGAATACATAACCCAGACCCCCTCATGGAAATGGCCTTGCTCCGTATATAGGAAAGGTGTAGGTAGGAACTCCATCCTCTGCCCCAAATGCAAACAATGGGTACACAAGACATTTAGTGGGATCTCAGGAAGCTTACCTAAGAATATAGGCTTCACATGTAGCAGCTGCACTGGGACAGCGAGCAACTAACGGCCACAAGAAACAAGCACCACCAAAATCTGAGAGGGTTCCGTAGAAACAGTAGACAGCCTCTGCTACCTAGGTTACCGAATTAGCAGCGGAGGTGGGTGTTCAGAAAGTACAATAACTAGGGTAAGAACGGGATGGAAGAAGTTCAGGGAGCTACTGCCACTGCTAGCTGCAAAAGTCTTTTCCCTCAAAATGAAAGGCATGCTGTATGATGCATGTATACATGGTAGTGAGACCTGAGCACTGTTCGTAGAAGACTTGCATAGATTAGAAAGAAACGAAGCTTGCATTCTCCGGATCATGTGTAATAGTAATATACGTGAACGACGAATCATAGACGAATTGAGAGAGAGCGAGAGAGAGAGAGAGAGAGAGAGTGGGGGGGGGGGGGGGGCGTTTGTTGTTGGTTTGTACAATGCCGTGTGGTTGTGTGTTTCTGACACACATAAAACATACCGTTAGGCATCAAATTACATAGCTATTCAAATATCTTTTGAACATTGTATATATTATTTCATCTTAATTTACTATATTATAACTGTTGGATAGTTTATATTGTTGAACATGTAGACCAATTGATAGAGTCTTTGTATGATGTTGGACATTTATTTAGCAGATCTCAAAAGGGGTTTCTCCTATCTTTCGCTTCAAACATGCTACGAAGAATAAACAAGCAAATCATGTTTTTCTGTGTATATATATATATATATATATATATATATATATACATATATATATATATAAGCAAAAGGGATATTCTGTCTGTTGGTAATTCAACGAATATAAATGTTTATAACTGATCCAGAGAACTCGACAAGTTTTCTGGAGTATAATATTCAATGATATTAAATACATGGAAACTATATTTATAAAACCATATTTATTCTATTATATTTAATTCAAGGGTATGGTACCGTTAAGGTATCTTTTCTTGGTTATGTCAAAATTTATAAAACAAACTTTGAAAGCGTATCAAAATGTTGGTACCCTTGAAATATATATAATAGAATAGATATGGTTTCATATATATATATATATATATATATATATATATATATATATATATATATATATATATATATAGTTAAAAGAATAGAGGTGTAACACACAAGTTATTATATATTGGTAAACGGAATAGAAAATGCTGACAAATTGTTCACAGTTGAAAAATGGTTTAATTAGGAATAAAAGAGTATTAGTGATTGTATGGGTTAGTATTCAGTTGTGGTTTTAAGTTTTTAAGTTTTTACCGGTTGCGCATTTCTAAATGCTTTTCAAAAATAATTTTGAGATAGAGTGTCCGTGCTGTTTGCTCTGATCTGATTAGTTTTGGGAATTCTACCTGTTTTTATGTTAAAAAAGTGGCTCCAACGTTATTTTTGTGTTGCAAAAATGCTTGTGGTCAAAACAATTTTGATTGGTCGGTCGAGGTCATGTGAATGTAAAAAGTTGATTTTGCGCCAAGACTGTTTTTATGTTAAAAAAGTGGCTCCAGCAAAAATTCTTGGTCAAAACAATTTTGATTGGTCGGTAGAGGTCATGTGGATAAAAAATTGGTTTTGCGCCAAGATTGAGAAATGACTCTTTCACAACAAATATGTGTGTGTGTGTGTGTGTGTGTGTGTGTGTGTGTGTGTGTGTAGTAGTAGTAGTAAGGTGTTCGATGCTGCGACAATGGCCAGCAGCGATGTGTGTCAAATGGCTATTAAGATGAGTATGTGTGTGTGTGTGTGTGTGTGTGTGTGTGTGTGTGTGTGTGTGTGTATATAGCAGAGTCATTCGAAGGTCAAAAGATATTTTTCAGCTTTTATCTTATACGGAGAAGTGCGTGTGTGTGTGTGTGTGTGTGTATAAGTCTCTTTGTATGTTGATGTACGCGTGTGTATGTGTTTGTGTATATGTGTGTGGGTGGACCAGTATTTTTCCCCCCCTGGTAAAATGGTGTACATTATTCGATTTTTTCAGTAAAATCGGTTACAATCACTAATACTCTTTTATTCCTAATTAAACCATTTTTCAACTGTGAAATATTTGTCAGCATTTTCTATTCCGTTTACCAATATATATATATATATATATATATATATATATAAATATATATATATATATATTTATATATATATATATATATATTTATATATATATATAAATATATATATATATAGTGATAAAATTTGCTCCGGACATAACAGACGTGTCTGAAAGAGCCTGCAGAAGTAGAATCAGCGAGATCCATACAAGGACCATGACTCGAGCTACCTGCCAGCGAAACATTTGTAACACGAAATAAACCAAGTCCAGAAGCATCACTGATTTTTCGTTTTCTTGATAAATATATATATATATATATATATATATATATATATATATATATATATATATATATATATATATATATATTTATATATATATAATTATTTATATATAATTATTTCTGAAGACGGCATATATATGAGTTGGTATGTATTTTTAATTTTGATAGTTTGTATAATTTTGTATAATTTTGTACATAGATCTGTTAAATATACATGCCAATTCTAACACATATACATCCCAGAAACGATCGTTAAATAATGAACCTTTTTTTGTTTAATATAAGGAACTGTTTCATTGTTTTATTCATTATTTTTTCAATATTTTATCTTGAATCTGTATTCCGTTTATCTTTCACCGAAAGTGATTTTTCATTGCATCTCTTCTTTCCATGATATCCGGATTACATTGAGTTCTTCATACGGATTGGACACTACCGTAAACTCTTGGTAGATTTATCTACATATATATATATATATATATATATATATATATTTGAAGACTAAAATCCAAAGAGGGCTCTGTAAGGATAAATATATATCAAATATATAAGAACCGTAGAGCAAATGTTTATTAATATAACAGATTAAAGTTTAAGCAAAGAATCGCTGGTTTCACCCTTAACGGGATCTTCTAAAACTAACAAAGAACAATCTGTAAACGCAGAAGTGGATATTTCAAGAAACGTTGCAACAGGGGAAGACAGGAAGACGATACTTTGGTTAGTGGAAACGTTCGCTGGCAAAGAACGGCAAAAAACGAATATAATACGTCATTATATATATATATATATATATATATATATATATATATATATATATATATATATATATATATATATATATATATATATATAAATATATATATATATATATATATATATATATATATATATATATATATATATATATATATATATATATATATATATATATATATATATATAAATATATATATATATATATATAATAATAATAATAAAATTGAAGACTAAAATCCAAAAAGGGCTCGATAAGGATAAATATATATCAAATATATAAGAACCGTAGAGCAAATATTTATTAAATAACAGATTAAAGTTTAAGCAAAGAATCGCTGCTTTCACCCTTAACGGGATCTTCTGAAACTAACAAAGTCAATCTGTAAACGCAGAACTGGATATTTCAAAAAAAGTTGCAACCGGAGGAAGACGATACTTTGGTTCGTAGTAACGTTCGCTGGCAAAGAACGGGAAAAAACGAATAATACGTCATTAATAGGAGCGGTGAAAAACAATTACGCGCAAAGACAGAACCACGTTTATGGTATAAAAGACGTCGTAGACTAATGTTCTCTTAGGTGGTGCATAGAGACGTTCTCTGGCAATGAACGAAAAAACGAAGATAATAATCATATGTGGAGCGTGGAGATCAATAGCACGCAAAAACAAAACCACGTAAATGGTATAGCAGAAGTCGTAGACTAAAATTCTGACTAGGAGACCAAATGAATCTCCGCTACAGAGTTAAGAACAAAGTAAATAAATACAATACAGAAGTAATAGAAATAAATAAATACGTACACGCAAACAAATACGTACATACACAAGCATACGCAAAACCTTACCATAGGTATACAAAACCACGCACATATAAGTATGTGTGTGTGTGTATGCTTGTGTAAAAATAAATAAATAATTATATAAACGTATATAAGTAAATAAATACGTATATAACAAGCGCACACACATATCTACATATAAATACACGAATGTTCGGAGACGTAAGTCAACTAAAACAAGAAGTACACATATACACACACCCACCATACGTACGAACCTGCATACTCACGCAGACGCAAAACTCCCGTATACACATAGCCTGTTATTTAATAAATATATATAAATGAAACGGAATTTCATTTCCCACTCTTAGTACGGCTGTTACTTAATATAAGTATGTACACGCACATACATATATGTATACAGACGCACAGTAGTATGTATATATATATACATACATGCACACATATGTATATATGTGCGTATGGATTCACCGAACATTTATTATAATGCTCGGTGTGTTTGTAATTTTTTCCGTTTATCGTTCTCGGTGCACCCGGCCGATTAACCCACTCCGTATGCAAATTGGGCTACTCAGCCGTTAATATGCATAAGGTAAGTATATACGTTCAACAATCTGGCAGGAAGGTATACGTTGCTGACGATAGCTAATAAGCTTGAAACTAGTACAGCGTTCCTTTGTCAGTGTTGAACAAACGAGCAACGATGGTTGCTGGACACTACGGCTTAATACGGGATGTTTGTTTACAAACACACCGAGCATTATAATAAATGTTCGGTGAATCCATACGTACATATATATATGTGTGCATCTATGTATATATATATATACATACTACTGTGCGTCTGTATACATATATGTATGTGCGTGTACATACTTATATATATATTGCTTATACTTTAATCTGTTATTTTAATAAATAAATAAAAAAAAAAAAAAATATATATATATATATATATATATATATATATATATATATATATATATATATATATATATATATATATATAATATTTATATATATATATATATATATAACATATATATATATATATAAATATATATATACATATATATATATACATATATATATATATATATATATATATATATATATATATATATATATATATATATATATATATATATATATATCATAAATCATGTCCTTAGAATTATTAGATAAAATATATACCATTCCCTCTCCAAATTAACATAATTAACTATATAAAAAATCAATTAGACCAAGCTATAAGAATAAAGGCTCTTATGAAAAAATTTCCGACAAATAACCGAAAGCGGCCTCTTCGCGGTGGCCCCAATAGAATATTTATCCAAAATTTTAACAGCAAGTAGAAACTGACTAAATATACCGTCAACCATACACAATTAGGTTAAAATTCAAACTCAGAAGAAATGTGTACATACCGTAATTATATCTCTACCATGGTTTCATCCGTATTTTTAGACATCCAATTAATAGGATATGTCCGGAGTATCGGATTCATCAGGAAACAAAATCAAATTTAGACATTTAGTTTTCCAAAGTGATCGCGCCAAAAATAGATTAAAAAATCGCTAATAATCGTGACGTGGCAGTTGTCAAGTTAGAAAGAATGTGATTAGTTGCTTACGGCGGGTAGGCTTGTTGCTAGAAAGCGCAGCCAAATATCGCCCAATTGTATCTCAACCTAACGAGAGATTATTAAATATAAAGATTTACATATGCATAAAGTCATAGATATATATGTTGCAACCCGTCACTTTGTGGCTCTATGAAGTATTAATAAATTAAATAAAATATTTTATCTAATAATTCTAAGGACATGATTTATGATATATTGCTCAGATTATTTAATTTATTAATTCTTCATAGAGCCACAAAGTGACCGGTTGCAACATATATATCTATGACTTTATGTATATGAAAACCTTTATATTTAATAATCGCCCGTTAGGTTGAGATACAATTGGGCGATATTTAGCTGCGCTTTCTAGCAACAAGCCTACACGCCGTAAGCAACTAATCACATTCTTTCTAACTTGACCACTGTTACGTCACGATTCTTAGCCATTTTTGAATCTATTTTTAGCGCGATCACTTTGGAAAACTAAATGTCTAATTTTGAGTTAGTCTCCTGATGAATCCGATACTCCGGACATATCCTATTAATTGGATTTCTAAAAATACGGATGAAACCATTGTAGAGATGTAATTACGGCATGTACACATATCTTCTGAGTTTGAATTTGCACCTAATTGTGTGTGGTTAACGGTATATTTAGTCAGTTTCTACATGGTGTTAATATTTTGGATAAATACTCTATTGGAGTCACCGCGAAGAGGCCGCTTTCGGTTATTTGTCGGAAATTTCTTCATAAGAGCCTTTATTCTTATAGCTTGGTCTAATTGATTTTTTATATAGTTAATTTGCTAATTGGGAGAGGAAATGGTATATATTTTATCTAATAATTCTAAGGACATGATTTATGATATATTGCTCTGATTATGTAATTTATTAATTCTTCATAGAGCCACAAAGTGACCGGTTGCAACATATATATCTATGACTTTATGTATATGTAAACCTTTATATTTTATATATATATATATATATATATATATATACCCAGATTCCTGATGATTTCTAAAGAATGAAACAGTTCTAGTCCTGTAGAATATCATCTATATTAAAACTTTTATACTCTGCTGTGGTAACTGTGGTTACCTCCGATTCAACCCGGAATAACGTACCTTTCAGCACTCTCTGTGCCCCTTATAACCATCACCGAGAAACTATGCTGACCAAACTTGACCTTGATGTTTCCATCCCCATCCACCCAAGGAAACTTTACATAAAAACACTCATCCGATGTACCGACGAGTTCATCAAGCGAATTAGATGTATATCTTCTTCCTCGACAACCCTGATGTAGCATCTACCAATGATGAGGAGTTCGGCTTCAAAACGAATAAGGCACCAACCACCAACAGCCTACTTCTTGAAGACCTCTTCAAGATGATCAAAGATATATATATATATATATATATATATATATATATATATATATATATATATATATATATATATATATATATATATATATATAGTATTAATGATACTATTTATGGTTATGTATATAATAAAACCTTTTATGGTTATATATCTTTTTTATACAAACCCCAAATAGAGAAAGATAGTCATTCATTACTATCTTATTACCAGTAAATATATATATATATATATAATTATATATATATATATGTATATATATATATATATATATATATATATATATATATATATATATATATATATATATATATAGTATTAAGGATACTATTTATGGTTATGTATATAATAAAATCTTTTATGGTTATATATCTTTTTTATACAAACCCCAAATAGTGAAAGATAGTCATTCATTACTATCTTATTACCAGTAAATATATATATATATATATATAATATATATATATATATATATATATATATATATATATATATATATATATATATATATATATATATATATATATATATAAATATATATATATATAAATATATATAACGAAGGAAATGTGGTAACGAACCAGGTAGACCATAACGCACCAAAGTACTCAATACTTAGGGTAGTAGAGTGAGTAATAGGAACGAGTAGGTCCCCGACGGCTGAGCTCAAGCCGTTTCGACGGCTAATTCTAGTCCAGAATTAGCCGTCGAAACGGCTTGAGCTCAGCCGTCGGGGTCCTACTCGTTCCAATAAATATATATATATATATAGTATTTTCCGTAGTGTTGTAATATGAATATTACACACAGTAGATGGACAGCTCACGTAGAGTTTGCTCGACGGTTCCAGTTGTAGTTTCAAAAGTAATCCGGAGAAAATAGAAGGATTAAAATGGATACAGTTCAGTTAAAAGGAATTTATTGACACGTGTTTCAATAACAGTTACATAACCTGAAAACAGCTGCTTACTTACTAAAATTTCCCTCCAACTAAATTAGTTTCTGTAAGGGGATAATCCCCCACCCCCTCTTAATATTCTCTATAAAAACCAAACAGGTTCTCAATAAAATTATTCTGATGAAATGATAGTTGATAATAACATTGAAATATTGAGTGTCTGCATAATTAATACTTTGTAGATAGCAGCTGTTTTCAGGTTATGTAACTGTTATTGAAACACGTGTCAATAAATTCCTTTTAACTGAACTGTATCCATTTAAATCCTTCTATAATTATATATATATATATATATATATATATATATATATATATATTTATTAAAATAACAGATAAAAGTTTAAGCAAAGAATCGCTGCTTTCACCCTTAACGGGATCTTCTGAAACTAGTTTCAGAAGATCCCGTTAAGGGTGAAAGCAGCGATTCTTTGCTTAAACTTTAATCTGTTATTTTAATAAATATTTGCTCTACGGTTCTTATATATTTGATATATATTTATCCTTATCGAGCCATCTTTGGATTTTAGTCTTGGAATTTATTATTATTACTATATATATATATATATATATATATATATATATATATATATATATATAACTGTTTCTACTTTAGGTACAAGGCCAGCAAATACCCAGTGCATTACTGGTACTTTATTTTATAGACCCCGTTTTATATAAATATATATAACGGCGATGAATTAGTTTTGCGAGGTTTTTATATGAAATCGTGTGTCGAAACAAATATTGTTATACTTGGGGAGGGTCATATTTGTGTAAGAATATTGCCAGAATTAATAACAGAACACACTCACTGTTTGGTTGGTTTTTCGCTTCTGTGTCTTTTATATCGGTTAATTTAATTTATATATATATATATATATATGTATATATATATATATATATATATATATATATATATATATATATATATATATATA
>OZ024740.1:99765180-99832680 GCA_964016885.1 Eledone cirrhosa
TCAATATACGGGAGCAGAGAAAATTAATGCTCAATGGTAAGTTCAAAGTTTTTCAAAGTCAAATAGTTCATACATCACCAGTGTACAGACTTTCTGACACTAGTTCTATCTGAAAACTGACAAAGAATTTTGTTAATGCCACTAAGGATTAGATGTATATTGTTTTTGAGAGTTTTCGTGGCCATTTTACCGTCCTGCCACCTCGTGTGACATAAGGTTGTGTGGTATGTAGTGTTTGCGGTGGAGTTGAAGGTTTTGGTGTGGGAGTGTATGTAGGAGGTATGTCAGGTAGTGTAATGAGACTTTCAGAGAGAGCCTTCTTTGTTCTGTCTATGGATATTGTCTCTTTTCGACCATTGACAGCGACTGTGAAATGTTTGGGCGTATGCGAAAGCACACGAAAAGATCCATTGTAGGGTGACGTAAGGGGTCGCTTGACGGAATCATTCCGTATAAACATGTGTCCACGTAGTGATGTCCGATGGGACAGCAAAAGAAATAGTCTGGTCACGAGGGTTCATTGGTGGAAGATCCGAGAAATACGAACGAATCCTGGTGACATATGATGCTGGGTCAAGATGTGATGAATCCACTGGTGCTAACATTTGTCCAGGAAGAGACAATGTTGTACCATAAAGAAGTTCAGCAGAAGAAAAACCTAAATCTGTCTTAATGGCGTAATGACAACCAAGAAACACGATTGGCAAAAATTCGGTCCAAAGTTGCGGATCAGGAGTAGCGCGAAGTGCAGCTTTCAACTGTCTATGAAACCTCTCCACCATTCCATTGGAGGGTAGGTGATAGCTGGTCGTATGAATGTGATGAGCACCCAAGAGTCATGATATTTCACGAAATAAGGAAGCTTCAAATTGGCGTCCACGATCCGTAGTTATTTTAGTAGGAACACCAAAGCGAGCCATCCAATTGGAAATGAAAGCTCGGGCAACGGACTCTGCTGTTATTTCCACTAGGGGTATGTCTTCAGGCCACTGAGCGAAACAATCGATACAAGTCAATATATATGTGAACCCACGACTAACGGGCCACTGACCAACAATATTCATGTGAATATGACGGAAACCTGTGTCTGGCGGGCTGAATTTCCTAAGAGGAGCGCGGACATGCCGATAAATCTTAGAGCGCTGACACTTCAAACAAGAACCTGCCCAACTGGTGATTAAACGACGCATATTAGGCCAGAAAAATCGAACCGTAATAAGCTTCACCGTGGCAGCTATGCCAGGATGCGACAAGGAATGAAGTGCTTCAAAAACGGTACACTGATGACAATCTGGAACAAGTGGTCTGGGTGAGCCAGTAGAAATATTGCAAATAATTTTTCCTTCAGCAGATGAAATTGGTAAATAATCAAACTTACAACAGGAAAGCTGGGTAGAAGAAATGTCCAACGAATGCAGACTAAGTTGGTCAGTTGCTATGGCAACCAAATCGATGTGTGCAGGAGACGCAAGAGAACACACAGAAAGTCGAGATAGTGCATCCGCAGGTATGTTGGCAGTTCCAGCTATATGACGAATGTCACTGGTATACTGGGAGATGAGATCCAGATGCCTATACCTCTCGGAGAGTACTTGTCGGATTTGGTTTGAAGAGCGAATGTGAGTGGTCTGTGAATACCGTGAATTCCCGACCTTCAAGAAGATGGTGGAAATATCTCACAGCAGCAAGATAAATCGCTAGAAGCTCTCTGTCAAAAGTACTATAACGTTGCTCTGCTGGTTTTAGTTGGCGTGAGAAAAACGCCAGTGGTTGAACCTGGTGATCGATCGCATGTTGCAAAACTGCACCAACAGCATGATCGGATGTATCAACAGATAAGGAAAGTCTCGCGTTTGCAAGAGGATGGCGAGGGAGGAAACTTCAGCTAGCCCAGACTTGACGGATTCAAAAGACTGGAATTCCAGTGAATCTGCACCAAAAACACATTTAGCTGGGTTGTTTCTGACTTGGTAGGATCGAAGACGTTGAAATAACTGGGATAGATGTTGATGATGGTGCTCAGATAAATCACTGGCTATCAGGAGATCATCCACGTAAGCAAACACGAAATCCAATCCACGCTGACTTCATCGATAAAACGTTGGAAGGTACTAGAGGCATTCCGCAAACCAAAAGGCATGGACAGAAATTCAAACGTACCAAAAGGGGTGGTCACAGCTGTTTTTGGTATGTGTTCTGGATGCATGGGTATTTGATGGTAAGCTCGTACCAGATCTATTTTAGAAAATATCTTGTATCCATGCAGAACGGATGAGAAATCCTGTGAATTTGGTAAAGGAAAACTATCAGGTCTAGTGATATCATTAAGACGTCTATAATCTCCCATAGATCTAAAACCCGCTTCACCCTTACGAGCCAAGTGAAGCAGAGATGCCCATGGGCTGGTGGATGGTCGTATAAGACCAAGCTGAAGCATGTGTTCGAACTCATCCTTGGCTTTCTTTAGCCTGTCCGGAGCCAACCTACGTGGACGAGAAAAAACAGGCGGAGAAGTTGTTGTAATAAAATGTCGAGTCGAGTGGACTACTTGATTCGGTTTAAATGAAATGTCAGTTAACTCGGGAAACGAGGCAAAAAGTGAATGAAACTGGTTTCCAGAGGCAGCTATAAAACACACGGGACTTATGACAGTAGCAGTAGACCTACGAGCGGGCTTAGATAAGGATGTGGTACCATCGACATGTTTCTGTCTCCTTATATCTACCAACAGTGAGTAGTGGTGTAAAACATCAGCACCGAGAATAGGATGAAGTAGGTCCGCAATGACGAAAATCCATTTAAAATCTCGACGCAAAGCTAGGTCCAATGATAAAGATATTTGTCCATAAGTTTTTATAGGAGACTGGTTTACTGCATGCAAGGAAATGCCGGAAAAATTTGGCTTGGTAGAGCTGAACCGAAGAGACCAAATACTGCAACTAGATCCTGTGACGACCATAAATGATTTGTTTGAAACTCGATCTCTGATGAAGAAAGCACGATAAAGTGAATTAATGAGGGAGAGGTCTGCCGTTCCCAGACTCCAATTTTATTTTTCCGAGGTCTCGAAAAAGCAGGGCTGAATACAATGTTTTGCCTTTTCACGAAAACGCACGTGATACCAACTCAAAGACGAGTTGTTGGCGGGGAGATTGGCGCGACGATGAAGAGAAAGAGACCGATTCCGTGAACGCCACCTGGATGGCGCTCGCTCCCGACACAGTTTAGCCACTTGACGAGTTAACGCGTCAATGGCTCTCAGCATAGAGTCCTCATAAAGTGAAGCAGGCTGTGTTTTAAAAGCCGAAGAAGCAACTAGTGAATCTGCCGAAGTAGGCACACGAGAAAATTCCATTATGCGATCCGCCGAGGCTGCAATTTGGTCCAGAGAACTGGTGTCGACCATATTTTGCCAATATGGTCTGCACATTTGTTGGCAAACCGGAGAAGAAGAATTGTTTCACGAAAGATTTGTCTTCTGCTGTTGAGTCGCTCAGTTCCCGGATGCGCCGTAAAAACTGAGACGGGGTTCTAACTCCTAGGTTTTCCTCCTCCAACAAGGAACGAAATCTGCTCTCAGACGAACGGCTGTTCCGTCTGAGCACTTTTGCCTTTAGGGTTTCGTAAGATGTGCATTGTGGAGGATCTGTGATTATGTCTTTCACTGAGGTTGCGAGCGATGCAGGAATTCCACTTATGAGCACGTGTAATCTTTGCTGTTCCGATTGAACGCCGTGGGCAGCAAAATACGACTTTGCATCACCAGAATATGTTGTTACGAAAAATTGCTCATGATGAACACAGTAGCCGCTGAGCGATATTTGTTTCAACTGCCGCACACGTGGTTGTACCATGAATAGTTGAAGTAAAATGTAGCACCGAGCAAGTAAGATGTCGACTTCAAAACGAAAGCTTGGTTGAATCGACGACTCGAGAGACACACATTTTGATGTCTATTTGGTTCGCCCCACACGAACTGACTGAAATAAAACGAATTTCCTGGAGTAGTGAATCATTTTTCTTTTGTGTGTAATTGTTGGGTTTACCATTTTAGTGGAGTTATTTAGCAATATTTGTGTAGCTATAAGTTGTAATATTGTATGAAAATATTTGTCACTACATTTATACGCTGTTGAATGAATGAATTTTTTTTGCTGCGTATTCTGAGGTCACCATTTTTAGTGAGCTGGTCCCAGGGTTACTTACTCCAGTAAGTACCACCAGATCCTAACTACTAAATTTAATAAAAAATAAGAGATAGAAGAATTTTCATACAAATTCATTTCGCGTTAGAATTATCTCTCACTACATTAGAAGTAATGACTGAAGCATAATAAGTTTCTCAAGACAAGTATCACCATAACTTGCATTTATTGTAGTCCATGTTACAAAGGTGGTAAACAAATGTCCTCGTGGCATAACGAGGTATAATCCTGAACCATAAGATGTGGTTGGAAAAATGTTAGCATGCTTGCGCTCGATGTGATCACTTCCAGGATTGATCGGCAAAAGAGAGGGAGATGAACTTCAGTTCACTCTTTTATAAGCCTTTCAGCGGAAGTTCAAAGAAGGTTCTAGAATTTCAACGGGAAGTAACTGTAGCTACTTCCCTACAAGCTCTAATCACAACTAAATTGTCCAAATTTGGCCCACTTATCTAATTCAGAAATGCTTCCACTGCTCTGTTTACATACATACATACACACACATATATATATATATATTTATATATGAAAACAAGACGTGCTGCGTGGTTGCAAATGGGTTACATATGAATATATTTAGTCCTTCATCAGTGATCTTCCAACCTTCATTGGTATTTCATCGCTTTAAAGACCATATACCTCCGGTTGGTGCGAGCAACGGCTAAAGAAAGTCGTTGGGACACGTAAATAAGGGTAACGAGCGAGACTGTAAACAATCAAAGATGGTAATGCAACGAAAAGTGAGGAAGAAGGAGTCAAGTCCCAGAAATCGATGAATATAAGTTCTGTGAAATCGTGGACGAAAGAGAATAAAGACCATCAAACCTAGTCGAAATGTGAGCAAGGAAAGAATTTCGCACAGGTCAAACGAGAGGAAGAAGGAGTCTGGTCCCTGAATTCGGTGAACATAAGTTCTGTGAAATCGTAGACCAAAGAGAAAAAAAGAAACAACCAGCCTAGTCAAAGTGTGCGCGAGGAAAGAATTTCGCACAGGTCAAACGGGAGGAAGTAGGAGAGGGAGTAGCAGAGAGTGAGTAAGTGTAAGGTGAGGAAGACGCTAACAGAGAGAGTGACTGTTAGAGGGGGTAAAGGGAAGTGAGAGATACAGAGAAAGAGGAAGCAGTAAGAATAAAAATGACGGGTCACAGCGGAGGAAATATGTGTGTGAATATGAAAACAAGACGTGCTGCGTGGTTGCAAATGGGTTACATATGAATAAATTTAGTCCTTCATCAGTGATCTTCCAACCTTCATTGGTATTTCATCGCTTTAAAGACCATATACCTCCGGTTGGTGCGAGCAACGGCTAAAGAAAGTCGTTGGGACACGTAAATAAGAGGAACGAGCGAGAGTGTAAACAATCAAAGATGGTAATGCAATGAAAATATATTTATATATATATATATATATATATGTATGTATGTATATATGTATGTATGTATGCATGCATGTATGTATGTATGCACATATGTATGTATGTATGTGTGTGTGTGTGTGTGTATATAGGGATTATGTAGTACTTGCTCTTTATACACACATTCTCAGTGCAGCTTCTTTCGGGTTTAAGTGTATATTATATATATATATATATATATATATGTATATATATATATGTGTGTGTGTGTGTATGTATGTTCGTATGTTCGTGTGTGTATGTATGTGTATATGCATATATGTGTGTATATATTAATGTAGTCTTCACAAAATAAATAAGTATAGAAAGGGACAAGTTGGTAAAGTTAAACTAAGCGTCTAAGTGACGGCCTAATACGAAGCCTGCCAGATTTCGATGCTTCTTGGATTTCAACTGAATAATGGTAAGTGCAGCTTCTTACTACGCTTAAAGAAACACTGTTTCCCACTGCTGTTTGCAGACATGAAAACAAGAGGTAAAGATAGGCATGAGATGTCTCATCGAGAATCGACGTTGGATAACGAGATATGGTCATTGAAAGAACATTCTTTCTGTAACCAATAACTTTATAAACATTACGCAGAAATTACTTTAAAATACTACATGTACTCAGTGTGTAACGCCCTTAGCTACTGCAAAATTAATTAAGAATAGAACCAGCATAATGGAAAATATGGAAAGACATTTAAATATAGGGATTTATGGGCCCCACTTGTCAAACCGGGCCTCCACTAGGAACAGCGCTAGGCCCCACCAAACCTGAACTGCGCCGCCCTCCCCGGTCTAAATATTCTCATGGCTACTCTACATGTTCGTTACTTGTCATACAAATCTAATGCTGAAAATTATAAACTTCGTGAAAAGTCGTGGTTGGTTTGAGCTTTTCAAGAATAACTCGAATGTACATAACATTTAGATAACAACTGGGTTTTCTATTGCAAGCAAAGAAGTTTTATCTGCCAATCTACCTTTACTTAATGTATTATTGGCGAATAACACACTGCAAAACATATTTCGCAGATCTGGCTGTTTTGGAAAGAATGTAAACATGCATATTTACATTTGTAAACAAATGTGACAATTTTAAGGTTATTAAAAAGCGTATGACTATTCTAATTGAAGGTAATGCTTCAAGAGTTATGATGTTCAGGCCTATGGCTATTTATTACTCGGAGATACCAGTAGCAATGAAAGACTAAAACGCATTTTCCTGTAACATGCCGATCACATAAAAACAGAGTTCCAAAATTATTTTACTTCGTGTTTCTGCTCAACAATTAAAAAAATAGTATTAGGATAGGAACCTTGAAATTAACGCCGTGATTTTGTGAGCGATGCTTCAGTTAACTAATAATTTACTTGGATGACCTGACTCATAATTTCGATGTGAATTTTCAGTTTTCAAATAAACCAGCTGAATTTAAATATCTACTTTTTCAGGCCTCCCTTTAAGCAGTGAAGTTCTTATGACGCAATATTAATTCTACTGTTATGAAATTTTAGTTTGCTTACTATATTATAAACGCCGAAAAGTGAACGTAACAGCAACAAATACAGTCTAGAGTAAATTATATTCAGACTATATTATAGACAGTGGAAACGCATGGTCTAGTGGTAAGAGTGTTATACTTACGATAATCATGTCGTGGGTTCGATTCCTGGAGTGGAATGTTCTTGATCAAAGCACTTTATTTTCTCGTTACTTCAGTATACTCAGCTGGAAATGAGCACAAGCAAAAGCTGAAAATTTAACTTTGCGACGGACTGGCAACCTGTCCAGGACAACCCTTGTACACTCCATCTATTCACGCAACGTAAACAAGAATAAGCACCAGCCTGATGAGCCTCGGAGCTCTACACAGATTTTAGATATTACAGATGTCTTGGGTTTTGAGAAGACATTATAAAGTGTTTGTAAATGGAGTTAGAGAATATCACATGGAAGTGGCTTTAATGAAACAAAAGAAAAAGACAAATACATTTCATGAAACACACGAGAACTTCATGAAGATGGAACACTGTGCTGAAGGAGATCATCACCAAACTAAACATTTATTGTCTGTCTTGCAGCTTTTAGATAAAGCTAAAAATAACAAAATATATTAAACATGAGTGATTGTCACTATCACATGGAATTATACAAACTGAAGAGAAATGTACTCTTGGGTCCCAAATACTAGTGGGTGGTAGAATAAGCGGGGTCTTGGAAAATCGTTATTTCTCTAGGCTCTCTCCGTTGATTTTATTAAAACCAGAATTAGTCGTTTATCTTACATATTGATACCCTAACCAATCCTATTTATCTTATAACGCATAAACTTTCTTGTACTGTTCTTTTTTTGTCATGTATAATGCTTTTTTAAAGTATAAAGAAAACAAAATTTCGCAGGAATGCAACAAGATAGAATAAAAGTTTGCCGGAGATAGATTAGCAAGATTTAATAAGCCGGGGTTGGGGTGTATGATGATTATTCGAGACCCGAGAGTACGACCAAGTGAATATTTCTTAAATGTAAGTATTGCAAAAATACATTTCGATGATTAATATTCGAAATATTTTGAAACTTTATTTAGACGATTGGCGATGTTTTATGGTAATAAATATACAGGAGCCTAAAACTGATTTCGCTTAATGTCATTTTACTTAAAGTTACATTTCCCAAGGACCTATCAACAACAACAACAATATACAGTATATATATATATATATATATATATATATATATATATATATATATATATATATATATATATAAATATATATATATATATACATATATATAAATACATACATATATATATACATTAATATATGATAAACACTTACGTGTTTTTGTTGTAATTGACAATAAAATAGCTAGAATGAAATATTTTAATTCAAATACATATAGTCTGCCTGTGTCGATCTAAAAAATAATAAATTAATACTCACAAACACATATGGCCTTGGTACCTAGACACGTTTAAATTTCAAGATACAAACTTTTTCCGCAGATCAGTCCGAACTTCAAAATTTAAACATGTTTCACAAAGGATGGTATAACAGTGAAATAATTAATTAATTAGTAGTGAGATAATTAATTTTCTGTGTTTATCAATAGGTACCCATATAAATTAAGTAACTTCACCTCGGAAAAATATCTAAGGTCTGGTTAACGTAGCGAAAATACACGAGGTTTTGCACACGACTTATTCCAGTCCTCTAGCCTCCCACACTCATAGTGCTAGAAATAACAGCCGTTTATATGGGATTACAAATTCAGCTCAACTGAGGGAGCAGTAATATAATATAACTTAGAGTTTACACTCAATGGGGTCATTTACAATTATTTTAGCTCTAAGAATCACTTCTGAGCAGTATAAATTAATATATGATAAAAACTTACGTGTTTTTGTTGCAATTGACAATAAAATAGCTATTTATTTATTATTTTTTAGATCGACACATCCAGACTATATGTATTTGAATTAAGATATTTCATTCTAGCTATTTTATTGTCAATTGCAACAAAAACACGTAAGTGTTTATCATATATTAATTTATACTGCTCAGAAGTGATTCTTAGAGCTAAAATAATTGTAAATGACCCCATTGAGTGTAAACTCTAAGTTATATTATATATATATATATATATATATATATATATGTATATATATATATCTATAATATTATAAAGCTGTTGAAAATTGCAAACTTGACTGTTACCACACATTATGAACCTGACGATTGCGAAAGCATGAAAGTACTTGTTCAATTAAGACTTAACATTTAATATTCTATCATACTATTTCATTATAATACCATTATAAATTTTAAAGGATTGTAAATAAAACGAGTAAATCAGACAAAGTTGGAATTCCTCTTATTAATATATATATGTATATATGTATGTATAGTATGTATGTATGTAAGTTTGTATGTATGTAGGTAGGTATGCATGCATGTATGTCTGTCTCTATGTGTATTCTCTCATTCATCCTCGAACATAATGCAACAACTTATAGCTAACGTCATCAATTTCACGAGATTCTAAGGACCTGAGAAGAGCTGGGCCCATTTCATTTCTTCAAACCAAACTTAAAACAAACAAAATAAACCATTGTAGTGAAATTTATAAAATATATTTCCAATATAATAAATAAAATTGGATGATATATGATGGCGTATATTTAAATAATATATATAATCAAATTGAGATATGATTTATATTATACGATGGTTCTAAAGAAACGATGAAAGACATCTTAAGACATCAAAATATTACAAAGACAAAAATACGTAAAAAAAAGAAGCAGCAACATAAAAGAATTATCAATAACAAAACATACAAACAAGTTGTTGCGATTATTTAACCCCAGGTCAGATTTGACTGATCTGTCTTATGATCAAAAGCAATATAATCAAGGCTTTCCCATCTTTTTTTCTATTTTCCTCAGAAGTAAATGGACCTTCGTCGTTTTTGACCATGAGTGTTAAGTTATACAATCAACGGAATACTCTGCTTGTGAAATTATTCTACATTTTGCTGAGTATTCCACAGAAATGCATACCTTTAATGTAATTATCAGAGAGATTCAGCGTGACATGTTATCTGACAAGGCTGGCCTTTGAGTTACACGTACAGTCACTCGACAGTTTTCCAAACAGTTCCCATTTATCTATGTTCACTAGCAAGACTTGGATCGATCCAAGTTTATGGTAAATGTCTCTTGCTCAAGATGCCACGTAGTTGGAAACGTAAGATTCTGAAGCGAATTTCTAAACTAAAATACTTGACCATGCTAGTGCTTCACAGACCACGTGGATTGGCAGTATCGGTAGAGGATCGGACGCCATGCTTTCCAGCATAGATACGTCCCTTTACGATCTGAGTTCAAATCCCGCCGAGGTTGACGTTGCCTTTCATCCTTACGGGGTCGATAAAATAAAGTACCAGTAATGCACTGGGTAATTGCTGGCATTGTGCCTAAAGTAGAAACAATTATCGAATGTGTCATGAGTTCAATTCCCGCCGAGGTTAACTTTGCCTTTCATCCTACGGGGTCGATAAAATAAAGTACCAGTAATGTACTGGGATAATTGCTGGGCTTGTGCCAAAAGTAAAAATAGTTATCGAATGTGTCATGTTTAAGATGGTATGGTGTAATTTGTAGGATATTTTGCCGCTATTTATTGACCGTCAAGCAAACACGTGTTTTTGTAATAAAGGAAAAAATAAAATTACAAGAATTTGAAGAAACATCAAATCCCCCACCATTAGTTCACTAGCTTCTGGACGAGACTATGAACCACGGCTACCACCATAGAGTTGCTGGGTTGTTACGATGTAAGATAATGTAATTCATCGAAGGGCCGTGGCCTCTTCGTTAAGGTCTTGAATGCAGGTTCACAACGTCAAAACACTTTGTTTCACATTTCTCTACTCTACTCACCTTATAAACGAGTACCAGCTGTGGCTGGTGGATCAAAAACCGTGACTATACACTCAGCCGTTTAACGGCAATAAATGTGTGAAAAATTCCGACCAGATGACCTTCTGGGCATTAGACAGATTTCAACTTAACCTTGACGTAATTCAATGTGAAAGTATTAGCGAGGTGGCAGAATAAGACTACAGTGCTAGAATGGAATAAAATATATAATATCCATTTCAACAATACCAAACAATAGAGCAACGTCAAAAGTCGAAGAACAAGAATAGATAGGTAGAAAAATAAACATAAATAGATGAAGAATATAAGACCAAATATTTAAATCATTGACACTAAGAACTTGCCAAACGACGCTCATCCAACTGACACAGTAAAGCAGAGTATCGGTGAACATAGTGGAGATATACGACGGAAATATTAATATCAAATAAATATTTTGCAAATAAAATAAGAACATTTCTTCGTGCAACGTTTAGTGATGAGCGTAATGAAATATTTCAGTCTCAGAGCGATAATATAATAATGCATACATAAAATGACTTAAATGAATTGACAAGTGAAAAGTAAAACAAGGTGTATGTATGTATGTGTGTGTGTATGTATGTATGTATGTATGTATGTATGTATGTATGTATGTATGTATGTATGTATGTATGTATGTATGTGTGTGTATATATATATATATATATATATATATATATATATATATATATATATATATATATATATATATATAGTTGATAAAGGATACAACACAAACACACACACACACATATATATATATTTATCAGAATAAATATGTAGTCAATATTTTCCGTTGACATGAATACAGGTGAATTTGTTTCTCGTCTTTTTTGCTGTAGTTACTGTGATGCGGTGAATGGTGGAAGTTGGAAGTACAACAGGGAACCTGAAATACTTGGAAGACTAGGGACATGAGTGTGAGTTATTGTGGCCCTGCTATAAGGTATCACAATACTGAGGAAGCCATCCGCCGAGGTTAACTTTGCTTTCATCCTTACGGGGTCGATAAAATAAAGTACCAGTAATGCACTGGGTAATTGCTGGCCTTGTGTCAAACAAAAGTAGAAACAATTATTTATCTACATATCTATGCTAGACACATCTATATATGAATTTTTATGAGATTGAAGGAATCTTGTCGCAGGAGTAGCTGTCAACAACTGATTGCTTATGTGCATAGCAAAAGAGCGGGTTAAAATATTACCGCATATTGAGCAGAAGAACAGAGAGGGGTGGGGGAATAAATAGAGCCTAAACCACGAGATGACAAATGAGAGGGCCACAAAGAGAGGAGGGGGGGGGGGGGAAGATGAGTGGAGAAAATCTGGAATGAGATCGATGGAGCGAAATATATTTGGAGAATTGCGAAAGATAAAAATGATGGAGAAAGAATGAAGAATGTGAACTAAGGAAGAATACAGAACTATAGCGTCGAGATGACTTCTTTAGCTCACTTGGTTTCGCACGGGAAAGTAAGGACCATGGACATAGGACAAGTCAGCACAACATAACCTTTAATATGTTGGTCTGATGCTGGTGTAAGCGAAATAAAATATACTAGAAAAGAGCGCAGAGTGATACGTCCACGTAACAGAACCGCTTTTCTCCACTTATCTTCTTTTCTCTTTTCGCTCTCTCTGTCCCTCTTATTTCTCACCTCATGTTTTAGACTCCCTTTCTGCCATTATATCTCCCTCTCTCCGTTCTTCCGCTCAATATGAGTTTATATTTTAACCTGACTTTTCGCTATGCACATAGCAATCAGCTGTTCACAGCTACCCTTGCGATGAGTTCCAGGTTTCATCAAAATCTATATACAGTCATCGCTACAAACCTTTTCGTTTAATGTTTACACACACACACATATATATATATATGAATATATAAACATGCATGCATACATAGCTACACAGCTACTTGTGTATGTGTGCGTGTGAGTGAGTAAGGGTGTTTCTGCCTACGCACACACTCACACATGAGATCTGAAATGCTTTTATAAACAAAATTTCTTCACCGATCAGGAGGTTTTTAGGTGAAACAAGTGTAGTATAGAACGAATTTAACAACAAATTCTTGATGCGTGAGTAGAGTACTCTGATATTTTGCCAAGAACACCACGGCTCCAGATTTTTATTTCCGAAAAATATAAAAACAAAACAAATCTATATTCCAAAGCAATTGATTTACAAGGGAAAAGATAACAGAATATATTTTGATATAGAAATTATTATTATTTTTTTTTTTTAGGTGCTTGTGTTTTATTTTATTCAATTTTACACATTTGAATTGTATCTTATACATTTATTTTTTATATATTTCTATATCATATCTTGTGAACAATAGCCTTGTTCTTGTTTACAGGTTCCCAAAGGGCCACTCATTTGTCCTGCTTCAGTGTATTTATTATAGAGAATGTGACAAGGGAGTGTATGTTCAACTCGGGAAGATCGAACACCATAGGGTCGTTTCTGTACGAAAGCACCGGTATATCGATTTCCCCAATGAAGTGTCCAACTACACATGCACATACACACAAAAGCACACAAATGTAAGTATATATATATATATATAGGAAACAGTATGACCCCGACGGTAGAGCTCAAGCCGTTTCGACGGCTATTTCTGGACTAGTATTGAGTACTCTGGTGCGTTATGGTCCATCTGGTACCTTACCACAATTCCTTTGTTATATATATATATATAATTGTTTCTACTTTTGGCACAAGGCCAGCAAATACTCAGTACATTACTGGTACTTTATTTTATCGACCCCGTAAGGATGAAAGGCAAAGTTAACCTCGGCGGGATTTGAACTCAGACCGTAAAGGGACGTAACTATGCTGGAAAGCATGGCGTCCGACTCTCTACCGATACTGCCAATCCACCATATATATATATTTATATAATGAATTGCAAGTCACGCGGGTTATAACTCACTTCGTACGAAGTGAATTATATATACAGTATATATATATTTGTATGCGCACACACACACACACACACACATATATATATATATATATATATATATATATATATATATATATATATATATATATATATATATATATATATATATATATATATATATATATATATGGAGGCCAAATATATTGAATTTCCTTAATGTTTTTATTCATGTAAACATTATGCATATTTCAGTGGCCAGATTTTCTTTACTTGTTTGCGTAAAGCTTACCGTCATTCCGTTGGTATACATCTATTACGTAATTTACACCTGATGAGGTCACTGGGTTCTTACACAACCTGGCCACAGAAATGCGTATTTTGTTTACAGTATAAATAATTAAGGATATTTAACATATTTGGCCTCCTGTCATTTCACTTAATAATACATTTACTCCGTTTGTTTCCGCCCCACCAACATGATACAGCATTGAAGAAAATCTACCATGCTTCCTGGATGCCGAAGGTTGTTATATTATTTTTTTAATTTTTGGTTGTCAAAATTAGAGTGCATCCTCGAGGACGAAGCGTCTTCGGCGCTGGGAAATACGGTATATATATATATATATATATATATATATATATATATATATATATATATATATATATATATATATATATATATATACTCCTGGTCCGTCCGGCTGGCGTACGGCTAGGTATACCGGCATTTTATCTTTTCAGGAATCCCCCCTATACTCTAGTGCAAAGATACCGCATGCCCGCTCAAGTCAGCGAGGCTGGGGGGGGGGGGGGGGGGTAACGTGCTCTGATGTTGGGTTTGAATTGCTTTTAGAATTCCCCAGTTCTGCAGCCAGTACGTTAAAGAAAATTGATAGTTACAACAATAAAGGCTGAACAGAGAACACATTTTTTAAGAAACAATAATTTGTACAACCATAATGGATATTCCAAGTAACAGAAAATATTTAAATTACACTGTTAGAGCCTCAGAGTATACAATATTTTTTGTTCGGCCCTCCGGTGCAAAGTAGAAGAGATTGTTTGGCGAGTTCACCCGAGAGCAGCCTACATACAATTGACCATGGGAAAATCACTGATCTCGTAGCTCGTCTCGTGGGGAAGCTGTGTAGACGTTGACCTCTGGACACACTTGTCAGGAGCAGGTAAGCTGTAGTGACTTAGAGGCCTACCACCAATCTTCCTCATTGAAAACCACATCGCATGTTACGTTCGTATTGTGTCTGCGTGTGTGGTGGAGGATGTCCTCAGCTAGACTTTCGTGGTGTTTGTTCCACATTGCGAGAGGGTCGGCGAGATCGCAGTTGTGCAGTATAATAGCAAAAGGTTATCGCAGCTACGAAGGGAATTTAGCAGTTGCTGCTTCTAGCAGGGTGAGGTGCCAATGGCTGTCATCGTGTGATATACCACGCATCTGGCACGCCAAACGGTAAGTGGGACATTGATGGCCATTGATGGTTCTCAGATCTTGGAAAGACTGTGGTCCTCTAACCTCGAACAGTAACAATGACCATAAGCCGTCTGTGCTTTCGTGAAATAAATAGGGTTTTATTTTTTTGTATGCAAAAATATCTGTACACGAATATATATATATTAAAATAACAGATTAAAGTTTAAGAAAAGAATCGCTGCTTTCACCCTTAACGGGATCTTCTGAAACTTTAAATCTCAGTCTGTGAACGCAGAAGTAAATATTTCGAAAAACGTTATCTAATGCAGACAGTTAGACATACAGACTAAGAAAAAGAGGGGAATGTTGTGTGACGTCATAACAAAAAGTGAGGAATGACGTATAACCGGAAGTGTTGACATTTGAAATTTTAAAGAAGTGAATATTTAATCTTTTAACAAAATTCAGTAGAGAAAAATACCCTCACTTTTCTACTTGGAAAAAGTTAGATCTATGGTGCAAATTTGGTGCTGTTTGGTCCAGCCGTTTGGCGGAAGGTTTGTCACCTAAATACGGCTGTCAGCTTTATAGTATATATATATATATGTATATAAATATATATATATATATATATATATATATATATATATATATATATATATATATATATGTGTGTGTGTGTGTCTGTGTATATATATATATGTATATGTCCCAAGGCTCTGATACCATCAACACTATACACACAGAGCTGACATATCTAAGAACTGACTAACTGCCTGATGAGGTCATAGCCATTCAATGGCTATCATCGAAATATATATAGCAGTAAATAAAGGATTATGAGTTCATGCAATTGACTTATGTTTGTTTCGTCACTATATATATATATATATATATATATATATATATATATATATATATATATATATATATATATATATATAATTGGTGAGGGATGTTTAAAGCGTCCGTATGCGGTAGGCCGTTTCAGCACTCGATGCTCTGAAAAGAGCAGAGTATAATATCACATACGAAACAGAGAATGAGTGGTGCGACGAATTAAAATTTATTAGACATATTACAATCGTTTCTCTGGCGACCAGCTCGAGGCACGATCAATGTAATGATCGAACCTGACTCTGAAATCACAAGATCCTCAGATACGTCTCGATTCTTCGAAGCAGAGTTTCCAAATGCTAGCCCTGGGGTAAATTAGCTAACCAATGTAGAAAGGCCCTAAGAAAGACCCACTTAAAGATTATAGTGGTAGAAAAGCCAGGAACTACCATAAAATCCCTGATCAGCAAAACATACCCCTTTAAGAAAACCCACTGTAGTAATAAGAAATCTATTATATGTAAAATGAACCCCCCACATAAACTGTAAAACTAGAAATGTAGTCTATAGCATAGGATGCACATAGGGTACTTGCAGAAACATGACAACGGCATACATAGGTGAGACAGCTCGAAGCATAGGAGAAAGAATAGGCCAACACTGGGGGAACTAAAAGGACAAAATAAGGGTTCAGTACTATACGAACACGCCAGACAAAGACATGATGGTAATATAGACAACATAGAAATTAAAATTATATCCAAAGATAGAAATGACTCAACAGGTAGGAAAATCAGAGAAGCACCTGAGATAGAGCTTAGAAGACCAAAGTTAAACAGAAAAAATGAATGAAATAACAACAGCAACCATACCCAAACAAACAATACCGAGTTAAATGAAATATAAATAAATAAATAAATAAATATATACACGAGTACAAAAACAACAAACATATAAACACACACTAGTAAACAAAGATAGAGTACAAAAACCAAAACACATACACTCAAACGCGAACACACACACGAAACATTATACACACACGCAAACGCATGCGCAGAGACGGAGACAAGAATAAATAAATAAATAAGTAAATAAATAAAATAAAAATGGCGTAGACATTACAATACAATAGGAGGGAACATAATAATAGTATCATTGATGATGTTGCAGATGTGCAACGAAAGAATTTTGATAGACTATATATATATATATATATATATATATATATATATATATATATATATATATATATGAAGTAATTCCGTCGGAAAGGTCCAGGAAAAAATATGTGTGTGTGTGTGTATGTGTGTGTGTATGTATGTGTGTGTGTATATATATATGTGTATGTATATAATTGTGTGTGTATGTGTGTGTTTTTATTTTTCCTTTCCTTCTTCCTTTTCCAGCCTCACTTTCATATAAATTATATTTTTGTTTTTAAAATCCAACGCCAATAAATACACCAGGATTTTTTCATTCTGATGATTGAAAGCAACATGTTTTTGCTTTTAAGAAACCACTGGTAAATGAAATAATTGCCTTATGTTGTTTATTACATAACTATATACATATTATATATATATATATATATATATATATATATATATATATATATATATATATATATATATATATATATATATATATATATATAAATATATATATGTAATTTTAATAATATATAACAGAGTTGCCAGTCCACTCAAGTATGCCAGACAGTGTTGTTTCAAGATTTGTTAATATTTCATCAGTGGCACACATTCAATCCATACTGGCATAGAAATAGACTAAAGTCTATACAAAATTTTGCAGGTTGTTGTTTTAAATATCCACTTTCCCTGCTTGCAAGAGTTGGACGTATATATATATATATATAAAACAGATGATGTCTGAAAAACTCGAGAAGTACCCAACCGACTTTTTTCAAACTTTACACATACGTTACTTGTATTTCTTGAAGTGCAATGGGCTAAAAAATGTTAACTTTTTCTGCCCTAGGGTCCGAATTAGGCGAAAAATCACATTGTTCGGCAATTTTAGTCATTTTTGAGGCGTTACTTAAAGATAATCCAACTGATTTCCTCGAAATTTGCAGCACACATTAGTTAGTCCCCTCATATTGCTGTGGACAAAAAGATTTTCGATTCCATTAATGGTTTCTAGGAAATTTACGAATTAGCATTGGGCATTACATGCCTTTTTCATTTTCAATATAAACGCTACTTAAACATCGTAAGTAATGTATAACATTTCGTTTAAAAATTTGGTTTATTTAACAGAAGACACAACACTTACTTACTTTTAAGCAGCACCATTTTCGGTGTGTTAAGGAAATGAGGAGGACCTTAAAATATTTGTCGTCACCCTGTTGACGCTTCGTACTTTCATCACGCACAAATCCGCGGCCTCTGTACGTTGACGTGTTATTGACACCGTAAAATTCACGCCTGTGCTACTTCTACTAAGACCCCTTTTGTTGCACCTACACTGCAGTATGAACGTCTGCGCAAGTACGCTGAACAGTGGTTGTGCTAATGTCGCAGTGACCCCTTTTGTCGCACCTTTGTTGCTGTGTAAATGCAGTGCAAACAGTGCCGCCCAGTGTTTGTGCTAATTACGCTATGACCGCCTTCTGCTGCAGCTGCGTTGCCACACTGATTTCGTCATCTCAATATCCTTACTTAAACGTTCATCCCTACTTGGTTTTCACACAATTGACTACGTCACTCTGTGTTCCCCATCTGTGACGTAATTCGTAAACAGACATAAGACATACATCGCCTCACGTTCAGAACTGGAACCAATGGACGTTGTCCCTAGGGTGCTGATAAGATACGGAGGATCGACCTATTACCAGGCGGTATAACCTTCCTATAGACAGTCCTACATGTAAAGCTGCACCAACTATCCTTCTCACAGACTCCTGCTTGCAAGATCTCTTAATCTGCCTGTACATCCTGTATCTACACTGCTTCTGCTTTGATGTATCTATGCCTTGATTTGTTTGTTTATTTTGGTGTTTTGCTTCTGCGTTTTTTCTCGTTTTTTATTATTTTTTTTGTTCTTGTTTTTGAACATGCTGAGTAAAACTTTCACTCATTCCTTGCTACCTTCTCCCAACCTCCTTGTCATCTATTGCACCATGTAAATGATAAATTTTTGATGTGATCTTTGAATTAATTTTTTATGACATTTTATGACAGTATATGGTCATGAATTGTGTCTGTTTCTACTTAACGCTGGCCTCTGGACCCCCTGCTGTCCCCTTAACCTTGTTCTGGTGACACAGCTTGATGGAGAACGCAACTATTGATATACACTGGTTTATAGGGTCTGATGATTCCTGCCTTAGGGTACGGATGAAACACTGTTAGCTAATAAAACAATGTATTTCTAAGCACTCTTTGGTTATTCCTAAACCTATATATATATCAACTAGAAATTGATTGACACACACACACACACACACATATATATATATATATAAAGAGAGCGAGAGAGAGAGAGAGAGAGAGAGAGAGAGAGAGAGAGAGAGAGAGAGAGAGAGAGAGAGAGAAAGAGATATTTCGTATTTCTAAAGAAACACGGATTTAGGAAGCAGGGAAACACCGGAGCTAACGCCACCTTGCTTCTGCTGGACACCATCAGAGGGCGTTAGACCCGGTGTTAGCATAGCTACGGCTTCGTAAAAACGTATTATACATATTTTATAAAGCTATGCTTGAAGCGAAATCTTATTTCTATATATATATATATAAGTATGTATACGTACAAACATATATGTATACAGACGTACAGTAGTATGTATATATATATATACATACATGCACACATATATATATATGTACGTATGGGTTTACCGAACATTTATTATAATGTTCGGTTTGTTTGTAAACAAACAGCCCGAATTAAGCCGTAGAGTGTTCGGCAACCATCGTTGCCCTTTTGTTCAACACTGACAAAGGAACGATGAACTAGTTTCAAGTTTATTAGCTATTGTCAGCATCGTATATCTTCCTGTCAGATGATTGAACGTTTGAACGTATATACTTTCCTTACGCATATGAACGGCTGAGCAGCCTAATTTGCATATCGAGTGAGGTAGTCGGCCGGGCGTACCGAAAACGATAAATGGAATAGAATGAAATTAAATTTCATTTCTCACTCTTAGTACGGCTGATAATTAAATATAAGTATGTATACGTACATACATATATGTATACAGACGTACAGTAGTATGTTTATATATACATACATGCACACATATATATACGTACGCATGGGTTTACCGAACATTTATTATAATGTTCGGTTTGTGTGTAAACAAACAGCGCGAATGAAGCCGTAGAGTGTTCGGCAACCATTGTTGCCCTTTTGTTCAACACTGACAAAGGAACGATGAACTAGTTTCAAGCTTATTAGCTTTCGAAGGTATGGACTGAAGTCCGCTACTGTCTATTATCCGCCACTCTCCCCGAACAACCGGGAAAAAGTGCTGACGAAAGGCCTCACACATCCGCTTGGAATTGCTTATCTTGTGTCCGTCTCGGTCCGCTAAAGATCGAATTGTGGTTTAATTACCACGCTGCGCTTATACCACGCTTATACCACGCTTATACCACGCGGGCCCATCGAATAGCTTTGGTTCACACGTTTCTCAGAGCACCCGCCTTAACTCTGGCAATGCAACCTTCGTATTTCGCATTGAAGAAATGGTCTAATGCCATTCTGGCTGTAGCACCTCCATTGCAATGCCACTACAAATAGCCTCGTCTAACTTATCTACCAGCTCCTCCTCCTTTCTATTTTTCTCTAACGCTAGTTCTTTGCTAAACCCTATCGAAGTTACTCTAATCTCTATTTTGAGAGCCCCCCACCATCTGTTGTTGACGAACCCCCCTTCAACTTTTGCTTAACTAAATTGTTGACCCGGTCCCCGTAAGCCTTACGTGCCGGAAATGACAGATTCAGCTTCCAGTAACTAGGTCCTAACCTACGCGTTTTGTCTAGGTAGACTATACAGATCACAAATGTGTGACCGTTTAGGCGACCGTTTTAAAAAGTGGGCAGCCTATACTATTTCTATCTATTTTCATAATGAAGATTCTGTCTATATACGATCTAGATGACCCTATGCGGTTGGTCCACTTCCACACTGGCGCATTGGGGAAATCTAGTCGGTACCTGTCAGACAGTTGAGACTGGCTGATTAGGTGCTTGAGACTTTTGCACTCCCCGTTCCTATCAGCTCCTCCCTCCCACACAATCCCAGCATGCGTCTAAGATCCCGTTCCAGTCCCCCGCTAATAATAATAGTAATAATAAATGATTGATACCATATGTGAGGGTAAGAGAGTTGAAGAGGCGTTTGTATGGATAAAGAATTCGATTTTACTGTAGGTGTGTTCTTAAATCACCAGCTTCTCTTACATCTGATTGGTTAAAAGTTAGTTCCTTGCATTTGCTTGTTTAATAGGATGTCCTTAGACGTCTTGGCGGGTGGATGTCCGTTTTTAAGTTTATTGCTGTTAGTGATAGATAAATGACTATGTTTACAAAATATGGTATGGTAGATTTGAATGTGGTGTCCTTTTATGGTCCGAACGCCACAACTAAGTAAACATCGTGTTGAGTCAAACAACGCCGCACGTTGAAATCCTGCACGATACAGATTACATATAGCAAATTTCACTCACAAGACATTGGTCAATGAACTCTAGGATAAAAGACACTTGCCCAACGTACATTGCTGTGGGATCAACCTTCTTAAACATTGAGTCATATACATCTTTGATACAATATGTTACCAAAGCCAAGCGATTGCATTGTTGCATATATACATTTAATGTTTACAAGCAGAATGACTCGGAGTTGCTCGGGATTTGCTCTAGGGTTCTTATATATTTGATATATATTTATCCTTATCGAGCCTCGTGAAATAAATACGTTTGTTTTTATTTTGTTATTGTGTATGCAAAAATTCTGTACACGAATATATAATTATATATATATATATATATATATATATATATATATATATATATATATATATATATATATATACATATATATATATATATATATATATATATATATATATATATATATATATATATATATATATATATATATATATATATATATATATATATACATATATATATATATATATATATATATGTATATATATATATATATATATATATATATATATATATATATATATATATATATTAAAATAACAGATTAAAGTTTAAACAAAGAATCGCTGCTTTCACCCTTAACGTGATCTGCTGAAACTAAAAACATCAATCTGTGAACGCAGAAGTAAATATTTCGAAAAACGTTGCACTATATATATATATACACACATTATATATATATACATATATATACACACACACATATAGCGTAATAATGCCGTAATGCAGACAGGCAGCCATTCAGACAGATATCATAAGGGCGCAAGGTTATATCTACGTATCTATCTTAAAAGAAAGACTAAGAATTATAGAGAGAGATCGCTAAATCGCCTAATGCGGTCCATAGGGTATTGACAATTTGAAATATTCTTTGCTCAAAACGCTCGCAGAACCATAATTATTACATGTGTAAAGTTTGAAAACAATCGGTTGGGTGGTTCTCGAGTTTTGGGGAGTCAGACAGACAGACAGACATACATTCTCTGTTTTAGATATATAGATGATGATGTAGTTTCTTCAATGTTGGCAAGTTCATTTTACAGGAATTTAAAGTTACACGCGAGCGTACTCATTGACACAACATACATTCAATTACCTACACACACGTATGTATAGGCACACAATGATAATATATGTATGTTTATTATACAAAAACATGGTGTGTATATCTACGTATACGCCTTTAATACAACTGGAGAGAGATGGTGACGACGAGGAGTGGGAAACGGTATCAGGAATAAAGAAAAAAAGAAACCAAAAAAGAAAAAATTCTCTTCCCTCCCCCTCCAAAAACAAAATACAGAGGGAAGCAAATAAATTATCAAACAAGAAAGTTAAGACAGATATGCCACCATCCACACCAGCATCACCAACCCCATCACCACAAACACCAACACCATCACACATACACACACACGCATATATATATATATATATATATATATATATATATATAGGAGGAGGTTATACATATACAAACGTTTATATATATGTACGGCAACACTCATCTTTTTCCATTTCTCCGAGGGTTATAAACCCCACTATCAGGCTAGAAATTTCTTTAGTCTAAAATACGGTGAAAGCTTATAATTTCTAATTTCTAATTTCAATCACGCGCATCGTTTCAAAAACATACTTACATGTTTACGCTTATAATTTGCTTGTTTATATGTATATATGTATATATATACTCGATTATTCTACTATATATATATATATATATATATATATATATATATATATATATATATATATAACGAAGGAAATGTGGTAAGGAACCAGGTGGACCATAATGCACCAAAGTACTCAATACTTAGGGTAGTAGAGTGGGTAATAGGAACGAGTAGGACCCCAACGGCTGAGCTCAAGCCGTTTCGACGGCTAATTCTGGACTAATTCTTGGCCATTTAGTCCAGAATTATCCGTCGAAACGGCTTGAGCGCAGCCGTCGGGGTCCTACTCGTTCCTATATTTATATATATATATATATATATATATATATATATATAATGTATAAAAATCAATACAATATAATTACCTCATTATCAGAGGTTTCCCGAATGAGGCGAATACGAAAGAAGCGTCTTCATTCGTTCGTCAGACGAGGCAATATAAAACATGGGTAAATACTTGGAAAGTCTCGTCAAGAAAATCAAAAAAAATATATAGACAAATGAATTAGAATATGAAATATATAATAATCTTTCAAAAAATATAGTTAGGTGTGTGTATATGTATGTATATACGCTCACAGATGTGCATATATGTGTATGCACATATGTATACGTATAGTGAAAAAGTGTGCGTAAATATAAAATTTAGGGCAAATGTATCTGTATGTCTGTAATCTACAGACAGAATAGATACATCATAAGAATATGAATATGAAGGCGCGCGCATAAACACACCTACACACACGTACACTTAGATGCGGAAGTAAAAGAGGTAAGGGAGTGTAATAATTAAAGGAAAGTATCAATCTCGATATATTTATAAAAATGGAACAATAATTTAGAAAGAAAAAATTTAGAAAGAAAAAATTAAAGAAAAGAAGACAAAAAAGGGTACATATATACACAGACACGCATATCTCACAAAAGAAACGCAAAAATATACATGCTTATATACACACGCACACTTACACATCCATACGTTCGATACGTACACACACACACACACATACTTACACTCACGCATATTGACCTGTTTGCATGCACACGCATAAAAATGAGTAAGTAAAAAAGGGGGGGGGGGGAGAAGACAAAAGAAACAAAACATAAAACCTAGATGTCAAAACGCGGATATAAAGACACATACACATACGCATACACATATACATACACACACATATATATATATATACATATATATATATATATATATATATATATATATATATATATATATATATATATATATATATATATATACACGCACGCGCGCGCACATACGTAGTCGCTCATGTACATATATAGAAAGTATACACACATTAAGGCGTTCAGCCATATTGATACAGGGTGTAAAAAACTTGTGGATAAGTAAGTACAAATATAAAACTGTAAGGTTGGCTGCGCAAAAATAAAAAGATAAAAATATAAAAATAAAAATGAAAAATATATCTGGTTTGGAAAACACAAATGACAACTATAATCAGTTAGTGAAGGAAAAAGGGAAGTAAAAAAGGGAAAGTACAAAATGGAAAGTGAATCGGAGAATAAAGGGGGGGGTTATTGGTGGATGTGAAGTAAAAATAAAAAAATAAAATAAAAAAAAAAAAAAAAAAAAAAAATAAAAAAAAAAAAATAAATAAATAAAAAAAAAAAAAAAAAAAAAAATAAAAAAAATAAAATAAATAAAAATAAAAATAAATGAAATTAATGACAAGGGTAAAAATGAAAGTAAGTCAGAAAGGGTAATTAAAAAGAGAATAATAAGAGTTTATGGAGGATAAGTATCTGAAAGTGTTAAGTTTATATGAGCTGGAAAGCAGATGTGATTTCCTGTGTGGGCAACTGGTGAATATTTCCGTCTTTGTGTTCAGGCAGGTCTTTGGTGATTTTAGATTTTGCAATATCCAATATTTTTCATTTATGCAGAGCGTGCATTTTCTTGTTCCGCTAGCATATTCTTTAGATTGGTTCAAAATTGACCAATCTAATTTATATTGGATGCCTTGGTCTTTCAAATCCCAAATTCTGCTAGCCAGAGCTGTTGTAAATCTTTTTTCTGGATGTCGAAAGGATGCGACATGTGAGTAATAACGCGTTTTTAATTTGTCTTGCGTCATACCCACATATCGTTCACTGGTGGCTGGATGGTTGTTGCTGATGGTTGTCACTTTAGCCGCGTATACAATGGCTTTGGTGTTGCATTTACCTTGTAATGGGCATTCACTTTTGATTCTACAGGAGCAAGTTTGATTTTCTCTAGGTGATATTTTGTTGAGGATATAGGACTTAATACGGGGACCGCAGGAATAGCTAATTTTGACACAGTTTCTGTTAAAGATCTTATAGTATATATGTGTTCTAGGGAAATGTTTATCTAGGAGCTCAAGGAATTTTTTGCCTACATTAGTTTTAACTGCTAGAGAGTAGGGGGGTGTGAACCAGATTATTTTTCTTTTCCTGTTTTTATGTTTAGTAGAGTTAGTAGAGTTGGGTATGTATTTAATCGGTTCGCTAAAACCGCTATTTTGGAGGGCTTTGTTATAGTAGGGGGATGCCTTATTCAAAATAGCTTCTGAGGAAGAGAGGGTGGAGATCCTACGGCTAATATTAGGGATAAGGTTTTTAAAAACTATAGGTGGATGGCAAGATCCTTTATTTATATATTTTAAGTTTTCATTAGGTTTATGGTATGGTTTATAAGAAGCAGTAGGCAAATCTAGGTTTATATCTAGGAAATCTACGTTG
The DNA here is from genome assembly GCA_964016885.1 of Eledone cirrhosa. Lineage (NCBI taxonomy): Eukaryota > Metazoa > Mollusca > Cephalopoda > Octopoda > Eledonidae > Eledone > Eledone cirrhosa. The sequence continues at coordinate 99,791,553 of OZ024740.1, forward strand.
GAAAGGTTAGTGTCAATAGTAATTTTAAGATTAAAACTAGCGAAGGTTTTTATTAAGTCTTTCCTTAATCTATCTAAGTTATGGCCTATGGTGGTATGGGAAAGTATTAGACCATCGTCGCGATAAAGCCCAAAAATATGGTTAGGAATTTTTTCTTTAAGTGTATGTAAGAGGAATAGGCCGACCAGATCACAAACATCAGCACTGTCGTAAGAGCCCATTGAGACATCGAATGGGTTCTCTGGGTTAGATATTTTTACCCAAGTGTCATTATCATTAAAAAGTAGAGTGTTCCTAGCATGCAAGATGACATTCTCTTCAATATCGGAGATATTAGTAAACCCTCTAGCGAAATTTAAAGCTTTCGCTAAAAGGGTCTGAGTGATAGATGGGTAGAAATCTACAATGTCAAATTGGGTGAATCTAGAACTATTTTTGTTTTTAATATTATTAAACCAATGTACTACGGAAGAGCTATTTATCCATTGGTGTAATTTAGACTTACTTCTAATGTGTGTATTTAATTTATTTAAAATTTTTTGCAGGCAAGACCAATATCAGTCTTAGCAGGGTTGATTAATCTACAACTAGGACGATTAATAAAGTCGGGTTTATGATCTTTAAGGGTGATATACGCAGTACATTTAGCAAATTTTTCTGTCCTATTATCTATTTTTAAAGAAACAGCTAATTCTTTAGCTTCCTTATTTATATTATGGTACGTATTTATATTAGCTATTTGGTATTTAGAGGTGATATTATCTATTAATAGTTGGTCGTGTAAATTATTATTAACTTCATATAGGTTTTTAGTTTTATCGATTGGTCAATTTGATTAGATTGGTCAATTTTGAACCAATCTAAAGAATAAGCTAGAGGAACAAGAAAATGCACGCTCTGCATAAATGAAAAATATTGGATATTGCAAAATCTAAAATCACCAAAGACCTGCCTGAACACAAAGACGGAAATTTTCACCAGTTGCCCACACATGAAATCACACCTGCTTTCCAGCTCATATAAACTTAACACACTTTCAGATACTTATCCTCCATAAACTCTTATTATTCTCTTTTTAATTACCCTTTCTGACTTACTTTCATTTTTACCCTTGTCATTAATTTCATTTATTTTTATTTTTATTATTATTATTTTTTTTTTTATTTATTTATTTATTTTTTTTTTTTTTTGCGCAGCCAATCTTACAATTTTATATGTGTACTTACTTATCCACAAGTTTTTTTACACCCTGTATCAATATGGCTGAACGCCTTAATGTGTGTATACTTTCTATCTATGTAGATGAGCGACTACGTATGTGCGCGTGCGTGTATATATATATGTATATGTATATATATATATATATATATATATATATGTATATATATATGTGTGTGTGTATGTATATGTGTATGCGTACGTGTATGTGTCTTTATATCCGCGTTTTGACATCTAGGTTTTATGTTTGATTCCTTTTTTCTTCTCCCCCCCTTTTTTTACTTATTCATTTTTATGCGTGTGCATGCAAACAGGTCAATATGCGTGAGTGTAAGTATGTGTGTGTGTGTGTGTGTGTACGTATCGAACGTATGGATGTGTAAGTGTGCGTGTGTATATAAGCATGTATATTTTTGCGTTTCTTTTGTGAGATATGCGTGTCTGTGTATGTATGTACCCTTTTATGTCTTCTTTTCTTTAATTTTTTCTTTCTAAATTATTGTTCCATTTTTATAAATATATTGAGATTGATACTTTCCTTTAATTATTACACTCCCTTACCTCTTTTACTTCCGCATCTAAGTGTACGTGTGTGTAGGTGTGTTTATGCGCGCGCCTTCATATTCATATTCTGTCTGTAGATTACAGACATACAGATACATTTGCCCTAAATTTTATATTTACGCACACTTTTTCACTATACGTATACATATGTGCATACACATATATGCACATCTGTGAGCGTATATACATACATATATACACACCTAACTATATTTCTTGAAAGATTATTATATATTTCATATTCTAATTCATTTGTCTATATCTTTTTTTTGATTTTCTTGACGAGACTTTCCAAGTATTTACCTATGTTTTATATTGCCTCGTCTGACGAACGAATGAAGACGCTTCTTTCGTATTCGCCTCATTCGGGAAACCTCTGATAATGAGGTAATTATATTGTATTGATTTTTATACATTAAATTTTGCTCTGATACTTACATAGAGCACTCTTCACTTCTATGACCTTTTCTGTTTTCAACGGACATTTCAATACCTATATATATATATATATATATATATATATATATATATATATATATATATATATATATATATATATATATACGTATATATGTATGTATGGACTCGTAATTCCTAAGTGAGCAGTATGAACACCGTATTGAGATACGCCATTTCTTGGCCATTTTAAACCTGTCAGAGACCATCTGTCCCCCAGGACCTAATACAGCAGGTCTCTTCCATGAAAGGATAGAGAAAGTGAGAGAAAGAAAGTGAGAAAGACATATACAGGATGAATCCACCCAATAGATTTTTATCGACTTCGAATTGATGAAAGGCAGTGTTGACCTCGGTGGGATTTCAACACAGAGAACAGAAAGCCGAAATAAATACAGCAAACCATTCTATCTATCTTTCCGACGACTCTGCCAATTTGGCGCCTCAAATTTCCTACCCGCACGAAATCGTTTTTCTCACTAATTAACTTATAAGTGTGCACTCCAAAATTGTTGGGGTGTTGCCTTAATGAAATAGACTTAATTGAATTATTGAGAGGGTGAGAAAATGACCGAAGCTGCGTCATCCTATTCCATAGCTTCGTTTCATTGTATATAGTTGTGGGGAGGGGACGAGTGTGTGTGTGTGTGTGTGTCTGGGGGGAGGGGGGGGGGTACGTGGGTGTTTGGGTGTAAAAGGTAAACAGAAATAACAAAGCAAACGACGCAGTACATTGAAGAAATATATTAGTTTAACGCTTGAAATAACAGGAAAAGTGTCTTAACGTTTCAGACACTAATCTTTTATGGAGAAGATAGAGTTAGAAATAGAAGATAAAATAAAAAATTAAGTGAGAAGAGGAAGGAACGGGGAAAAAAGAGAAAGGTAAATCTGCATATTCAGTCAACTATTTTGCATATATATATGTGTGTGTGTGTGTGTGTGTGTGTGTGTGTGTGTGTGTGTGTGTGTGTGTGTGTTTGGGTGTGTGTGTGTGTGTGTGTGCGTGTGTGTGTGTGTGTGTGTGTGTGTGTGTGTGTGTGTGTGTGTGTGTGTGTGTGTGTGCGTGTGTGAATACATGTTTTATATTTTCTCGTTCTGTGATGAAATAAAGCAGTAACACAAGAGTTGTTTATTCGCAGTTTGTTCTGTTAATAAGCGATTTGTTCCAATGTAATCTGATAGATAATGCAATGTTGACTTGAGTTCCAAGCTGAGGGCAAGGACGCTGAGAAATATCTAGTCAACAAATCATGTTTATGGCTAATATTATCAAATTTTGCCGACACATGGCCATCTCGTTAAGGTGTTGTGTTCACAGCGAAAGTGTTGTGCATTTAATTCCCATTGTTTCTTTGAGTAAAGCATTGAATTTTACGGCACTGTAGTTCACTTTACAAAAAAAAAGCACAAATAAATAAATGAATAAATAAACATAACATAAATAAATACCAGCGACAGCCATGTATTATAATCTACAACAAACTGGCCTTACGCCTCCTGATGCCCTTGGAACCGGAATATGCTCTGGCTGTCGTCTAACATTGACAAATAGTCGCAAAACGATAATTCACTAATCGTCAAATCGTTTTCTCTCTTCTTTTTATAATTCAGCCATGGAGTGAAAAGTAGTTTCAAACACCAGTTTCATCAAATTCCACATTTTAACTTTAATATATTACATATCGTTATAATGTTTAGCACAATTTCCTTACAGATGGAAATAAACAAATGCAATGAAAATATTAACTCAGAGGTTTCACTTCAAGGAACAGTTGATTGTATCTTGCTTCGAAGGGTGAAAAGAAACCTCAACGTTAAAGTGATTTGAACCCCAAATATAAAAAAGTCGCAACTCAATTCTGAAAGATAATTTGACCAATGCTCCAAAGACTTTGCCATTCCACCACCCCATTATATCACCAATTAATATAAAAAAAACAAATACTTATATATAAAATTTACCAGGTTACATTGCTAGTATTTTATTGTTTTAACGTGCTTAGCTAAAGCAAAACTGGGGGTAAGATTTGAGTACAGTTATAAGTTAATTTAAGGCCTTTTCTCGATCCAGTGCCTCGGTTGGCCGGAACTTATCCCAGGGAACTGGAGCAACGTGGAATGAATTATTTTACCCAGGACACAACGCGTAATATTACAATTATGAATCCAAGTCCGCGTGCATACACAAATACAGATATACATGCTTGAAAATTGCGAGCAATTAATATTTCTAGCATGGCTGGGGAGTGGAATGAAACAATCAGCTATCACGCATGAGCAAAAGGAGAAAGAATATATGTTAGGAAAGTGCAGCATTTCGCAAATGATCAATTTAAGATTGTTTTGTTCTTGTTCGTTAGAAATGTGTATGTTAGCAGACATTCTAAACTGCTTGAAAACTTTATACTTTTGGCACAATGCTACCGATTTGAAAAGAAGGGGAAAGACGATTAAATAGACCCCAGTGCGTTACTGGTAAATTATTTTATTAATCCCATATGACTGAATGCCAAAGTTAATCTCGGTGATATTTCAAAGCCGAACGTAAAGGGTCTTAGTATATGCCGCAAATATGTTGTCTGACGATCTACTGATTCTTCCACTTCACCAAAAAGACTGGGATGAGGAAAATATAAATTTTCGCCCATGAGGAAAGTTGCAGATGGTGGTTTGTTCGTTGAACTATCGCGTCAACCAGTCTATCACACTTCTAGAATCAAGTAATATAAACTACGCGGAATCATGGATAACTTTTTAAAAACCCATTAAAATAGCATTAACAGAATTAGAACGTGTTAGATATGACTTTACAGAACAGACAGAAACTTAACTTTGAACAACCCAACCTCTTCCCTTTCAGAATGTCACGATTTATTGTTCATGAAACACATCTATGATTCTAGTTTAGAACCTATCCGGATTAATTTAAGATGTTCATTGCCATTAGAGATCAGAGAATTTCTATTAAACGATAACAGAAACCTATACGAATCTTATCGGAGTAAACATGTCATGCAAAATGTTTAACATCTGAATATTCTCTTATTATGGCAACACAGTTCAGCCATAATTGGGTACATGTTTTCATTCACGATTTATTTTAGTTGTTGAAGTTGAAAATTAAAACACAGCATGAAACTTGAGAACAAACGGAAAAGTAAAGGAAGATAATGAAGACATAGATATAAATATTTACAAAAACATATGAGTGTATGGGTGTCTATATATATATATATATATATATATATATATATTAAAATAACAGATTAAAGTTTAAGCAAAGAATCGCTGCTTTCACCCTTAACGGGATCTTCTGATCTTCTTATATATTTGATATATATTTATCCTTATCGAGCCCTCTTTGGATTTTAGTCTTCAAATTTATTATTATTACTATATATATATATATATATATATATATATATATATACACGCATATGTGTGTGTATATATCTGGGTGCATATACACGTACATATATACACGTACAATATATACACGTACAATATATAGTTATACATACACATATATCATACATATGTGTGTGTATATATATATATATATATATAAAATCAAAAGATGGTTAAAAGTGTTCCATGTATTTTATTATGCGCATTTCAAAAACAAATATCATCATTGCAATTATGCAAACAAGCCTCAATTTTATAGCCAAGTCAATAAAATAAACACTTCATTCTTGCTCTTGTGTTGCCGTGCGAACAGAACTGCAGACACTAATGTTTACGGGTATCATCCTTCATCAGTACAGCTCACTGTTCACCTGCCAAACTGTCAGAGCTAGTGAAAATATATGCTATTTTCAAATATACACAGTGACTGATCAGCCTGATTTGCATATTAGCAGACGAGCTGATCAGTCATATCTGCATATTAGCAGATCCACTGATCTACTGATTCATTCTACTGACTTGGCTATAAAATTGGGGCTTGTTTGCAAAATTGCAAACGAATCGAACGTTATCTACTTATAGATATAACCAGCAATTTCTCTGTCAGTCTGTCCGACAGTGGAAACACGTGCGTAGAGAGAGAGTGAGAATGAAAGAAAGAGACAGACTACGAGAGGGGGATAGCGGGAGGGAGAGAGGGAGAGAGAGTGAATAGACGCTAAAACATGTGCTACAGAAACATTGCCTTCTCCTCTTCACTGACTTTGGTCATTGAGGCCGAATGAATCGCTGGTTTCTATAGAGACACCTTGCAGAAGCCAGAAGTAACCAGTTCGAGGCGGTTCTGACTTGACACCATGCGAAGAAGGTTGCTATTGAATTTGTGGTTTGAAGAAGGTTGCCATTGAATTTGTGGTTGTTGCTGCTGATAATAAGGACCATTTGAAGAAGGTTGCCATTGAATTTGTGGTTTGAAGAAGGTTGCCATTGAATTTGTGGTTGTTGCTGCTGATAATAAGGGCCATTTGAAGAAGGTTGCTGCTGATGAGGTAATTTATTAATCAGATTGCGCAGTTCCATAACCTACGTTTGATTTGTTCAATTTTTTTCTTCAATTTTTTTTGTTGTTGTTTTTTTATTTCTTATTGAAAAAATATAAATAATAAAATAAGGTTAGAAATTTAAATACAATTAAATACGATTTAATTTCCATTTCCAGCAGCCAATGTCCAGTGTTCAATTTCATGAAAAAATTGGAAATAATTCAAAAAATTGAAGTTTAACTTTTGAACATTTGTTTTGACAATATAAAAATATTTCCTTATTCACACCTAATGGTATGATTAAAATTTCATAGGAATATTTTTTTATAACCGCCAGTTATTTATTTTCTCCGTTTTCGTTTTAACATATATTTATTTCAAAGATTTCACCGTATAGATAACATATATATTTATACATGCATAAAAGACACACCGAGAGACGGTGAACATGTGGTGCCGAAAACATTTCTCATCCAAATCTCAACAATATCAGTATATACACTAGATTTGCTAGCAGAAAACCGCCCACCGGGTGGTTTTCTGCTAGTCTCTATATATATATAAAACGGAAGATGTCTGTCTGTGTTAGTGTATGATTTGTATGCATTTCCACATTTCTCTACCGATTCTGATGATTTTTTTTCCAATGTGCCCCAAATTTACCAATGATGGTCAACGCGTAATAAACTTTGCCAAACATTTCCTGCCTCTATGAAAAATATCGATAAAACTAAATACATGCTGTAACCCTCTCTCTTACATGCTTAATCCCTCTCTCTACTACCATCAACAATCTATGAAACTACATACATGTTGCAACTCTCTTTAAAAGATTCATCCCTCCCTCTACCCCCCTCTCAATCTCTGCAACTCTCTTTAAGAAGTTCATCCCTCATTCTACACCCCTCCCAATCTCCTCTGCAACTCTCTTTAAAAGGTTAATGCATCCCTCTACTACCCTATCACCATTACAGTTTACAACAGCGACAAAACTTCAATCAGGAAAGCGACATAAACTTTCAAAACTAAGCAACACAACAACAAACATAGCTTTACTCTCTCCGTCGCTCTTCCCTCAACTGCTTTGAGGTTTAACACACCTCCCTATAATTTCTTTGCTTTACTTTCTCCGTCGATCTTCCCTCTCTCTATAATTTAACTGCTTTACTCTCTTCATGCTTTGAGGTTTAACACACCTCCCTAAATATTATTAGCTTTACTCTCTCCGTCGCTCTTCACTCTCTCTATAATAGATCATTCCCCCTCTCTATAATTTAACTGCTTTACTCTCTCTGTCGCTCTTCAATCTCTATATGACAACACTGTTTTACACACCTCCCTATAGTTTCTTAGCTTTACCCTCTCCGTCGCTCTTCCCTCTCTCTGTAATAGATTATTTCATCTCTCTATAATTTAACTGCTGGGGGAGTCATTGGAGTTCCGTATTGACATACGGCTCTTCTGGGGCATTTTAAATCGGCTTATTGCAAATAACAACCCTCAAAATAACACTTCATATAACAGATTAATGCTATAGACATATAAATCGGAATGTTTAAATTATTTATTTTTTACGACTTTAATTGGTTAAATATTAATATGATAACACCCATAGTGTTGTACTTCTGGCAATTCTGCCGAATACACTGCCAAGGATGAACCTTTTCCCCTCGGCGTCAGATATCCCGTTCGATTTCCGGCGATCCCAATTCCCGGTGAGACCATGTTTTTCCATGTCCATTAACAAGTCACAAGAGCAAACATTGTCGGAGGCGGGCATCCATTTGGCGGAGCCATGCTTCTCCCATGGCCAACTTTATGTTGCCTGTTCCCGCGTAGGGAGCAGGAATGGACGTTTTGCTTACACTCCTCAAGGGATGACACGCAACATCGTCTACAAAGAAGTGCTATTGATGTCGGTGCAGGTATTGGAGGTGTTGCAGCTATGCCGTCTGGAAACTATTTCCTGTAGGGTCACCAATGGCGGACAGATCTGACTCCCAGCGGCATCAGGGCCACCATCTTGCAACTTTGGTCTGCTAAATTCGCTATTGGAAGATTATTAACCCATCATTGATTGTCCAAAATGCTAATTGGTTCGTAATTTTTAATAACCGGTTCAACTGCTTTATGCACTTAATTGATAAGCTTATTCGCTTTCAAGCCACGTTTACCTGTATGTAACTTTTCATAACAAATGAACAAACCCGAGCAACGCCGGGCTAAACTGCTAGTTATTAATATTCGAAAAACTCAAATTACATTAATTGTATTCAGCCATGTAGAGCGAAATTTTCTTTTTTTATTTGAATTTGGCAAAGCCGGCCATTTATCGCTCGTATACAGGAAACTGACTGGCCAGTCTGCTGATATGCAAATTTGGCTGATCAGTGGATCTTCTAATATGCAGATCTGACTGATCAGCCAGTCTGCTAATATGCAAATCAGGCCGATGAGTCACTGTGCATTTTTGAAAATAGCATATATTTTCACTAGCTCTGACAGTTTGGCAGGTGAACAGTGAGCTGTACCGATGAAGGTTTGTACCCAGAAACATTAGTGTCTGCAGTTCTGTTCGCATGCCAACACAAGAGCAAGAATGAAGTGTTCATTCTACTGACATGGCTATAAAATTGAGGCTTGTTTGCAAAATTGCAAACGAATCGAATATTATTATTAATATTCGAAAAACTCAGTTTACATTTATATATATATATATATCAGATAGGGCGTGGTAAAAACCAGCTAGACTATAACCCACCAGAGTACTCGATACCTGGCGTAGTAGAGTGGGTAATATAGAAAGATTTAGGACCCCGACGGCTGAGCTCCGGCCGTTTCGACTGCTAGATCCGAATGGAACACCCAAATGATTTAAAAGTCTACCTTAAGTAGGATCAATAACATTAAGAAATACATGAACGACACCACAACACTTTGTTTTGAAAATGTTGTAAGTATGTTTATAAGTATGAAGCTTCATACGATTTTCATAGTTGTCTCTGTGGTAGGTACTAGAGACGGTGGAGATCCTGGCCTCGGGTTCAATCCTCGTCAAGAGGTACATGTAACCTTTTTTAGTTTTTATTTTACAACCTATAGAAAACAATTGAAAATGTTTACTGGGAACCCTACTTCTCACCAGCATCGAACTTCAGAACACCGTCTATGCTTCCTCCAACTAGGCCACCGAGATAACTACAAAAGTATAATGAAAATTGATAATTATAAACCTACTTTCGAAATCAAAGTTAAAAACATGTGGTGTCTTTCATGGCTTTGCTAAAGCTATTAGTAATATTTAGGGTCGATTGCTGGTCATTATTGAAAGTGTGGATTGGCAGTATCAGTAGAGGGTCGGACGCCATGCTTTCCAGCATAGTTACGTCCCTCTACGATCTGAGTTCAAATCCCGCCGAGGTTGACTTTGCCTTTCATCCTTACGGGGTCGATAAAATAAAGTACCAGTAATGCACTGGGTAATTGCTGGCCTTGTGCCTAAAGTAGAGACAATTATTGAAAGTCTCTGGTTTTTGCAAAATTCATAATATTTTTTATTGGAGAAGGTAAGATATTTTTCCACAAAAATTGATTGTAGTTTTGTTTCCACTTATGTATTTTCGAAAATGTTATTTATTCATTATAAAAATTAAATAATAACATTCTATATGTAGGTGGGCCTCCATCATCTCCTGGCAACCAATATTTTTATATGTACGTATGGGTTATATCGAACGCTAATTACAATGTTCGATTCGTTTGTAAACAAACAGTCGGTGTGTGTGTATATATATATATATATATATATATATATATATATATATATATATATATATATATATATATATATATATATATATATATATATATATATATATATATAAACAAATAACGAAGCGAAATTAAATTTCGTTTCGTTTGTAACTCACTTTTGTATGACTGACGCTTAAACAATTAAGTTAAAAATGTACATCCATATATGTATACTGAAATACTAGTATGCATATGAATACACACACGTATACATATGTAGATGTACCAAGTCTTTCACTGGTTACTTTACTGTGAGTATCCAGCTATTCTGTATGTAAACACACAGACAAACCGGTTTTTAGAGTCATACTGGTTTTTGAGGAAACACCTTTCCTCTATTCTCCAGAAAGCCAGACAAGGAATATTGAACTAGTTTCGTTGTTGTTACAACTCATCAGCAATATTTACCTATCTACCGGCCTTTCTGGAGAATCGTAAAAGCACATATCGTTTCATAGAAAAAGCATATAACGATATGTGCTTTTACGATTCTCCAGAAAGGCCGGTAGATAGGTAAATATTGGTGATGAGTTGTAACAACAACGAAACTAGTTCAATATTCCTTGTCTGGCTTTCTGGAGAATAGAGGAAAGGTGTTTCCTCAAAAACCAGTATGACTCTAAAAACCGGTTTGTCTGTGTGTTTACATACAGAATAGCTGGATACTCACAGTAAAGTAACCTGTGAAAGACTTGGTACATCTACATATGTATACGTGTGTGTATTCATATGCATACTAGTATTTCAGTATACATATATGGATGTACATTTTTAACTTAATTATATATATATATATATATATATATATATATATATATATATATATATATATATATATATATATATGTATATATATATATATATGTGTGTGTGTGTGTGTGTGTGTGTGTGTGTGTGTGCGTGTGTGTGTGTGTGTGTGTGTGTGTGTGTGTGTGTGTGCGTGCGTGTGGATACTTACATTTATGTATCACCTGTGCTAGGGTGAGAAATAAAATTCTAATTTTATTTCATATATATATATATATATATAAACTAATTGGAAATTTTCTCTCAATTAAATTGGTGATTTATCAATGAATGTACACCTGTGTTTTCAGTGTTGTCAACTAAGTTGAATGAAAATTAGTCTAAGAGAGAATTGACATAGATATGAGGAGTAGAGAACCAAATTCCTTACAACATCCACCCACTCTCTCTCTCAGACAAATATTTAAAGTCCTAAACGTAAAATTTTCTACTTGTCGCAGAAATTGTCGAACTACTCTGCCCTTATTGACTAATATAGTTCGTAGTTTGCTGTTGATAGTCGCAGTGTGCTGTGATTGTTGTTGCTGCTGCTACTGCTGATTATGCTACCGATGATGGTGATAATTACGTGAAGATGGTAATAACGACTATGATGAGGATGATAATGACAATGGTGATGAAGGTGACGTTGATGAGCATGATTCGTGATGATGATAATGCCACCGATTACGTTGTTGTTGATGATGATGATGATGATGATGATGATGGTGGCGGCGCTGGTGGTGGTGGTGATGGCGGTAGTAGTGGTGGTGGTGGTAGTGGTAGTGCTGCTGCTGCCGCTGGTGATAATGATGATCTTTGTAAACCATTGTCATCATTTTATAAGATATATTGAAACCACTATCTACCTGTCATCTTTATCTTCTGGAAATAATATATTACTAATCATTTTTAGAACATTTCCCAATAGAGTTATTCTAATAGAGTTATTCTAATACGAAGTAGGGTCAGATAGGGTCGTTTTCATTAAAGTTCCACATTAAAACTGTTTCATCAACCAACCTTTACTAAAACGATGTCTGTATCATCTTGCCAAAATCAGATTCTTGAAAGAAAATCAAATGACCCAGAATTATCGTCATTTTTACGCTTGAAGAAATAAATGAGTCCTAACAATATATAATTTTATATTTTAGTCTTTAGATTCTTTATTCCAGATAAAGATTCTTTCATTTGCAATATTTCTGAAGTAGATCTACTGTTAACCTTTTCATACCTACAATTATTTGCGTTACAGTTAAAGGTCACAACATGTGGAATAGACCTTCGTTGGTTTCAACAACAATGAACGGTCTAGTTGGTCGATGAACATAGCAGCCTGCTTGTGAATTAACATGCAAGTGGCTGAGTATTCCATAGACACGTATGCTTTTAACGGAATTCACAAAAAGACACATCGTGATACAGTGTGTGTGACAAAGTTGTCCCCATTCGACGAGTTTCCAAACCTTTCATCAACTATACTTCACTTACAAAGCTTGGGTCAAACCAAAGTTATGTTATATATTATTTGCCAAAGATGCTACACAGTAGATTCGAACCCTAGACCTAATGATTGCGAAGCAAACTTCTTAACCATTCCGTTATGCAGCATTCAGATATGTTGCAGTTGTAGTTTACGTAACATATAATATTGTAGATATCCAAAGAAAAACAACAATTCTGATTGTCATAGCTACTTAAGAATTTGTGATAGAGAATAAGCAGGAGTGATTTTATATTTTATATTACAGGCCCATAAAATAATTTCAACTTAATACTGCAAGTAAATAAAGCCAACGCCACACGATCTCTCTCTCTCTATATATATATATATATATATATATCACGGTGACTGTCTTAAACAAGGAAAGGGAGCTATAAGTGGTCACTTGATTCACATGAAATAACAGCTAAATAAATTAGATCACAAAAGAAGGCGCTAGCCCCTACGTTGTCTCATGATCTGATAGTAATAGCAAAAAAAGCTTCTACAATTTTTGAAAAAGACAGTATAGTCATGGTCTACTCAATGAAGTTAAATGTGGACAAAACAAAAACGACAAGATTGTGACGCACATATATTTGCCAATGGAAAATAATTCATTTTACTGTTTGATGTTCGAGTAGTTTTGTATACCACGTCATACACGAAGCATGTGAAGTTGTAGCAGTTTGCTTACCTCTATTGAGTATATAGTAAATCTAGGAACTGTTGATCGCTTCTGTCAAAGATACGAGTGTACTAACCTTAACAGACTCTCCTTGTTTTACTGTTACAACTGTTTCCGACGTACTTGAAAGCAGTGTTTATGAACCATCCACGCTTCCAATCACTTACAGCCCACACACAGTGGAAGCATGTGGGTACATTTGTTACTGGCAAGAACGTTTTGGGATTAGTGCATGTGGCAACACATCTCACCCTCGCATCGAACAACCATATCTGCAAAGGCATCAATTTACACAATATAAAACTAATATAAAAAACACATTTCCCCAGAAGTCACAGATGAGCAAAGAAACTCTACAATCAATACGCACACATACAGTACAAACGTACACCATGTAACAAAATATCCAACGATATATCTATTAACATCTATGAAAACAAAGTCTACTAAAGCATACTACATAGTCAATGCTAACCCAATTCGGAACAAAAAAAGCAGTGCTTTGTTGTCTCCTCTTCTTTATAAGGAACATACATATGACATCACACACCTATCCTGTTTCGTTGATCACATACACACAGACATGCATACACACGCACCCCTTCTTCTCACTCTCTTCACCTCCCTCTCTCTCCTCTCTCTCACACACAAACCCTAGTTCCCTATAGACACTTAGCAATGAAGACCAACACTGTTTTAGAGCCAACTGTAGAAGGGATCCTCTCAACATTCAAGAGGTTTGAGTGGGTGACTTCAGATATTCATAGACCGCTCCTTCACTTTCTGAATCCCTGATTAATACACATATCTTAGCACTCCCATAGGCCTTGCTTACTCGACAAGGAAATATTTACGTGATCAATGAATTTATTAGAAATAACAGCCAAGTTTTCCCCCATATAAATTACTGCCTTACAAATGGAGCAGACACATTGGATAATATAGATATTGATAATGAGGATGGATCCTTCGTAGGGATGATGATGATGGTGATGATGATGATGAAGGTAATGATGCGCATGATAATAATGATGATGGTGGTGATGATGATGATGATGATGCGGAAGCTGTCGACGATGACGACGATGAAGATGGTGATAATGATGTCGTTGCTGCATGGAATATATAATATATATTTTTAGCGAGTTGAATGTGCAAGCTGGTTTGGATTCTAGTTTGGAAATGTTTTCATTTCACTTACTACACGGATAGCTAGAGAAACACCATTTATATCTCTCATCCGTTTTACCCCATCTACGCCCCCAGAAATCAATAGAACCAATCATTGATTAAATGCTTTAATATTTGAACACGACTTTCATTCATATACAGCTTTCTTTTTTGATTTTATATTTCTGTTTTTAAATATATATTTTACAAAATATTATGTATTTGTATAACATAAATTTGGGGACAGTGCGAGTGAGAGAGAGAGTGGGGAGGGGGGGGAGAACATAGAGAAAGACAGACAGAGAGAGGATAAGGACGAGGAAGGAAAAGAGAGAAGTAATGTTATTAATAATAATGATAATAATTTTAGTTTACAGATTTAAAAGAATTATTTCATAATTCTTTTGAGTATGTATTGGTTATATCAAACTAGTTTTTATTTTTATTTTGCACCAAAATTACAAAATACCCATTTGTTAATATAACTGTACATTAGTACACACATCACACGATGGGGGTTGGTATCAATATATGTCTTTTTGGTGTTGTTGGCATATTGCTTTTTACATATATTTCTGAAAAATAACTATGTAACTTGTTATATTTTATACTTTCATTGGCATGACGAATCAATGTGCACAGTATTTACATATATAACAACAACAACAACAACAACAACAACAACAATAGTAATAATAATAATAATAATAATAATAATAATAATAATAATAATAATAATAATAATGATTTCTTTATTAACCACAAGGGTTTACATAAAGTAGGATTAAGGACAGTACAGGACAATACAGGGCGGTACAAATGGGCATTTCTGCGTGTAAAAAAAAGAAACAGAGGATGTAATAATAGAACAATGAAAAAATTCCCCAATCGGGGGGAGACTTCCGAGGGACATTGGTGGAGAAAGCCCATTAAAAAGCCACAGTGACCCTGACCAAAAGGGCAAGTGCCCTCTCCCAGTTTTCCACCTTTAATTTACAGACACATACTCAGAGTAGGCCCATTTACTCGAGCCATTCTTGCCTCTCTCACCCATCTTTCAACAAAATGCTGGGAAGAGAGCACTTCCCTTTCTACCCTGATTTTCCTTTTCAAATTAAATTTGAAAAAGTTAATCAGGGCATCACCGAAGAGGTAAGTGCTCGTCTTCAGCTCTTTCAAACGTGTCCACCATACTATCTCTTTCGCCATGGCCACCAGACAGATAAAAACTGCCTGCCCTTCCCGGCTAAAGGAAGAGGGCGGGGCAATCCTCACGATTAACTCAGCTGATAGCTGGATCCGTCCTACACGCGACATAAACCCACAAGTCAGCAATGCTCTGACACTGGACGAGTGCGTGCAGGACGGTTTCGTCGCCCTACGCGAATCTCGGACATGCCCGGCTGACGGCACTTCCATGCCTGTAGAATTTATCCCGAACTGGCTAAGCTCCTCGGTAGCACTGCCAGGCCAGGGATTTCTGGAAGTTGTCCATAGGCCCCGGCCCGAAAGTCCTTCCGAAGAGATTAGCTAGTTGATTTTCGCCGATGCCTAGAGTTTCCCCAAGTACGTCGTCGCTCTTCTCCTTCACTAATCTTCTATAGAACGCCAAGGTGGAGTTTCCACCGATCACATTGGCGGATTGTTCGAGGGCTGTGAGCGCCTGAAGACATTCCAGTCTCCAAGCGCTCCCTCTCGGTCTTCGCTTGACCCAGGACTGCAGCTCCGTCAAGGAGACGAGCTGGGGAAAGACGTGTCTAGCAAACGGAGGCTACACATTATCACCGTCGAGGAAGAGGTGGAAATGTCGTAGCCTGAGCACGTGTCTGCGCATCATCAGCCACGACATTCCCAGCCCTCCACGTAGCGGGTGTTGACAGCAGATGGACTACCTGACCATCGGAGCGCGTCCCTTCCACAAAAAGCGAAAGAGCAAACGCTCCAGTGCAGTCAGGCGGGGCTTAGGACAAGGTACGACGGTCAGGCGGTAGTAGATGACGGACGCGATATACGCGTTAGCCACCTCCGCTCGACCTTTCAGGGATAGCTTCCTCTCGGCCCATTTCTGGGTGAGAGAAGCCACCCTGCTCGTCACCTCGTTCCAGTTTTTGTCCGTCTGGAGATCCGGACCGAACTAGACCCTGAGCAATTTAACTGGTTCGTCCGTCCAGCGACCGACGACGCTGTTGGACGGCATGGACCTGCCTCTCCATGTGCCGAGCTGCAGGCCCACTGACTTTTCCTGGTTGATCATTGCTCCTTCACCGCTTCGTATTCTCTTGGTGTAGTGCCGATCGCCTCGATGTGTTTGGCGTTCGACACCACTACGGTGACATCGTCCTCGTATGCTGACACGGATCTTCCGCATCCTAGTTCGCGCGGTGCCCCCCTCAACGTCTCCAGTTTGTGCAGTAATGGCTCGAGAGTTAATACGTACAAGAGGGGCGAGAGGGGACATCCTTGGCGGACCGAGCGCATGATGTTGAACGGTTCCGAAAGGTGACCGTTCACTCTCACCACAGAGCAGATGTCGTTGTGCATGGCAGCAATCCATCCTCTGAAGACGGGCTCAAAGCCAGCCGCCCTCAGGACTGCCGCTAGGTAACGATGGTCGACCCTATCGAAAGCTTTCGACTGATCTAAATTGATCAAGGACCCACCCGTGCCATGTTCCCTAGCTACCCTCTCTACGATGTATCGCATGGGGTGGAGGTTGTCGTGGATGGATCTGTCGGGAATGGCGCATGTCTGCGCCTCTCTCACCAGACCACCAACGACAAGGGCCAACCTCTTTGTTAGCACCTTGGCCAAAATCTTGAACTCTGTGTTTAGCAGAGTTATGGGCTAAAATTATCTATGTGATCCCCCTTTTTCGGATCCTTTCTCAGCAGCGCCACAGCTCCTCGGCTCACAGAGTTGGGAATTCTCCCGTTCTGTTGCCAGTTGCAGTAGACGTCCGCCAAGAGGCCTCCGAACAAGTCTGGCATTTGTACTTAAAGTTCATAGGGCAGACCATCCAAACCAGGCGATTTACCCCTTGTGCAACTAGTCATTGCATCCCGTACTTCAGCGGTTGTTATCGGCTTTTCGCAACACTCCGCCGCAGTGGCCGAAATCCGCGGCAGTCCGTCGAGGTAGACACTAAAGTCCATCCCTCGATCCGGCCCGCCACTGCTCCCGAACAGTTAAGCGAAGTGTCGCTGAAAAGCTTCACACATTTGCCCGGGATCGAGTAGCATGCGCCCGTCGTGGTCCACCAAAGACCGGATCGTGGCTTTGTTGCCACGACGCGCCTCCGCCACTCGGGCCCATTGAACGGCTTTCGTCCCCTCGTGTCTGAGAGCACGCACCCTAGCTCTGACAACGCAGCCTTCGTGCTTTGCATTGAAGAATTGGTCAAGGGCCAATTTCGCCGCAAGTACGTCGGTCGCGATGCCTTTGCTAAGCGCCTCATCTAATTTTCTAACTAATTCTCCCTCTGCTCTATTTTTCTCTATTGCTAAAGTCTTACTAAACCTAATGGACTCTATTCTAATTGCTCTTTTCAGAGCAAACCACCACTTGTTGTTGACGATGGCCCCCGTCAACGCCCGCTTAACTAGTTCGCTAATCCGGTCTCTGTAGGCCTTGCGCGCTGGTAAGGACGCGTTTAGCTTCCAGTAGCCGGGTCCTCGTCTATGAAGCCTATCTAAGTCAAGCACACAGATCACGAATTTGTGGTCCGTGTAGCTGACTATCTTGAATTGTGGACAGCCTATGCTAGACCTATCTATTTCCCTACAAAATACTCTATCTAGATATGATCTGGATGACCCTATGCAATTTGTCCAAGTCCACATTGGTACGTTCGGGAAACCCATTCGGTACCTGTCAGACAGTTCAAAACGTCTGAGCAGATTGGTGAGACTCTTGCACCCTCCTTCCCTATCCACTAATCCCACACAATCCCAGCGTGCATCTAAGATCCCGTTCCAGTCGCCCACTAACACTAAAGAGCGGGACGTTCCAAGAAAGGTCTCCAGACGCCGGAAGAAATCAGGCCGCCCTGCTCCTGTCGGGGCATAGACGGCCACTAACCTGAAAGCTTGGCCGTCTCCGCTGGTCACGTCCAGCACCACCAACTTACCTTCTGGGTCCAGGAAGATGGCCCGTATGGCAAGATCCAACCCTCTCCGAAAAAGCACAGCAACTCCTCCCCCGATCCCGGACGGCTGGGAGATGCGTACACATCGTAGCCGCCGAAGATCGGTGCGAAAGCCTGTGCTTCGGAGATTCTGGTCTCGCTGATGGCCACTACATCTATGTTTAGTGACCTGAGGTCGTTGAGCAGGTGGCCCTGCTTCCATGACGACCCCAAGCCACGCGCATTTATGCTGCCTATTCTGAGTGAGGTCATGTTGAAAAGGAGTGGAAAAGATGGGAAAGACCACTTACCTTACTTCTCGTAGGGAAGGACGGTTTTTCCATCCTTTTCACTGCTTGTGACCTCCTCAGGAAGGATGTCCTTATAAATCCTCCTGGAGAGTGCTTGTCGGAAGTCTCCGATGTCTTTGGGGAATTTTTGTTTTAGTGTCATGTACGTTTTCTGTGTGATGCGAGTGATTTGTATGTGTGGAGGTGGTGTGAATTTTGGGGTTGTTGTGTAGTCTTTTTCTGTGATGCTGGTGTTGTGTTGGATGTATTGTAATAATTGCTTGTTGTTCAAATTTAATGCTGTGTAGTGTGTATCGTTTTGGTTGTTTTGTTTTGTTTGCGTTTGTTGTGGGTTTGTTTCTGTTTCGCATTTTGGTGACTTTTGTGGTGTAGGTGATGGTGGTGTTGGGGTTAATGATGGTGATGGTGTTGGTGTTTGGGTTGATGGGGTTGGTGATGCTGGTGTGGATGGTGGCATATCTGTCCTAACTTTTTTGTTTCTTAATTTATTTGTTTCCCTCTGTATTTTGTTTTTGGAGGGGGAAGGAAGAGAATTTTTTCTTTTTTGGTTTCTTTTTTTTCCGGATATCGTTTCCCACTCCTCGTCGTCACAATCTGTCTCCAGTTGTGATAGGCCGGGGAGTGGAAAATCCTCCACAGCCGTTAGTTTTGGTTGTGGCGTGGTGGATGGTGTAGGCGCTGGTGCTAGTTCTGAAGCGTTGGGTGGTGGTGGTGTTGGTTTTGCTGGTGGTGTTGGTTTTGCTACTGTTGCTGGGTTTGTTGCTGTTATAGTTGCTTCTGTTGTTGCTGCTACAGTTGTTGCTGCCATCTCTGCTACTGGTGGTGTTGATGGTTGTGTCACTGGGATGGGTAGGAGAGGTGGCCTCAACCTTTTAGCCTGAGGGCAGAAAGCCCGTAGGAGGGTTCCTTCACCACAAACGACACACCTAGGTCTTCTGCCCTCGACAATTACCGTGAGGTGGCTGCCGTCAGTGAGGTCTATTACCTCTGGGATCTCCTCACTGCTTTTTTGGTCCGCTTGGATCAGGAGCTCCATCCCAGATCCGGACCAGTTCTCCTGCTTTTCTTTTGCTATTGCTATTATTTTCGTGTTGGCTTCGATGCCGGCGAGGACAGCCGCTATTAGCCAGGGAATTTCGATGGCCGGTGGAACGTGGGTCACCCTGATCTTTACGAGTCTCTGGCCACAATAGCTTGGGACGAGTGTGAAGTCGTCACTTCTTAATGGGGCCATGGAGTCTTCTCTAGCCTCCTCTGGTGTTTCAAAGAACACGTCCACGGTTCCATACTTTTGCCCACGTCTGATGTGGGTTTTTCTTGCCCACACATGTCCCAAAGCTTTTTGGATTTGGGACTCGGATGCCCGTTCCACTCGGCGCGATTTTACATTTATTGTTCTATACGACACGGTGCATAGGCGCCGATGCTCCATTTTATTAGGTGTGGGGGGGAGGCTGACCCTGTACCCATCTTTCTTTACCTTTTGTTAGGCATTTTATAAATCCTCCTGAGTTACCGTAAATGCTTCGAACTGTTTTGCTACTCTGGCGAAACAGAGGGGGGTTTTTATAATGTCATTGTTGTTGTTGTTGCTATCGTTAATATTAATTTTAGTTTCAGTTGTGGTGGTGGTGACGTCAGTCGTCTTTGGTGGGGAAGAGTCCATTTTGCTTGATTTCATTTCGACATCACGAGTTAATTTATTTTTTTCTTCTTTTGTTTCTGTTGTCGCGGTGGTGGTGGTGGTGGTGGTTGTCGCGGTGGTGGTGGTGGTGGAGGCTTTAACACCTGCAGTCATTGGTAATGGCGGGAAATGAATGTCTGCCTGAGACGAATTTAAAATATTGCTAGTGCTTATATTTTTTTTTGTGTTGGCAAACGTAGTAACATTTACAATGGTGGTGTCTGTGTGAGGTGTTAATTTGTGAGGAAGGCTTTCAGCTGCTTCGTGCAGAGGTGAATTAGCCATTTCTTTCAAATAAATTTTTTGATAATAATAAAAGTTTAAATTTTGGGCACAAGGCCCCAATCTTTTTGGGTGTCCTTTTCGGAAAACAATATATGTGCGCTTATAAACAGTTAACAATAAAATTTTCCATAAGTGACAATTTTTAACAAACGGAAATAACAAACCTTTGCGGAGCTCACGATGATACGATTTACTACGTAGGTCGCCAATAATAATAATAATAATAATAATAATAATAATAATAATAATAATAATAATAATAATAATGTTTTCTTTATTAACCACAAGGGTTTACATAAAGTAGACATTAAGGACAGTACAGGACAATACAGGACGGTACAAATGGGCATTTCTGCGTGTAACAAAACAGAGGATGTAATAAAAAATAACAATTAAAAATTCCCCAATAGGGGGGAGACTTCCGAGGGACATTTGTGGAGAAAGCCCATTAAAAGGCCACAGTGACCCTGACCACCAGGGCAAGTGCCCTCTTCCAGTTTTCCACCTTTAATTTACAGACACATACTCAGAGTAGGCCCATTCACTCGAGCCATTCTTGCCTCTCTCACCCATCTTTCAACAAAATGCTGGGAAGAGAGTACTTCCCTCTCTACCTTGATTTTCCTTTACAAATGAAATTTGAAAAAGTTAATCAGGGCATCACCGAAGAGGTAAGTGCTCGTCTTCAGCCCTTTCAAACGTGTCCACCATACTATCTCTTTCGCCATGGCCACCAGACAGATAAAAACTGCCTGCCCTTCCCGGCTAAAGGAAGATGGCGGGGCAATCCTCACGATCGACTCAGCTGATAGCTGGATCCGTCCTACACGTGACAGCAGGTGTTCGACATAGACCACAAGTCAGCAATGCTCGGACACTGGACGAGTGCGTGCAGGACGGTTTCGTGGCCCTGCGCGCATCTCGGACATGCCCGACTGACGGCACCTCCATGCCTGTAGAGTTTATCCCGAATGTGCAAAGTTCCTCGGTAGCACTGCCAGGCCAGGGATTTCTGGAAGTTGTCCATAGGCCCCGGCCCGAAAGTCCTTCCGAAGAGATTGGCTAGTTGATTTTCGTCGACGCCTAGAGTTTCTCCAAGTACGTCGTCGCTCTTCCCCTCCACTACACCTCTATAGAACGCCAAGGTGGAGTTTCCACCGATCACATTGCCCGATTGGTCGAGGGCTGTGAGCGCCTGAAGACATTAATAATAATAATAATAATAATGATTTGTTTATTGGCCACAAGGGCTGACATCAGGAAAAACATTACAGACGGCACAGAACGGTACAGCACGGTACGATGTGGGTTTTGTGCGTGTAAATATTTTTATTATTTATATAAAAAAAGATAAAAAATGACATAGAAACATATATATATATAAACAATAAAAATGAAAATTGAAACAATGAAAAATTCCCCAATAGGGGGGAAACCTGCGAGGGTTACTCGTGGCGAAAACCACACAAAAGACCACGGCCACCCTGACCACCAGGGCAAGCTCCCTCTCTCAATTTTTCCATCTCTCAAACTACAGACGTATATTCATAGTGGTCCCGTTCACTCGGACCATTCTCGCTACATTCACCCACCTTTCAACAAACTTGCTAGAAAGCAGCACTTGCCTCTCCACCCTGATTTTCCTCTTCAAGTGAAACTTGAAAAAGTTAATTAGAGATTCGCCGAAGAGGAAATTGTCTGTCTTTAACCCTTTTAACCTTGTCCACCACACAATCTCTTTCGCCATGACCACCAGGCAGATGAAAACCGCCTGCCCATCCTCCTCGAAGGAAGACGGCGAGACGATCTGCACAATGGACTCAGTCGACAACCGGATCAGTCCCACACGCGACAGCAACTGTTCGACATAGCTCCACAAGTCAGCAATGCTCGGGCACTGAACGAGTGCGTGCATGGCGGTTTCGTCGCTCTACGCGTATCTCGGACAGGCTCGGCTGAAGGCACTTCCGTGCCTGTAGAGTTTATCTCGAACCGGCAGCGCTCCCCGGTGTAGCACTGCCAGGCCAGGGATTTTTTGAAGTTATCCATAGGCCCCGGGCTGAAAATTCTCCGGAAGAAAGCAAACAGCTGATCTTCTTCGACGCCCAGGATCTCTCCGAGAATGTCGTCGCACTTCCCCTCCACTAGTCCTCTATAGAACGCCGAGGTGGATGTTCCACCGATACTGGTACCCAGCTGGGAGAGGGAAGTGAGCGCCTGGAGACATTCCTGTTTCCAAGCGCTATCCCTCGGTCTTTTCCTCACCCTGGACTGCAGTTCCATCAAGGAGACGAGCTGTGGGAAAACGTGCCTGGCGAACGGCCACCACATCTGTTAACGTCAAGGAAGCACCAGATATGTCGCAGCCTCAGCGCATGTTTGCGGATCATCAGCCATGGCATGCCCAGACCCCCACGCAACGGGTGTTGACAGCAGATGGATCGTCTGACCATGGGAGCGCGTCCCTTCCACAAAAAGCGGAAGAGGAGGTGCCTCATTTTAGTGAGAGTTGGGCTGGAGCAAGGGACGACGGTGAGGCGGTAGCAGATGACAGATGCGATGTACGCATTCGCCACCTCCGCCCAGCCTTTCAGGGACAGCTTCCTCTCGTCCCATTTCTGGGTGAGGGAGGCCACCATGCTCGTCACCTCGTTCCAGTTTTTCTCCATTCGGTCCGAACCAGACCCCGAGCAATTTAACCGGTCCGTCGGTCCAACACCCCACGACGCTGTCGGACGGCATGGACTTGCCTCTCCAGGTGCCGAGCTGCAGCCCACCGACTTTTCCTGGTTTATCTTTGCTCCTGTCACCGCTTCGTATTCTTTGAGAACGGTGCCGAGCATCTGGACGTGTCTGGTGCACGACACTACCACGGTGACCTCGTCAGCGTCAGCCGACTCGGATTTCCCGCATCCTAGTTCGCGTTGGACGCCCCTCATCGCCCACAGTTTGTGCAGTGACGGCTCGAGAGCCAATACGTACAAGAGGGACGAGAGGGGACAACCCTGGCTGACTGAGCGCATGATGCTGAACGGCTGCGATAGGTGACCGTTCACCCTCACAACTGAGCAGATGTCGCTGTACATTGCTGAGATCCAACCCCTGAAAACGGGCCCGAAACCGGCTGCCTCGAGGACCGCCGTCAGGTACCGATGGTCGACCCTATCGAATGCTTTGGATTGATCCAAGTTGATCAGGGCCCCACCCGTGCCATGTTCTTTAACCACCCTCTCTAAGATGTATCGCATGAGGTGGGGGTTGTCGTGTATGGATCTGTCCGGAATGGCGCAGGTCTGCGCCTCTCCCACCAGACCCTTGTCGACAATGGCCGACCTCGTTGCTAACACCTTGACCAAAATCTTGAACTCTGCGTTTAGCAGGGTTATGGGCCTGAACTTATCGATAACATCCCCCTTGTTCGGGTCTTTTCTCAGCAGCGCCACTGCTCCCCGGCTCACAAAACTGGGAATGCTCCCGTTCTGCTGCCAGTTGCATTAAACGTCTGCCAAGAGGTCACTGAACAAGTCTGGCATAAATGCATAAAACTCGAAGGGCATACCATCCAAACCTGGCGATTTACTCCTTGTGCAGTTAGCCATCGCTTCCCTTATTTCACCGGCTGTTATTGGCTTTTCGCAACACTGTGCTGCGGTCGTCGAGTGCCGAGGCAGTCCGTCGAGGTATGCACTGAAGTCCATGCTCCGATCCGGGCCGCCGCCGCTCCCGAAGTGTTCAGCAAAGTGCTGCTGAAAAGCTTCACACATCCGCTCGGGTTCGAGCATCACGCACCCGTTTTGGTCAGACAAAGACCGAATTGTGGCTTTGTTGCCACGTCGCGCCTCTGCCACCGGGGCCCATTGGACGGCTTTTGTCCCCGCGTGTTTCAGAGCACGCACTCTAGCTCTGACAACGCAGCCTACGTGTTTTGCGTTGAAGAATTGGTCGAGTGCCAATCTCGCCGCAAGCACGTCGGTTGCGATGCCTGTCCTAAACGCCTCTTCTAGCTTTCTGACTAGCTCTCTCTCTACTCTATTTTCCTCTATCACTACTCCTTTGCTAAACCTAATCGACTCTACTTTAATTGCCCTTTTCAGGGCTAACCACCACCTGTTGTTGACGACTGCTCCCGTCAACGCCCGCTTAACTAATCCGCTAATCCGGTCTCTGTAGGCTTTGCGCGCCGGGAAAGACGCGTTAAGATTCCAGTAACCAGGCCCTTGTCTATGAAGTCTGTCTATGTCGATCTCACAGATCACAAATTTGTGGTCTGTGTTGTCGATTATTTTAAATTGTGGACAACTTATACTAGCCTTATCTAGTTCTATGCAGAATACCCTATCGAGATACGACCTGGATGACCCGGGGCGGTTTGTCCATGTCCACATTAGCACATTCGGGTGATCCAGTCGATACCTGTCGGACAGTTCAAAACGTCTGAGCAGGTTGGTGAGGCTCTTGCACCCTCCTCCCCTATCCACTAGCCCCACACTATCCCAGCGTGCCTACAAGATACCGTTCCAGTCGCCCACTAACACTAAAGAGCGGGACGTTCCAAGAAAGGTCTCTAGACGTCTGAAGAAATCTGGCCGTCCTTCCCCTGTTGGGGCGTAGACGGCTACTAGCCTGAAAGCATTGCCTTCGCTGCCGGTCACGTCCAGCACCACCGACTTACCTTCTGGGTCTAGGAAGATGGCCCATATCGCGAGATCCAAGCCTCTCCGAAAAAGGACGGTGACCCCTCCCCCCGATCCTGGACGGCTGGGAGATGGTTATACATCGTAGCCACCGAAGATCGGTGCGAAGGCTTGTGCTTCGGAGATTCTGGTTTCACTGATGGCCACCACATCTATGTTTAGTGACCTGAGGTCGTTGAGCAGGGGACCCTGCTTCCAAGATGACCCCAGGCCACGTGAATTTATACTGCCTATTCTAAGTACGGCCATGTTGGATGAGAAACGGGGCAAGTAAGAAAGGGTCGTTTACTTTGATTATGTGGTGAAGGGACAGTAAAACCGTCCCTTTCGCTGGTCATGGGTGTTTCCAAGAGGATGTCAGTGTATATCCTCTTGGTAACCGTCCCTCTGAAGTTTCCAACTGCGTTGGGGAATTTTTGTTTTAAGGGTTTGTACTGTTCTATTGAGATTTCGATGATGCTTATGTTTGTCGGGAGAGTTCTTGGTGTTGGTGGGGTGTAGTAGGTTTTATCTGTGATGTCTGTGTGCTGCTTTATATATTCTATGAGTTATTTTTTTGCCATGTTCATGGCTCTGTACTTTTTTAGGGGAGGGGTGATTTTGTTTCTGTTTTCTTCTTGTTGCTGTTTGGTGTGTGTGTCTTGTTGTGTTTGCGTTGTTGGTGTTTTATGGTGATGCTGGTGGTGGTGTGGTTGTTGTTGTCAGTGGTGCTTGTGGTGGTGGTGGTGTTGCTGCAAGTTTCTTTATTGCCTTTACCCCTCTTTGTATGCTTTCGCTTTTGGAGGGTGAATCTAAGGTTTTTTTTTGTTTTTTGTTTTTTTCTGGCAGACCGCTTGCCACGTCACTCCCGCCTCAAACTCCATGTCGGATTCTGTGGCGTCGGAGGGGTATGTGCTCCACGGCTGTTGTTGGTGGTAGTGGAGCCCTCTTCGGCAATTCTGTTGCTGGTGTAGCTATTTCAAATGTAGCTATTGGTGTTGCCGCTACTGATGATGCTGCTTTAGTTATCCGTGGCCTTGGTACGGGTGCTACGGACGTTGCCCTCCTACTCACCGTTGAAGGGGTTTCTTCGTTTGTTGCCTGCCCTGCTCTTGGTAGCAGCGGACTGGGTATTGGAAGGAGAGGGGCCTTCTTCGCTGTCTTCTGCGGGCAAAAGGCCCTGAGGTGACCCTTTGACCTACAGAGATAACATTTTGGCCGTCTTCCTTCTACACCTATAGGGAGTTGGAGTCCTTCTTCGATGTCTGTGATATCGGGGATAGCGTCGATACATGCCTGGTCAGTTTGTATAAGCATTTGCATGCCTATACCTGACCAGTTCTCTCTCCCTATTTTTTCTACTTGCAGCATGGTCGTCCTGTTCTCGATTCCAGCAAAGCCAGACGCAGCCAGCCAAGGTATGGGCACGTCCGGTGGGACCTGGGTCACTTTGACCCTCACAATTTTCTGCCCGCAGTAGGAGGGCACCAAGACTATCTCCTTACTATTTAGGGTTTCCAAAGAGTGAAACTTTGCTTCCTGGTGGCTGGCGAAAAGTACGTCTACTGTGGCGTACTTTCTGCCTCGGGTGATGTGGATTTTGCGTGCCCAGACGCACCCCAAGGCCTTTTAGATTTAAGCCTCCGTGGCTCTCTCCACTCGATGTGAGATTTTGCTTACGGTGCGGTAAGTCACCGTCCGTAGCTGCTGGTCCTTGAAAAAATCGGGTGGAGGTTTCAGGGAAACTCTATTGGCGCTTCTTGTCACTATGGTCCTTGCGTCTGCCATCTCCTCCTCTGTGACTAACACTGTCTCGATATTTCGGGCGACACCTGCAAAAGAAGTGGTCCCTTCTTCAGCAGCACCACTATTGCTGCCGGTACTGGTCTTACTGGTGGTGCTGAGATCGCTATTACAGGTATCGGTGTCATTGTTGTTCTTTTCGCTGGTACAGTTGTTGGTGTTGTTTTCGTTGATACTGTTGCTGCTGTTACTGTTATTGTGGCTGTTGTTATTATTGTTGTTTTTGTTGATACTGTTCCTACTATTATTGTTGTTGTGGCTGTTGTTATTGTCATTGTTATTGTCGTTCTCGACCTTACCGCTGTTATTTTTGTTATTGTCGTTCTCGACTTTACCGCTGTTATTTTTGTTGTTGCTGTTGTTATTAATAATAATAAAAAATAATAATATAAGAGAAGAATACGCACATGGCAGATAGAGTGTTATGGAATCGTTCACGTAAGTCTTTGATTTTTTACATATTTAAAACAATTGTGATAGAATAATTATTATTACAAATGGGACATAAGACACCAGTCTTCTCTGAGGAAGTGACAATACATAACAGTCTGGCATATGGCTCAAATATTTAATTTTTTATCAGAAATGTTATAGTCAAAAAAGAAAATGGTTACAAATCGTCACAAATGGAAGAAAACAACAGCCAAATAATTTCACCACCAACACCATCACCACCGCCGCCACCACTACCACTACCACGAAATTTAGCTAGAGACAAACCAACAGCAGCAACAAAACCATCACTACAGTACTACTACCCCATCACCACCGTCACCACTCCATCATCGCTACCACCACTATTCTCTCACTACCTCCTGTTAAGAGAGGGAAGGTAGTAGTGCCACTACACATGACTAGAAAGGAGGAAGTTACCAAAAGATATAAATAGACTGATTTAGTGTCCCGGTCAAACATAGCTAACAACACCATAATAATTATTGTCGTTGTATTTGTAAACCCTAACAAAATGTTTAGTTTAAACGATGTCAAATAATAATAATAATTGTTTCTATAAGCAACAAGTCGAAAAATTACAGAACAGAACACAGACAAAACATCAAAAGAAAAACAAATTTCAAAAGTTTTGAACGCAACACCCCTACCTCCCTCGTTGCTATGACTACCAGCTTAGCGTAGCTAACATCAAAAACAGCAGCAGCAGCAACAACAACACTAGTAACCGATGTTACTGGCCTTGAAAAACAAATAAAAAAATAAAAACTAAGTCAGACATTCAAACATTACAATGAAACTTGTTTATTTGTTCATGTTTTTATTTATTTATTTGTTTATTTATTTTTGTTCGTCTACAGCGTGATGGTGCCACACTAAAATCACACTAAAATCACACTGAAATCACCGGTGGTTATGTAACCATACATTCACCAATCCTCGATATGAGTATTTAAATGTCGAACCTAAACAGTTCGAATAACGGTGAAAAGGAGACTGAAACGTTATGTGAAAGACTCTCACCCAGCAAGTGCTCCCTGGCCCAGCAGCAGGGACCTGGCTGTCATCCAAATACTGCTGGTGTTGGAAGAAGAAAAAGGAAAGGGACAAGAACCAACTGGACGAAAGAATTGAATGGGGCTGTCATGAAATGTTACCTGAGAAGTAAACCCATGGAAAAGGGCTATAGGAAACGGATGCATAGCATCTGGAACGAGATTGGTCTATTTAAATTAGATGAACAAAAATTTGCCGGGCAGGCTCGGGTAATAAGAACTAATGGATCGATAAGTGAGCTGGAACTGGAGGAACTGAGCAGAGAGATTAGGTTGGAAATGGAGAGTGGAATATGTCAGGCAAACGAGCCAGTGGGAAATGAAGGTGAAGAGGTTGCGAGAACGGAGGAAGCATCCAAAGCAGACAATGATCTGAATGCTGAAATAAATAACATCTGGAACAGATACGGCCATTGAGGAAATGAATACTGACGGGCTAGGACAAGATTTGGTTGATATCCTGAACTTAGTGGTAGATGAAATGAACAATGATAGTGGAAAACCTATGAATCTAACATTTGTAGACAGGAAAACGTTAAGAGAAACAACAGCTAAGGTAAACAAAGTCATCCCATATTTTGAGGCGAGGAACCTTCACCAATGCAACAATATCCTCAAAGCAACCGCAAATGCGGTGAGGAAATTACTTGGAATAAAAACGAGAGAAAACAACAAACAAGAAAGATCAGAACCTTGGTGGAAGAAACGATTGAATGGTCAAATCAAGGAAATGAGAAAAGATATTGGAAAGCTTGCGTTCTTACTGAATAGGACATTACAAAACATAGACACTAAAGACAGATTGAAAATAAAACACAAAACTAGGGGGGAAAAGCTAAATATTATCATAAAGGAACTGAAGCAACGCATTGTAGCAAAAAGTGCAAAGATTAGGCGGTATGAGAACAGAGTCAGTCAGTATAGACAGAACAGCATGTTTGACAACAACCAGAAGATGTTGTTTGGACAGCTTGAAGGGAAAGAAAGAGGCAACGATGTGATCATTGAGGCGGAACAGTCTAAGACACTCTGGTGAGGAATATGAGAGCAGGATGTTGAACATAATAGGCAGGCAGTGTGGATTGAGACAGTTCAAAAAGAGATTAGTGAACAAGCACACCAACAACCTGATTTGAGTATCATAGTTGAAACTCTTAAAGGGCAGGCCAAAAAACTAACCAACTGGAAATCACCAGGCCCAGATGGTGTGCAAGGGTATTGGATTAAAAATATAACATCCCTCCACCCGAAACTGACATCCATGTTCAATGACTGCTTGATGTCGGGTGAAGTACCAGAGTGGTTGACAAAAGGTACCACAATCTGGTAATAAAAGACCGAATCAAGGGTAATGATGTTACCAACTATAGGCCTATCACATGTCTGTCCGTAATGTGGAAACTGTTAACAAGCATTGTGTCTGAGGAAATCTACCATCGCCTCCACATAAACAACTTGTTACCAGACGAACAGAAAGGATGCCGAAAGAAGTCCCGTGGTACACAAGACCAGTTACTTATTGATAAGATGGTAATGAGGAATTGCAAGAGGAGGCACACTGGTCTAGCCATGGGATGGATAGATTACAAAAAGGCATTCGACATGGTACCTCATTCTTGGATAACCAAAATCCTAGAGATCTTCAAGGTGGCAGATAACATCAGACAGTTGTTGAGCAAAAGTATGAGGTCCTGGGAAACAGAGTTAACATCGGGTGGAGAATCCTTTGGAGGCGTGAAGATCAAGAGAGGTATCTTCCAGAGAGATAGTTTGTCCCCTCTGCTGTTTGTCCTTGCCCTGATACCCCGATATATACCTATATATATTATGAAAAGTGAGAGCAGGATACAAGTTGGGAAAAGGAGAGCTTACCATCAACCACCTCCACTTCATGAACGATCTTAAACTCTTTGGGAAGAGTGAGAAGGAGTTGGATGTACTTGTTGACACTGTCCGTATTTTCAGCAATAATATGTGTATGGAATTTGGTATTAATAAGTGTGAAGTCCTAGTGATGAAGAGGGGTAAATTGAGCAGAAGCAACGGAATCCAGGTACCGACAGGTGAGATGATAAAGGAAATTGACACTGAAGAGGGATTTAGGTGTTCTGGAGGCAGATGACATCAAGAACAAAAAAATGAAGGAATTGACAAGATCTGAGTACATAAGGAGAGTAAGGATCGTATTAAAATCACATCTAAATAGTAAGAATATAATAGGTCAGTAAATTCCCGAGCTATGTCTATTATTAGGTACAGTGCGGGAATTCTGAAATGGAATGTTGCTGAACAAAATGAAATGGATAGGAAGACTAGGAAGCTATTGACTATCTACAGCATGCTCCACAAGAGGAGTGATGTCGATAGACTCTACTTAAGGAGATCTGAAGGTGGAAGAGGTCTTATCAGTATAGAGGACCGTGTTTAGATGGAGAAAAACAACCTACACAAATATGTGACTGGCAGTAGGGAGCCAATGCTCAAAATTATACTGAAGGAGAAGACAGAAGACCAGGGGACGTCCAAGAAGGAAATAACATGGAGGAAGAGCAACCTTCATGAAAAATCCCTTCATAGTACCTTCTTTAAGAAAACTGAATTTAGAGATTCACAGACATGGAACTGGTTAAAAAGAGGAGACCTTAAAAAAGCTACAGAAGGAATGCTAATGGCTGCGCAAGAGCAAGCCCTCAGAACGAAGTGGGTGAAACACCATATTGACAAGGAGGTGGCTAGCTCACTGTGTAGGATCTGTGGAGAGAGAGAGGAGACTCTAGATCACATTGTATCCGAATGTAAACACCTAGCGCAGACTCACTCTAAAGGCTGGAGACATGATGTGCTGGGCAGGGTGATCCACTTGCATCTATGCAAAGTAAACAATTTACCACATTCTGACCTGGTGGTTTTGGACAATGAAGAAAGATTGTGCCTGATTGAAGCTGTAGCCTGCCCCTGTGACACGAGAATGCAAGAAAAGGAGAGACAGAAAATTAACCGATACCAGGATTTAAAGTGGGAGTTAAAAAGGATTTAGAACTGCCATGAAATCAAGGTCGTCTCGATTGTCATAGGCGCACTAGGTACTATCTCAAAGAATTTCCAAGGATTGTTAAAGAATATTAGTTCAGCCCCGCTTTTTGGAACACTTCAAAAGGCATGCTTGCTGGGAACAGCAAGAACCCTCCGATACGTCCTGAATGCCCGAGGCTGCAGGTAGCGGCTTGATATTCATTTCAACAAACTTTCCAATTAAATAAACATCAATGACTGAGACTCAGATGACAATAATAATAATGAAATCGATCGTCAAGTTCTCAGTCCTCATTCACTTACCAAGTGAGATGAAACTCGTCAAATCGAACCAATGAAATAATGTATCAATTGGTCTCTCCATTGCTGAATTTCTACTGTTCCAACCCCTGTCCTGGCAGATTTATATATATATATATATATAGAGAGAGAGAGAGAAAGAGAGACATAGATAGATAGATAGATAGATAGATAGATAGATAGATAGATAGATAGATAGATAAATAAATATATAATTGTTTCTACTTTTGGCACAAGGTCAGCAATTACCCAGTACATTACTGGTACTTTATTTTATCGACCCCCGTAAGGATGAAAGGCAAAGTTAACCTCGGCGGGATTTCAACTCAGACCGTAAAGGGACGTAACTATGCTAGAAAGCATGGCATCCGACCCTCTACCGATACTGCCAATCCACCGATAATGTCCATTTATTAGAATTTATTAACGTTGATCCAGCCTTCATAGTAACATTTCCCATTATAAAAACATTTGTAGTGTCGCAAACTAGCGCTATAATACCCCTTAGGAGTGAAAATGTCAAACAGAAATTCAAATATTACCGGTATGACAAGGGTGTTAACCAAAGGTGATGGTGTCTGAACTCAGCAGGTGTCCCACTGTGCAACAGGTTGGGCCATGTCATAATTCGACTACTGCTAGCCGTTAAAATATGCAAAAAATTAAACGAAACATTCATACAAGCGTCATGCAGTGTTATTACTGAAACAATCCAGTTGAAGACAATTCTAGGCTAGTAAAACGTTACCAATAGAGAATGTTAAATTAATGAAAAGTCAGAGGAATGTTTGATAACACAGAAGAGAAAATGTGTGAGCAGACAAAAGCGAGTAGAAAAAAAATGAAGTTGTGAGATGTAGAACTTGAAGGAATCAAACGATTAATTATTGCTGAAAATGTACAAGATGTTGTTAAAGAGGTTGAATTGCAAGACGGGAAACAGAGTTTGATGTATTAGGGTAATGAAGCCTGATGAAGCTGAAGAGAAATGGATTGTATATATGAATACGAGTGGAATCATTTTTTATCGTCAAAATCAATTTGATAACTGCGGATGAATAAAATAACTTAGATTGTTGGAATTGATAAATACTCACTAGAAATATTTTGTTTCATTTCAAGAAAGCTAACCAGTGGAAGTGGAACGAGAAAAAAAAAACAAAAAAACAAAGAAAGTAAATATATTGATGAAATGTGAGAGGAGAGACAGCATAACACAAACCAACAAGCTTATTAATGAAGTAAGTAGCATTGTTGCAGAAAACAGATGCATTCCAAGAGCACTGGTTAAAGAATTTAAGAAGGGGGTCATAAAATTATTGCAGAAAAACTTGATGCATGTATTAATAGAATGTTTTCATATTTCAAAGATGTTTACAAACTGAGTGCTGTAGACAATTATCGACCTATATAATGTTTACCACGTCGAGGACATATTAACTGATTCTTAAGTGAGAATGAAATCTTCCAAGTTTAGTCAAAAAGCTATAGACGAAAAGGACACAGAACCAAGGATCACATGCTTACTGGCAATATAGTGATAACAAATTGTAGGCGAAGAATGATTAGTTTAGGTTTGACTGTAGAAAGGCATACAATATGATAACCCATTCGTGGATCATTTAGTGCCGGAAATTCTTTGAATTACTGAAGAACGATATGATAATGCCTCTGTGCGGGAGTTTATGTAACAAGTAAGGATTTCCATGCACAGAAGACAACTGTGAATATGGTGCCGTAAATGAGATGTGATTCTTTGAAAATGACGAGATAAAGCTTTTATGGGATTTTTCAAGTCAGACTGAGGTGAAGATTGAACACAACAAATCATACATAATTCTAAAATGTCCTTTTGGCACCAGAATTAAACGAACAGAGAAGAAGGAAATAGGAGCTTATACAAACTTCAAATATGAGATCTTGAAATGCTGAAGTAATGATGTGAAGAGAGTCACCATTGTCCCAGTTGTTATTGGTGCTCTTGGCATGGTGACAAAATAGCTTGAGAACTAACTTTCGAAGATACAATTTGCTCCAGGGATTGAACTACTTCAGAAGACATGCCTACTCGTAACCGCCCTAATATTGTGAAAGGCTTTGAACTACCAGCAGTAGTGAAATAGCAAGGAATGATAAGAAAAGTTTGGAGTTACCTTAGGCTACTAATTGTAACCCGCTATTTTCCTAAAATAACCGGCACAAAGCAACATAAAAGTTAGTGGCGATAAACACCCAAATAATAATAAAAATATTTCGCTATATAATATCCAGATGGTGTTGCAACAAATTCGGATAAAGAAACGTTGAGGTAAGGTTGGGTCTCCGTTTCTTATAGCGGGTATGTTGACTGAATCTCATCTGCATTATTGCGGCCTCCTAAACACAACCGGTATATATATATATATATATATATATTTGTATTGAATTTTAAGTTTGTATATATGTTCCAACTCCACAAAGCTTTTATATTTTATTCTAGTTGTATTTCTGTAATTAGCAATTCAAATAATGGTAGACTATCTAATATTGTATCTGTCTTTATTATTGTTGAGATTTATCACCATTTTTCTTCATTTCTTCTCTTTTGTTTTCTCACACACCCATAATGATCTTCTTGTTTAGAAATTATTCGGGGGTTGAAATGGACCTCCCACGGGTTCGAAGTTGAATATTGCACTATTTCGATGATCAGAGTGGCCTGCTTGTGAAATTAACGTGTACGTGCCTTATTATTTCCACAGACATGTGTACCATTAATATCAGTTTTTTGGAGATTCAGCGTAATAGACTGTGTGACATAGTTGGCCCTTCGAATTACATACACAGTCCATTCAACAGGATTCCACAGAGGTTCCGTCTTAGATACACATTAGATAAATGACATATGTCTAAGATGCTACACAGTAGGATCAAACCCAGGACCTAATGATTGCAAAGCAACCTTCTTAACCATTTGGCCATGCTTCGTACAATTTGTTTCGTTCAAATATGCTGAAGATATAATTTGACAATTTACACTGGTATCTCTCTTCCAAACTGAGTAGATACTTTGAGAATTAGGAAATAGCAAATATTAGGGACTTGAAAAAGATTGATGCATACTTCAAATATTTAACGTTTGGACCGAGAAGACAGGGGAGAGCTGTGATTTGAACATATTTAACAATCCCACTAAAGAAAATATCTTAGCCTTTTTTATATTGAGAGGAAACCCATATTCACACATAGAACAGGTTTAAAGTGGGCAGACACTCTTGGAGTGTACGTTGATTGCGTTCTATCCACGTTAATTCGTTTTGTGATTTTGGCTAAAAGCCGGATCCCCTAAATTGAAATCAATGGTACTACTCAATAGTAGTTGTAGCCTGACCCGAGGACCGTCGGTTCTATGATTTATGTAAGGACGGGGAGACTGAATATTCAGGGTTTTTTGCATGCGGAAATGAAGTAGCTTT
Organism: Eledone cirrhosa; assembly: GCA_964016885.1. Lineage (NCBI taxonomy): Eukaryota > Metazoa > Mollusca > Cephalopoda > Octopoda > Eledonidae > Eledone > Eledone cirrhosa. Next base: position 99,827,363 of record OZ024740.1, read on the forward strand.
CACGTGGTGATGATCTCAATAGATTCTTGGCCATCATAGCTAAACTTCACATTATTCTAGTGGATAAAAATCAGGTCCGTGCATATAGTCAATAACTCCATTTGGTTAGCACAATCATAATGTTTAGTTGTTTTATAAGATGTTAAATTGTTGATGAAGAAATAATAAAAGAAAATATTAACATCTAATTACTAAGAAAAATCTACATTTGAGTAGAAGTTTCTGTCCTCGAACAAGAAAGTTGATCCCAACTAGATAACTGCCTTTCCAAAACTAATCGTGGTTTAAACATATTGTGAAAATATTACACTTTGTTACATCAAGGACTCAGTTAAAAGGCATCATATTAAACTAAAAAAGTGAATTCCTCAATATACTAGACCTTCAGTTACACAGTCTCATTAGCGAAAAAAATGTTGATGTGCCTGGAGAGCCTCAACGATTTATAGATGCACGTTTGAACTTCGATTTGACAGTGAAGAACTAACGGAATTTCAAACCAAGGCAGATCCTTTATCTTTCTGGATGTCAAACAATATAAAGTCTTTCGAAATTGTACATGTGGATGGGATAAAAATACTACTGCCTTTTTCAACGATTTTTTTCTTTTTTTACACTTGTGAACTTGAAAACAAAGTATAGAAATATTGTGGACCCTGCAGACAACATCCAAGTTGCTTTGACATTCAAATGCCCCTAATTCGGATGTTATTAAATCAAAAATGAAACATCATTTTTCCAGAACCTAAAGGGAATAGTTTTGGATTAAATTCACCAGTTCTTTATTACTTTTTTAAAAATTTGTTTCTGTGCTATGTTTATGGAAACATTTTTTATGTTTATTTGAAGGCTAATGTTTGTGAACTTTGATCCATAATAGTCTTTGTCAAGATTTTATTTTTCTAGAATAATACTTGTTTTAAAATCAAAGTACAGAAATCATTTGATCTGACGTTAAAAGTTCTGATTTTGCTATTGTTATATAAAAAAGAAGGCGGCGAATTGGCAGAGTCGGATAGAATGCTTTGCGGTTTTTGTTCTGGCTCTCTTCTATCTGTGTTCACATCCCACATTGCATTTCATCCTTTCGAGGTCAGTAAAAAAAAGGCACCAGTTCAATACTGTGTTTCATTCTTCCTTTGTGTCTCTTTCTCACTTTCTCTCTCTTACTCTCAATCCTTCTTTCGAAGAAAGCTGCTGTGATCAGACCTGGAGGGGGATGGGCTCCGCCAGGCTCTAAAAGGCGAAAGAAATGTCGTATGCCACAACGGCACCTCTACAATGTTATCATAGGACATAAGATTATATCATATAACAAATGAAGCAACATTATCTTTCGAAAGCAGGAAGTGGGTTTGTTTTCGATGAACTTTTCTCAAAGGCACACATATATATATACATATATATTTCTTTAAAAATATACCCATCTTTCTACCTTATTTCAATGTTATTTATTATACATTATATAATACTAGTTACTCATTCTATATAACTCCTATTTATCACTTCCCTTTCTTTCTTTTTTCCTTTTTTCTTTTCTTTTTTTATTTACTAACCTCTAATCTGTACCTTTTCTTCCTAGATACTTCTCAATTATCATTATTACTCAGCACAATATATTCTTACTTCATATCACCTTGAAAAAATCCTTCGTAAACATAAACATTTTTTTGACGTTAGATTATTCATCCTCAATTCATAATTTTTTCTCCCTTTCATGCTCATCTAACTTATACATATTACACTTATTCATCCACTCTTCTACTTCTTTCACAATATATCCTTAATTACATTACTATTGCTATATTTTTATATTTTTTAATAATACATATCAACAATTTCTTTCCATCGCACATATTATTAAACCCTTAAATATTATTCTTAATACATATTAACAATTTCTTTTCATCGCACATATTATTAAACCCTTAAATATACAAACCTTAATTTAACATTATTCTAAAAATTTTCTCTTCGTTAATATTCAAATTCTTTTAATTTATATATTATCTTCCAACGGTTTTTCAACCTCTCTATGTAAAACAATATATTTTTCTCAGTTATAAAAGCTATCTCTCTCTATCACACATCTCTCCTCTTATCTCATCCTTCCTCATTATACTCCTCCACTCCACTTTTTACTCTCATCTCCTCCTCTTTTTCACCCCCCCCCCTCAATTTTTTTCCCAATATCACACATCAATCTAAAACTACTTTTCTTATGTTGATTTAAAACTGCACTATTCACAAGTGTGTTTTAAATTCCATATCATGTCTCCCTATTTTATCTGACGAAAACGCAAATGTTATTGCATGAAGATATTTGTTTTTGAAATTCGCATAATAAAATACATGGAACTCTTTTAACCATCTTTTGATCTTATATATATATATATATATATATATATATATATATATATATATATATATATATATATATATATATATATATATATATATTATAGAGCACATATATACATCTTCTTCTTATCGTGTCCACAAGAGTGTCAGCTACAAAGCTTGGCTAGATGTAGTTCCACCACAGCTGTACACATTGCTGTCCTTTCTCATTAAACTCTGCCAAGTCCAATGCTGTGCAGGGGTGTTCCAGCAGGGAGCATATCAGGAGGTGCTGCGTAGTCTGTCGTTCAATGCCGCTGTCACACACAATGTCCCCATCCTTTAAATGTCCTCATTTTTCCAGATTGACTTTTGCACGAACAACATCAGATCTTAATCTGTTGTGGCATTTTCACACTGCATAATTTGTATCTACTCCGGGGGGAAGTACCTCGCTTGCCTTTAACTCCATTTTTGTTACAGATGGGAGGTTGTTAAGTTTTTCTTCCCAGCGAGTGACTCTTTCACTACTTATGCTTGATGTTCCAAGGAGCGTGACGCACTTTAGGAAACTTTCCCTTGATATATACATGTATGGTTGTTGAACCTGAGGATGATTGTTCCAGTGGTTTGATCACCAGTACAGGTTACTCAAGTGGTTAAAGTACAAGTGGCTGAGAATTTCATATACACGTGTAGCATTAGCATAGTACTCAGAAAGATTCCGTATGACAAGGCTGGCCCTTTGAATTACCGGTACAACTGTTTTTAACCGTGTTAATTGAAATAAGGTAGAGAGAAAACGATGCAAAGTAGGACAAATTGTATATTTTAATGCAGTCTACAGAGAAACAGTTGTTGCTCCGAGTTTCTCCAATTGATTACGATAATAAGACTTAACGTTATTATGTTCGAACAGAATCTTCTGTGCCAATTCTATTGAACCTTCTTTGATTTCATGGCTAGCCTACTAGGCTAGAAGGCACGTGATCTAACGTGATCTAGTGAATATGGTATTAAGATGACGGTCATAAGCAAGTAGTGTGCCATCTTCTTGAACCAGACATTCCAAGTCACTCAGCTGAAAACATGAGTTCCAACAGTAGCAGCAGCTGGTATCCAGTCCAAAGAAAGTACCGTACTCTCAGTCGTAACACAAATGAAATCGAAATAAACCCCGTGTTAATGAGTTACTTATAAAATGGTATCCTTGCAAGATAGGTGTGAATAAACTCAAATAAAATATAAACTCGAAAGATCATTATAGGCGTACTAGTTAAACAAAAGGGTTGGATATTTAAAACAATATATAAAAATCTAAAAATTGATAAAAACGCAAGTAAACAAAAATAATTGTCTCTACTTTTGGCACAAGGCCAGCAATTATACCAGTGCATTACTGGTACTTTATTTCATTGACCCCGTAAGGATGAAAGGCAAAGTTAACCTCAGCTGGATTTGAACTCAGATTACAAAGGGCCTTAACTCTATGCTGCAAAGCATGGCGTCCGACCCTCTACCGATACTGCCAATCCACCGCAAGTAAATAAAAATAATAAAATATATTTTCTTCCTGAGATTATAGAAGTATATTGGATTTCAATGGACCACGAGACATTAGAATCTGAACAAAGTGTTGCTGGAGCTCGAAGGCATAGTGATGAAATCAAATTGCATCTGCAGTATTAAAGATGATATTTATAGAATTCTAAATTATGTTGATAAAATGAAGGAGGCGGGTAGGTCATGTTAAAAGAGAAATGGCTACTCTTCTAGATGGAACCAAAGAAACTGTTTCCATTTGTATATTTTCATGGCTGACACTATCTGTCGATTGCAACTCCTAACTGAGGATCACTGCTTTGGAAGGATTTGAAGTGGAAGGATTTGAGCTCAGCATGGCCCCAGCCTGTCGGCTGAAACACGTAATAGTTCAATAGAGTAATAAAGAGTTGGGACAGATGTCACATGATATCTCGCCCAATGCGTTAACAATTCAGTTCTGAATCGGCTGACTAAATGTCTAAAACGAAATAAGAAAATAAGTAAAAATGAAAAAAAAAAAGTGAAAATGTAACAAAGAAATTGGATGGTAAATATAAAGAATGAGTTAAAATGAACGACGCTGTAAGTAAATACATATAACTAAGAATTCTCAAAACTTTATGGACGTAGCATTAAATGTAAAGGATTAGTTACGTTTGAACATATAGCAAAATAACACAGAAAGTGTACAATTAATGTCCTGAACTAAGTATCTACTATAGAGATAGGAGTAAATTTGTAACCAATAAATTATGTGTGTTGTAAATATCAGAGAGGCTTTGGAAAGGGTAATGGAATACAAAACAATATTTTAATAATTTGAAAAGAGCATTCATTACCTGAAAATTGTCAGTGAACTTGCTGTATTGTTACTCAGTTTCACAGAGTCTTTCACACAAAGTATATACCTCACAACCAAGGGCCTTGATTCAGAGGGGTACCAGGGGACAAGCCCCCCCCCCATACACACACTTTTTCAAACGTCTATGTTTTATTTCTTGTTTATTTGATATAATAAATTATTTTAAAGCTTATTTTTTCATATCTGAACTTCATTTGAATATATAAAATTTAATTAGCGTAACATTTTGTTTATGCGATAGGGTCAGGAAAAGGCACTATAAGCAATTTCTGCTCCTTTAAGAATCAACAAATGTTGGTTTGTCCCCCTCACATTTTTAAGGCAAACGAGGCCACTGCTAACAACCTTCACCCAATAGGATATATTTCGCATTATCAGTTGAAAGATTGCAGACATCAAGGGTGTGACTATCTGAAACCGATTATGGATGGAACGAATTCACTGATAGTTTTCCAGCGAATGTGAGTGCGTGTGTGTGTGTGTGTGTGGTGTGTGTGTGTGTGGGGGGGGGGGGTGTATTTGTGCGTATTGTGTATTTGTGCGTATATATATATATATACACACACACAAA
>OZ024740.1:99837680-99857680 GCA_964016885.1 Eledone cirrhosa
CTTTCTGTCTCCCACCTCGAGGATTGCCCACGCATGAACCTGTCCACGCCGAAAAGGATGGTGACCTATAATTTGACTTTTAGGTGTCACCCAGGTTTCAAGGCGTGGACAGATTTCGCTACATTAGTTCCCTGCCCAGATCGATGCAGGAGCAGCGATCGATTACAAAAGGGATAGCGAAATCTGATTCCAGAAGCGTGTCCCAAAGCACACACAATGTGGGTACTGCGCCCGCATTTCGAGTGCAGAGAAATTTAGAGAGAGAAAAATAAAAAGAATATTGTATAACTGTGTATGCATGTGTGCGTGTAACATTTAGAAGAAACTGTAAGTATACAGAGTTGTGATCATGTAATTCGAACTGTTGTGTACGGATGGCTGAACGTTTGGGGTTGCGGTATCGGATTACGATATGACAATACAGAGGACTATTTCTCTCGATGTATTATCATACGTAAGATGCCTTTCCAGTGAGTCGAGGTTTACGCTATGACGTGAGTGTGTGCAATTTTGAGTTGCGTGCCTGAGTGAGTCCAGGCGTGTAGTCCCCGTGGGTGTTTCTCATGTGTTTAATAGCTGTTGCCGTACCTCGACTAGTTGAAAAGTGATCTCGCAGAATCCGCACCGAATCAAGAACATACCATAGACAACATGTTAGTTTGTGATAATGAAATGTGTGTGAGTATGCAGGCATGTAATACGGTTTTTAAAAATGTTCGTATGCAGACATATATACAATGATAAAAAAAAACGAATGTTCATATATACAGTTTAACATAAATAAATGTTCGAACATTGTTTGTAAAAAAAAAAAAAATTATAATTGTTCTCTACAAAAAGTTCCAATTTTCTTTTCCTTGAAATTTCTTTGGCGTTAGGGACGATAGAATAGTTGAAGCATAGAACAAAACAGTATGAGGCGTGGTGGATTGCGTCGGTGAGACTATAAAGATGCCACATCGCTATTCCCTGTTTATGGTTAGTGGTTAACCATGAGTTGCTGCTGCTGATGATGATTTTGTTGATAGTTGATGGTAACCATGTTGAAAAAAAAAGGTTGCGTGTTGTTTTTTTTTTTTAAATATCACTTCGTATTTATTTTTTTAGAAGGAACCTGTTCGTTCCCGCCTCTGGGTCACCAATGTAACGAAGGGTATTAGTAGTGGTTGTTAGACGAATTAACAAGAATAGCTTATTTAATTTATATATAAAAAGGGTTATTTCACTTCAGTCAAAAAGAACAACAAACAAGTTACCACGAGTTGCAAAGGTTGACGATGTTATTTTGTTGTTAATTCAATGAGGCTGGTGTAGTCTGAGACCAGGAGGGAGAGAGAGAGAGTATTGGTCTGTGGTTGTCTGTAGACCTCGGCGGCCTGTAAGTAGCGGTGAATCTTTCACATAGCTATTCTATAGCGTACTGCTCCGATCTCTCTGTGTATTAGACATGGGATGATAAGGCTTTATATACTTGTCGCTTTCTGTATCCCACCTCGAGGGATCGCCCACGCATGAACCTGTCCACGCCGAAAAGGATGGTGATCTAGAATTTGACTTTTAGGTGTCACCCAGGGTTCAAGGCGTGGACAGATTTCGCTACATTTGTACGTATATTTTAAATTACAAAAATAAAAATCCACTAAAACAGAGGTTCAGCGTATAAGACTTCTTATATAGTATATGTGTAGATGAAGTTAGAATGGTTTATACAGTTATAGTTTTACCATGGGTTCTTTAGATATATTAATAGAAAAGCACTTTCCTAGCCAGAACTGTTAAGTGAGTATTTTCAGTAGAAATTGGTTATTTATTGTGATTTATTGTGATACTCAAAATATGAAGTAATAGGAGCACAGAAACCAATAGCACCTGTGGATGATGGATGTATGTATGTGTAGAGATAAGGATATATGTCACTTAAATAAGCTTGTAACATCAAATTAATGATATATGTTGGTGGGGTTAAGATTCAACAACAAGAATGGTATAACGATTTCTACTATAGGCACAATGAACACAAAACAAATTACAAATGACTGACTGATAATCTCACAGATACATAAACCACATTTCCTAGATAAAGCCAATAGGTCATCAACAATATAACCCAACTATTTACGGCGACTAAAGTGAAACTAATACCGAGTATAGCATAAAACGGATACATAGAACAAGCGATAACATATATGAATGGCACAGAAATATGTTACTTACGCTAGCCAGAGAAAGACAATATCAGGCCTGCCAGCCTCTAAAAAGCCGAACGGGGAGTACCGTGAAAAAGGTGCCCAAAAACGGAGAGAAATGGGAAGATTTTACATAATGTAAGCTATACCCATTTTCACAAGAGAAGACATCACTCACCCACCCCAAAGTGGGTAGATCTCCCCATCGGACGGGGAAAGTTGATAGGTCTGCAGTATATGGAACAGTATAAAGATACAACGAATGACATTTATATTCATTTAGAATATTTTGGAGTCTTTAATAATTTCCAAAAGTATCAGCTAACGTTATGTTACCCATCAATACCAGCCGAATAAATACATGAGGCCAGGAATAAAAGATCTTTTAAAAGACGCTTTACACAAATCATTTATTTAGTTCTATTACACTTAATAACAATTACTCAGTGGAAAACAAAAAAACATTATATTACATCCAACATATCTATAGATCTGAATATTTATTTCCAACCAAGTAAACTTCCTAACTCTATTACTCATTAGAGATCTGAATATTTATTTCCAACCAGGTAAACTTCGAACTCTATTACTCACTAGAATAAATACTTGCACCGACGGTGAAACTATGATTGTGTAAACTAATCAAGCCTAAAATACTCTAGTAGAATATGACAACTTATATTTTCTCAAAATGCGAATATCTTTATTATTATTAAATACGTTTTAAAATATACTATTTTCATTCAAAATACTTTTTTGGTACATTGTTTTGTATCTGAGAGATACATGTTATTTATGGGAGTTAATAGCATTTTATTTAACAAGATTATATCGCTTCTATTGTACTGTAAAGATGTGATTAATCACTTTAGCATAATATGAAATTTCACTAATGCGAAATAATCGCAGTTTACTTCGCATATGCTGCATACGTATGATGAACAATGATATCATACGAGGCGTTATGGTAAAACAATCTGAATATCATCGAACTTTAAGTCGCAATTCATATGGTAAAACTTTTAAGTAGCGTTTATATTTATCAAGTTTGTACTGTAGCAATACGTACATAAACACACCTACATATATGTATATTTATATATATATATGTGTGTGTATGCATATATAAATAAATATATATATGCATATATACGTATATATATATATATATATATATATATATATACCTATTCATAAATATACATATTCATATATATATATATATATATGCGTATATATGTGTAAGTCAGTATGTGTGTGTGTGTGTGTGTGTAACCTTTTGGAACGTGAGTAGATTTGTTGATGTAATGCCAGCGATAAGGTCATTAATTGCACCTCTCACAAAACAAAGCAAAGCAAAATAAACAGGTGTGTGTGTGATGGGGGGGGGGGGGGATAAGATAAAAAACCATAGCACAGAGAACTGAGCTAAATAATTTAAAAGACAAAAGAGCGCAACAAGATAAAGTAATATATTTTTTTGAAAAATACTCTGTGTAGAAAGAAACCATTTACAGAAAATCATTTCTTCCTTCCGCACTCATTTCACAATGTCACGTTTTGTGTGATTATGTATAAAAAGAAGGCTGATAGTATATAGTTCAGACTATCACATTTGGCAACTAGATACACACACACACACACACACACGCATATATATATATATGCGTGTGTGTGTGTGTATTATTCAAAGAAGTCAGTTTATTTGTGTGTGTGCGTGCGTGTTATTCAAAAAAGCGTAAATAAAATGGCTTTCAGGTGAGTTAGTGATGTAGATATAATATTAAATATGAAAGTAGAATGATCCTCTCTGTTTACACACTCACACACATACTTGCACACAAACACACACACACACACACACATACATATATATATATATATATATATATATATATATATATATATATATACATACACACACACACATCCAACTATATATATATATATATATATATATATTAGCACAATATTCTAAACAAGAAAGGAAGGGAACCACAGTTGAATATAGTAAAGAAGATATATATTTATCTTCAAATTAATTTACTTTAACAAATTAAGTTCTTATATTTTGCGATTTATTTAAAATATGGTTATTTTCTATCTGAAGTGCTTCCTCATATATTTAGCGGGTGGTAATGCATTTGTCAATAATGTGTTTATTTTTTGATGAAGTGGTATGTTGAAATGAAGTGATTGGTGGTTGAGTAAATGAAGTGTGTATATTCCTGTGAATCGGGAGTTATAGCTGTGATACATTCCATGGTTGGTGGAACCAGTAGTTCAAGATGCTTGTTGAAGTTGATTCAACGGCCTGATATGACAATTGGTTTGAATACAGACAACTGTTATCCTGCGCTTGTAGTCACTTTTTATTTCCGTAAACGTGTCTCTCTATAACAATTACCTGTCAGTAAAGGTGTAGTGAAACAATAGCTGTGCTGGAGCCGTGTCATATAGTAGTAATTGCGCCTGTCGTAGTTAAGCAATCACTTGGAAGAAAATTACAAATGAAAAAAATAAACCACTAAATTAATTTCTTTTTATTTGAAGGCATGATTTACGACGAAATCATTTGGTGAATAGGAAAACAATGGAAACAAAGTTTGAAGGAATTCAAAGTATGCTTTTGATAAAATGGTAATGTGTGATGTTAGTTCGTTGTTAATTGTGTGAGAAATTAATTGAAATTGTCAGTGAAATAAATTTCATTGATGTGGGTAAAGCTGGCTGTGGAAGTAAGTGATTGTGTCTGTGGATGTGTCAGTGTTTGAGTGAGTGTAGCCCCAGATTTCGACATTATATAAGTTGAAGTTACCTATGAGATAAATAATCTAGAGCTTAGCGCCACACACCCTAATTCTTTAGATTATATATTTATTCTATCATTAGTTTTTATTCGATAACACTAAATCATATACATTCTATATATATACACACACACACACACACACACATATATATATATATATATATATATATATAGGACCCCGACGGCTGAGCTCAAGCCGTTTCGACGGCTAATTCTGGACTAAATGAACATTTTTATCCTGGTATATGAATAGCCGAGCTTCTCAGGGGGTAATTCCATATATGGTAAAAGTGATTGTCACAAGGATTGGTCAAAAGTTTGTTGTTGAGACACATAATTCTATCATGGCAATTTGTGGGAGGAAGGGGTAGCTGAACCTGCCAGTAGAAGAAAGAGGGAGAGGTAGTGGAGGAAACCCAGTCGTGCGTTGATAGTGCCAACTACAGCAGGGCAGGAGATCAAGCAAGTATACTAGGGAGGGGGAGGGGAAGAAGTCGAAACAATAAGTAAATCAATATGGAGTAAATATATAGAAGAATACCAAGAATGTTAAAAATATTTAAAAAAGAAAAAAACAATAGCTGGTTACTATTCCCTAATGACAGTCATCAAGTCTCTCACTGGTACTGCTAAACTATAGAAAAGTTTACTAGGTGGGACGGAATTGTAATGAGACCATTTTAAGAGTTAGTAGTAATCAACCGTGTATATCTTACGGTGACAGGTCAACAAGTGGGGGGCCAAAATACTTAAAGAAACTACCACGAAATAATAATTCAGAGTCCTGAAACTAATACAAAATAATTGGTTCTACCCTAGGCACAACGCCAGCAACCACCCAGTGCAAAAAATAAACTAATACGGAATAATAATTCAGAATCCCGAAAATGAATACTAATACTATCTCTAAGTGTGCCGCTACGATACAAAAATTCTAGTGCAAACTACATAAATGCTCGTACGAAGTATATGAACAATTTGATACGGAAAATTAATTCAGAATCCCCTCCCCCAAATAAAAAAATATATATACTGATATACGAGAAATTAAAGCAGAGATACCACTAAGAAATGTAGAAAGCACGGAAATGGGGCAGCCATCGGATAAGAAAGCAAGTATCTGGGGTCTATCAAATCTGCTATAAAAAGCGGAGTCGGCCAATTCTATCATAGAATAGGGGATAGGGGTGGAGGTACTGAGGCGACAAAGGACCGAGGGGCTGCCTCGTGTGGGCGAGAAAGTGAAAAGGACGACGACAAAGAAGGAGGACTGGGGTGGAAGGACTAGGAAGGAATAGGGGGAAGAAGGAAATTTAGAGGAAACGATAAAAAGATAAAAAAGAAGATCTTACGTCTACCTTTGCAAGCAGTGTTTACCTATTACAAAGTCGACAAGTGGGGTGTTACAGCCCTTGTCATAGGTGTCATTATGGGGTTTGAGGACGGACACCTCCAACAAAGCTTATATAGGATTAACCGCATGTGACTTCAAGACCCGGCTATACCAACACAGATATACTTTCCGAAACCCGGCCCGGCGTCACGCCAACACACTTTCGGGCCACATCTGTGACCTCAAAGATAACAATATTACCAATGATCTCACTTGGAGCTTACTGTCCAGAGCCAACTCTTACACGAGAGGACGGCGTCCGTGCAATTTATGCTCGGAGGAAACTTTACAAATACTGTTTTCGACGGACCAACTCCTAAACAAGAAAGACGAACTGGTAACTGCATGCAAACACAGATTGCATAGGACTTACCTCGCCCTCAAACCCCATAATGACCCGGAGGGGGTAGACAAGGGCTGTAACACTCCACTTGCCGACTTTGTAATGGGTAACCCCTGCTTGCAAAGGTAGACGTAAGATCTTTTATATCTTTTTATCGTTTCCTCTATATTTCCTTCTTCCCCCATCACTTCCTAGTCCTTACACCACAGTCCTCCTTCTTTGTCGTCGTCCTTTTCGCTTTCTCGCCCACCCTAGGCAGCCCCTCGGTCCTTTGTAGCCTCAGTACCCCCACCCCCATCCCCTATTCTATGATAGAATTGGCCGACTCCACTTTTTATAGCAGATGTGATAGACCCCAGATAATTGCTTTCTTATCCGATGGCTGCCCCATTTCCGTGCTTTCTACATTTCTTAGTGGTATCTCTGCTTTAATTTCTCGTATATCAGTATATATATTTTTTTCTTTGTGGGGAGAGGATTCTGAATTAATTTTCCGTATCAAATTGTTCATATACTTCGTACGAGCATTTATGTAGTTTGCACTAGAATTTTTGCATCGTAGCGGCACACTTAGAGATAGTATTAGTATTCATTTTCGGGATTCTGAATTATTATTTCGTATTAGTTTATTTTTTGCACTGGGTGGTTGCTGACCTTGTGCCTAGGGTAGAAACAATTAATTTGTATTAGTTTCGGGGCTCTGAATTATTATTTCGTGGTAGTTTCTTTAGTATGTTGGTCACCCACTTGTTGACCTGTCACCGTAAGATATACTCGGTTGATTACTACTAACTCTTAAAATGGTCTCATTACAATTCCATCCCACCTAGTAAACTTTTCTATAGTTTAGCAGTACCAGTGAGAGACTTGATGACTGTCGTTAGGGAATAGTAACCAGCTATTGTTTTTTTTTGTTTTTTTAATATTTTTAACATTCTTGGTATTCTTCTATATATTTACTCCATATTGATTTACTTATTGTTTCAACTTCCTCCCCCTCCCCCTCCCCCTCCCTAGTATACTTGACCTCCTGCCCTGCTGTAGTTGGCAAATATCAACGCACGACTGGGTTTCCTCCACTCCCCTTCTCCCTCTTTCTTCTACTGGCAGGTTCAGCTACCCCTTCCTCCCACAAATTGCCATGATAGAATTATGTGTGTTAACAACAAACTTTTGACCAATCATTGTGACAATCACTTTTACCATATATGGAATTACCCCCTGAGAAGCTCGGCTATTCATATACCAGGATAAAAATATTCATTTAGTCCAGAATTAGCCGTCGAAACGGCTTGAGCTCAGCCGTCGGTGTCCTACTCGTTCCTATTACCCACTCTACTACCCTGAGTATTGAGTACTTTGGTGCGTTATGGTACACCTGGTTCCTTACCACATTTCCTTCGTTATATATATATATATATATATATATATATATCTGCGTGTGTGTGTGTGTATTTCCTAAAGGGGGAGGGGGACAAATGTTGGTCAATTTAATTGTAATAATTAGTTTAGGTTTTGCACTCTAAAATGGTCAGAAAACTTCGATATGCGATAAATATAACATGTAGATAGATTGTAACGCATATCCAAATAGTTTCACCGGCCCTGTACATATATATAAGAAGGAACATTACAGGAAACCCCATATTTCCGAACGAACACTATACAATTACCGATTTCCCAAGCCCCCACAACCTCCTTATTATTTGGGACCCGAAAGTACTACCAAACTCTCCTCCTCTATCACACAAAACTCTATTTTAATCCCCCTTTCTATCCAAACTTTTCCCTTGATACTTTATATTAATGTGTTTTAAATTCTTCTAGACATGTGCCTCAGCAGATGTATAAATGGTGTTTTATGACGGGGTTATCCCTAATAATCAACTCCTATTCATTGTTTAATTCGCCAAGGCGTTAGGCCAGTATGTTATTGGTCAGAATGAACCAGCGTATCAGCCTTTCCATCACCAGAGGTAACACTGCAAGAGTGTTGGCTTGCCTCAAAAATAATTGGAGAGGTTTTCCAGTGCTCCTCGCGATATCATTACCTTTTTTCTGGCATTGGTTCGTTTGTCCACCCCTTTCACCTACCTTGAAAAACAATGGACAGTTTTCATCTGGTGCCGAAAGTCGCTACATATATACTTTCATGTAATGAAATACAAATGCGGATTACAGTAATTTGTCCTGTGGTTTGTTTGTGTGAGAGAGAGAGAGAAAGTGTGTGTGTGTGTGTGTGTGGGGGGGGGGGGTAAGTCTAGAAGTGGATTATTTAATCGAGTCAAATTTTAATATCCCATTACATACCCAAGAAAGGTATACTGGAAACAAACGAGATGAATGTAATGTCGTAGCTATATGGAAATGCAGCAACTATCGAAACAATCGAGAAATGTTATATTAAGAACTTATGCCATCACTATCGAATGACACAAGGCTGGACAGTGTTGGCGGACGCTCTCTGTCATGCAGAACCCCGGCCACAAGCCGCCTTTTGGCGTCAATTTTGTATATTTTTTGAAAATATGATAATTTCCTTTTTTCATCCTCTGTCTGTGTCTCAGCGTGATACATACATATATAAATACAATGTAACCCCGGCATTCGCGGTCCTGGTTATTCGCGGAATTTCCTCACACCCTAACTAATACATGTTCATGGAAACCACCGCATATTCGTAGATTCGTAAATATCTTACGACATTTTTTAATGGTTTTTTTCCTGGGAATATATATTTTTTTCACGCATTTTAACGCTAAATTAATAATAACAATATACCGTATTTGCTGTTCTATATTTTACGTTATGTTTTGTCGTTTATAGGCATTTTTATGGACCATGTCCAATATTCGCGGTTTTTCAACTCTTCGCAGGTGCTCTAGGAACATAACCCACCGCGAATACAGGGGAACAACTGTACATATATATATATATATACACACACACAGATTGAACACATATAGATATGCTTACCTTATATTTAGAGTTAATGTTATTGTTCATATCTCTAGTTTATTATGTAATATCTAATGAATTGCAATTATATGTTTAATCGTGGCTAATTGTTAAGAAATTGATTTTGTTTGTTGATTACCTGTTGTTCTGTAATTGAATCTGAGCATTTGTAATAGTGTATCATTTTACAATTAGCCAACTTCATTTCCGCACATGATATAATGTGGCTACTTAAGTAAATATTTCTGGTCTTTCCATCACGGATTTTTTGACAGTGTATGGTTATTATTTTGTGTAATAGCTATCCAGCTTGTCTTATGTAATTTTCTAGATAGCGACATGTCTCTCTCCGCGTCTCTATCCCTGTTTCTCTCTTTATCTTCTCACAGCTTCGCACACATTTTCTCACAGCTTCGTACTTATAAACACGGACACACACTGTTTTATTTATATATACACACACAAAGTGACGGATAGGGTCTAAAAATATTGGTTGCCAGGAGATGAAGGGTACCCACCTACATATAAAATACTATCATTTAATTTTTATAATGAATAAATAACATTTTCAAAAAATACGTAAGTGGAAACAAAACAGTGCAATCAAATGTTTGCGGAAAAATATCTTACCTTCTCCTATGAAAAATATTATATATTTTGCGAAATCCAGAGACTTTTAATAATGACCAGAAGTCGACCCTATATATTATTAATAGCTCTAGGAAAGCCATAAACAGGACCAGGTATCTTTTAATCGGCAGGTTCGTTTTGAAAGAGTCATGGTGGACTTCATCTTAGTATGTCTAAAGGACGCAATATGTGAATTGTAGAATCCTTGTTTTTCACTGCTTTCTGCTTGGTTGTGATAACAGGTCCAATTTCGGATGATGTATTTAATGTTGCAATTCTGTTGCAGAGTACAATCTTCCTTCATCGTGTTAGGACATTTTGAATCTTCTTTGGATTTATTTCTACCAAGACTTTTTCAGTGGACTCTGTATATGAAGCTCAGTCACCAGTGGTCACCTTTCAACGGGCAGAAAAGTACTATCGAAAAACATTACCTTGAGCGGAGACCTTAGTGCACATTCAGATGTATAGATTGCCTTGGCTACCTGACTGCATCCTTAGCACAACTCTAGACATATTGCCTTGCCCTGATTCTCTTTAAGTGTCATTCATTGTCTAAGTATCTGTGACACATAAGAAAACGAAGAGCAAGGAAGGAAAAATAATGTACGCACACACACACACACACACACTTATATATATATATATATATATATATATATATATGTGTGTGTGTGTGTGTGTGTGTGTGTGTGTGTGTGTGTGTGTGTGTGTGTGTGAAGTTATCTTCTATTTCCTCCTAAACGTCTTACTAATGAGACTTGGCTTTTGCATCATTGTGCTTGTCTTGTCAATTCTTGAAATACATATGTATGTATGTAGCGTGAACCTAATACCAACACTGTTCGTACTACACTCTTTGTTATTGTTTTTGTTTTTTACTTTTATATATATATATGTATATATATATATATATATATATATGTATGTATATATATATATATATTTATATGAATATATATATATATATATATATATATATATATATATATATATATATATATATATATATATATATATATTCATATATATATACATATATATATACATATACATATACATATATATATACATATATATATATACATATATATATACATATATATATATATACATATATATATGCATATATATATATATATATATATATATATATATATATACATATATATATACATATATACACACGCACGCACACACACCATATATATATATTTATTTATATGATATATATATATTCAAATATATATTTACACATTCGTTTAGTAAACTTTTGTATTTTCAATTCTTTCATTTCACATTTCCTTTTTTATCAGACAGAAATTAAAACCAATTCGTTCAGTTTTTGTTTCCTACCTTGTTGATAATATTGCTACTTTTGATTTGTCAGTATTGTTGTTATTTTTGCTCCTGAGTTTGCTCTTTCTATTGTTTGTATTCTCATTTATTGTTATAATTTAGAACACCATTATCATCATTATCATCATCACTATTGTTATTGTTATTGTTATTATTATTATTATTATTATTATTATTATTATTATTATTATTATTATTATTATTATTATTATTATTCTGTTTTGATTCTGTTTTGTTTGTTGTCTGCTATATTTTGTTTTTAAACTTTATGTTTTTGAAATTGAGACATCAATTTCTTTCTCTTTTTCATACTTAATGTGTTTTTTTTCTTTCTGTCTCATGTCTGGTAAAGAGTCATATATATAAGTTGCCTTTATGTGTATATAGTTATATGGCTATGTTAGATTCGGTGTCTCTAGGAGTGCGTTGTGTATGTCTGTCTGTAGTGTCTCACGACGCATTGTATATACGCATACGTCAGTGTATTAGATTTTGGCGAGGTGTGCTGCGTGAATACGTGAGCGTGAAAGGTTTTGAAAGTGTGTTGTGTGTGTGTGTGTGTGTGTGTGTGTGTGTGTGTGTGTGTGTGTGTGTGTGTGTGTGTGTGTGTGTGTGTGTGTGTGTGTGTGTGTATGTGTGTGTGTGTGTGTGTGTGTATGTGTGTGTGTGTGGGTGTGTGGGTGGGTGGGTGGGTGTATGGGTGTGGGTGTGTGGGTGTGGGTGTGGGTGTGTGTGTGTGTGTGTGTGTGTGTGTGTGTGTGTGTGTGTGTGTGTGTGTGTGTGTGTGTGTGTGTGTGTGTGTGTGTGTGTGTGTGTGTGTGTGACATGAAGAGACAGAGATGGAGGTCGAAGTGAAAGCATGGCAGATAAACAAAAAAAAGATAGACAAAGAAAAAATGTAAAAGAGAAAAGGAAAGCGTGGACAACGGAGATAAAGAGCGAGGGAAAGATGGGAGAGCTCGAGGGTGGTGGTAATGGGTGTGCTTATGAGTATGAGAGTGTAAGATTGACAGACAAATAACAATTGTTTTGATATAAAAACATGACAATGTTGCACAATTTCTAAATATATAATTTTAACAATGACTAAATTGTCATATTTCGAGCACAAGAATATTATAAGAAGTCAAAAACGAAGCACCTAACAAAAACCAAAGAAAAGATAAATATAAATAAATGACATATAATACTAAGACTGAAAAAAATAGACGCAACAACGAGATGTGTGAAAGTCATATATAATACACACACACACACACATATATATGCAACTTTTTGCATGATTTACACATACATTTTCCATGTGCTTTTACGGAGCACTATGTCATCCACAATACTGGCGCAGAACAAAATACCTGTTAATAACGTGATATTCCTTGTTCGATCATTATATCAAACGCTTAATGTTTTAAGCAGAAAGTAATATTGATTTAGGTGTCGCAGAAACCCTGTACTGGATTTTACCATCAATTCCAAGGGTCCAGGTTTGTTATATATATATGTATATGAGAAGGCAGTCAAGAAGCTATAGACCACCTAAGCCAGAAAACAAGTCAAGCTAAATAGGTCAGACAAAATAAATGACATAATCATATATATATATATATATATATATATATATATATATATATATATATATATATATATATATATATATATATGATTATGTCATTTATTTTGTCTGACCTATTTAGCTTGACTTGTTTTCTGGCTTAGGTGGTCTATAGCTTCTTGACTGCCTTCTCAGTTTCTATAGCCTTTATATCCTATGTTTATTGGTCTAGTCTTTTAAACTATGGAGCGCTTGCCAGCATGCCTCGGAATTTGCGTTACGTTTCGCTTTTTCTACCCGCCGAGATGCGATTCTCGCTGAATTTATATTTATATATATATATGTCTGTGTGTGTGTGTGTATTATATATGACTTTCACACTTCTCGTTGTTGCGTTGTTGCATATATATATAGGTAGACGCGCTCCATCATCCACTTTTCTAAAAAAAATATATCATACACAAAACGCCAGCATCAACAGTTTTCCAGATGTTACCATAAATGGACCTTTTATTTTTCTCTAAAAACATTTTTTCCAAATCACACGCGCCCGTTCCTTCAATCTTTCTAATTTCTCATTCTTTCTTCTGATGACGGTCTATATATTTTTTTACGCACACACATAAATACACACACATGTACATACACTCACACACACATTCAAACACGTATACATATATATATAGATATGCTTGGTCACCAAAAGCAGCT
Organism: Eledone cirrhosa; assembly: GCA_964016885.1. NCBI lineage: Eukaryota > Metazoa > Mollusca > Cephalopoda > Octopoda > Eledonidae > Eledone > Eledone cirrhosa. The sequence goes on from OZ024740.1 coordinate 99,851,625, forward strand.
CAAACACATCTCTTGAAGACGAGATTGTCCATCGACAGTACAAATGCTCCAGTGTATTTAGTAAACTCCGTTATCTTTTCTGGAATGAAATATACAAGTCCAAAATAAAAGTCTATAAGCCATTGTTCTCACCACAGTTTTTTTATGGATTTGAGTCCTGAGTTCTGCATCGCGCACGCATATATCAGTTAGATGTGCTCCACAAGGGTTGCCTTCGTACAATTTATGATCCTACAGTCGAAACCAAGATATCAAATGCTGATCTTTTCATGGGGTCCAAAATTGAAGTCATTGAGTCTTTCCTTATATAATCCAATAACGATGAGCTAGTCATGTAATTAGAATGAGAGACAAGTGGATACACGTGGTACTCAGTCAGCTTCACCGTGGTAAAAGAAATGGGGAAGGCCATGACTTAGGTATTAGAAGAAGCTGGTGAGTAATTCTGAAGCTGTTAGCATACATTTCAAGGTCTTTGAGTATGCGGCCCTGGACCAAACATACAGAGTTACAGTTCTATGCAATAGATGAGGGAAGCAACAGAGGACTACATCACTTGCATACGGCCCTTAACATAGAGTTAAGGCCCTTTACATTATGAGTTCAAATCCCGCCAAGGTTCGCTTTGCCTTACGGGGTTGATAAAATAAAGCTCCAGTAATTCACTGGTGTCGATTTACTCGACTTTCCCTTTTCTCCAAAATTGTTGGCCTTGTTCCTACATCAGAAATCATTATTACTCAGTAATGCACTGGGTAATTGCTGGGCATGTGCCTAAAGTAGAAACAATTATTACTTGTTACCTTGTCCAAAATACTTACACCCAATGTGGCCGTGTTTGATAAGACACAAGTGTCACGTCCGGGATGGAAATCCACCGTCAGAGTAAAACCCTTGGACAATGGTTAATCTAAAACAAATTTGGAATTAGTCTAAGACCATTGAACATCGGTCAGTGTGAAACAGTTTGGATATCACGCTTAATACGACCCCTGGTTGATGGTCAATATAAAACAGTTAGGAATTATTCTTAATAAGAGCCTTAAACCATGGTCAGTATAAAACAAGTTAGATATAACTCTGAATAAGACCACTGGATAATGGTCAGTTTAAAACAGTTTAGCTTTTACTCTGAATCAGTCCACACGCACCATCCATACACCTATATACATATATGCACATTCCAAAAACAAAAACACAAACATACTAGCACATATAGAGAGGCATACTTATACGCAAAATATATATACATGTACAATCTATCTATATCTATCTATCTCTATTTCTTTCCCGCTATCTCTCACTCTCTCCCTCCCAGTTCTCTCTATCTCTGTATATATATATATATATATATATTTGTGTGTGTGTGTGTGTGTGTGTGTGTGTGTGTGTGTGTGTGTGTGTGTGTGTGTGTGTGTGTGTGTGTGTGTGTGTGTGTGTGTGTGTGTGTGTGTGTGTGTGTGTATACACATGTGTGTGTGTGTATGTACATACACATATATATATATATACATACAAACACACCTATACATATACATCAATGTGCATACTGAGACCATTATATACCAATCTCAGTACGCATATATAGTTACACTTGTATATTATTTTATGCATTCAATTATTCCCAATCTATGATCATATAACCTTAAGTCAGCTATTAGTTCGTATAAGTTAGATGAAATAGGTGTCATTTGCATCAATTCAGATGTAGAAAAATGGTTCCTTTAGTAACCTGTCTAGGGATTGGTTATTATCAGCATACTGCTATTATGTAGTAAGTTTGTAGAAGCGAAATGTTTTGTTGACCTTATAGGTTCAACTTATTCATGATTTTTTGTTCAATAAAGAGTCCTTTCAGATCATAATTTTATGGTTTCATGCGAGCATAGAGAACATTCCCTGTACTAACATTGATAGGAGCACTTATTATATGCAAATTAGCATATATATTTCAGAATAATATTAAGAGTGAATGGGTATATATACCCATCAAATATTGTGTTTGTGATTGATTGGATGATACACACGCATTCTGATGAGCATCCAATAAGATACGATAATCGATTAAAAATGTTTACCGTTTTCTTAATTTACAGGGAAATCCTTATTTTCTGGCATGTTTACATGCTCTCAAATTAGATTTCTGTATATATTTATAAACGTTGGTGTAGTTACACACTCTGTATTTATAGTGATATAACTTTACCATATATCACGCACGCACACATACACACACCAACACAGGCACGCATATTCACATGCCCAGCCCCTATACATTGATTATCTCCCCTCCTAAATCTATCTAATAAGGAAGGTATCCCTGACCAGGCTTTCGCCAAGATATCCAACAGAATACGCAAATGTGTTTTTTTTTTCTCCACCTGTTTTACCTCATTCTTCACCGCTTGTTCCTCTTATCATTCTTTACTTTCTATTTATCTTCTATTTCTAACTCTACCTTCTGATGGAGGACTAGTGTCCGAAACATTAGAGCTATTTTCCTGCTATTTCAATCGTCAAACTAATATATTTATTCCATATAGTGTGCCCTTTCTTTTCTTATTCCTGTTTACCTTTTACACACACACACACACTCATATATATATATATATATATATATATATATATATATATATATATTATATATATATATATATATATATATATATATATATATACTTACATAACCTATATACATACATATACGTGTTTCCGCACGCACACACATACAGTTAGTCAGAAGTAATATGAATTACTTATATAATTTTAGATTTGTATAACTATATTTCTATGTATATTAGAATCAATCTCTGAAAAGGATGGAAAAGAGTTCATTACAATTCATTTAAAAATTGTATATATCCTTGATATTGGTAAGTCTCAGAATGTCTACTGTCATTAGGCTTACAAACAATGATGTAATTCTAAAGTTCTAGAAATACAATGTCTGGCTGATTTTCATTTATACTTTCAGTCACATTAATTATTTATCTCTGCCCACAACTCATCTATAGAACACGCTTTAGTTGAAATAAAAGTGGTAACATTTAATTTGTTTTTAAATTAACAATTATAATACATGTGTATTGGAACTAGTTCGCACCTCGCAATAGCAACATTTTCATACGCAAAATGTCAAACTGACCAATGGGAAGATGCGTATGAATACATGGTCAATCTCACTCTCGCTCTCTGGTAGAAAAAACCTCAGACAGCACACGAGAGACCTGACAGACCGAGCTGACCAGGAGATGATACAGACGCGCGAAGATTTATTGTAAAATGACTCCTACATTCCTTTTCGACAAATAAAATTATATGTATATATTTATAGAGGATTGAGCATTAAAGAGCTATTTATTTATATCCTGGAAGTCAGAAGCATTTATTACCGATGAGAAGCTACCAACACTTCGATTAAGGTATTTCAATTAATTCGCTTATAAATAAGATCCTTCGAAGACTGATAACATGCAATTGTAAAGGATATAGATAGAATTTAACCCCTTATGCTATCTATAAAATGGTGACCCGACTGTAAAGAATACATCCTTCACACACAAAAAAAAAAAAAAATGTCGAGCTATCAATAACACTATATTTCCTTCGCACATGGCATTTGTGTCCAATATGGCGAATCACCTCCTCCCTCTTCATCACTAATTCCCGCGCTTTTACTTTGGGCGACATAAGCGCACTCTCTACTGTTGCAAGGATACTACGGAACTTAAAAAATTATTTTTACATGTTTTGTTCACAACTATTTTGTTAAAGTTTACTACACCTTGGCGACTATACATCTACACAGCTCTTACGGAGGATGAGAGAACTGGCGGAAGACGCACCGGCCGACAGCGCCATGATCAAGCAGCTTTTCTTATCTAGGCTGCCGCATAATGTCCAGGCCATTTTAGCAGCGATGACCGAAACCAGTTTGGTGGATCAGTTGGCGTCATCCGCTGATAAAATATTGGAGTACTCAGGCCATTCGACCACTACTACCCCCTATCACGACTTCCATCAAATGCTTCACCTTTTCCTGTCGCATCAGTTTCAACCAGCGCCACTTCGATCAACGAAGCAACACTAAAGACCATCCGTGACCTTACGAAGGGGGTACAAATTCTTCGTTTATCCAGATCGAGATCTCCCCGACAACGGTCGCGGGATCGCTCGAATTCTTCACGTCGTCGTTTCCAACCATCACCATCGCGAGCATGCTTTTACCATAACCGTTTCAGAGCCTCTGCTCATAAATGTATCCAACCTTGTTCCCTTTCACTCCGAGGAAACGAAGTAACCGAGAATTAAGCACGACGTCTTCTCCGCAATTCAGTACTGAAAGTCGTGCATTTTTCATTACGGATTCCTTCTCGCACGCACGCTGCCTCATCGACACGGGTGCGTGTTGCAGCATTTGGCCGTTAAAACTCTTGACAGAGAAACCTCCTCTTTCACACATATCACTACAAGCTATAAACCATTCAGCTATCCCTACGTATGGAAAAATCCCTCGCTCTTTGGACCTGGATTTACGTAGAAATTTCTCATGGATTTTCACCATAGCTAATTTGCCATATCCTATTATGGGTGCTGATTGTTTGCATCATTTCAATCTCATGGTTGATATGCGGACACGTCGTTTATTGGACGCAACTACGAATCTTTCTGCGCTTGGACGTACTTCAGTAATCCAGTCTATCAGTCCAGTCTTCTACATCGCTGTTTCGGATGACCCGCTTTTGCATTCCTTTCGGAATGAACGAACCTGAACATTGTTGCAGATACCCCTACTCAATCTACCAAACATTCTATTGAGACTAAGGGTGCTCCAGTTTTTTCACGCCCACATCGCCTTGCTCCGGAAAAATTGAAAGCGGCTAAGGCAGAGTTTAACCATATGCTGCAGTTGGGTATCATTGGCCCTTCTTCCAGTCAGTGGGCCTCACATGGTGCTGAAACGTTCGGGAGACTGGCGTCCCACTGGCGATTTTCGGCGATTAAATTCGATCACCATGCCGGACCGTTACCCAATTCCTCACATCCAGGATTTCACTTCTTCGCTTCATGGATGTAATATATTTTCAAAATTGGACCTGATCAAAGCATACCATCAAATTCCTGTGAATCCTGAGGACATTCCTCAAACTGCTGTTACTACACCTTTCGGTGCATTCGAGTTTTTAACAATGCCTTTTGGACTACGTGTTCATAATAGAGAGTCCATTGCTAGAACGGAAGTCTAGTAAAGCCTCTCCATTCGTATTTAGATCGAGATCGCCATTCCTTCAAATCATTCTTTTCCATGTCTGGTCATCAGTGCTTACGACCTGACTACTTCACATGGAATGTCGATCTAAATACGAATGGAGAAGCTTTACTAGATTTCCGTTCTAGCAATGGACTCTCTATTATGAACACCTTTTTCAAATGCCTAGATCTATGGTATAAGGAGAATCTGGGACAGAGATCAATAATTACTTGTTATTGTCTCTAATCTCTTTGGTTCTGTGCTGGATATTCATATTAAGATAGGGTCTGAGCTGTCAACTGATCACCACTTAGTTATCTGCAACATAAAGACATAGAAGCCTACAAAACTGGGAGGTCCAAGGTGGCCTACAGGATAAAGTGAGAAGCATTGATGGATAAATAAGTCAGGACCAGGTATACAGATACTTTTGCATCCAGATTCAGAGAACACCCTGGACAAACTGAGAACGTTGGGACATAAGGGAGATGTTCAGTTGTAAACTCTATTTTTTTTAAGTTTCAAACTGGACCGTCATTTATAAGACCCTGTATATGTATGCACACACACACATACAATATATGTTTATACACACATACATACACACATACATACATATATATATATATATATATATATATATATATATATATATATATATATATATATATATAACAATGCACCTACGTACGTTTCGCCCAGAACGGGCTTCTTAAGGGCATAGAAAACAAAAAATGATCAGTACGCGACCCCAAAAGCTAAGGGAATCCACGTCACTTGCCAAATACGTCACTACATTAAAAGA
>OZ024740.1:99860180-99987680 GCA_964016885.1 Eledone cirrhosa
CTCTTCCAGATCTTGTGTTTCCACAAACACGTGCACATATATATAGAGAGATTATAATGAATCGGTGCCCGACAGCTGGTAAAGAGCTTAACTGTTGGGGCTCGATACTTAATAATATAGCCATATATCAAGTACTCTGTTGAGCAATGGACTAACTGATCTGAAGCTGGTTCCATCCTGATATATATATATATATATATATATATATATTTATTTATTAAAATAATAGATTAAAGTTTAAGCAAAGAATCGCTGCTTTCACCCTTAACGGGATCTTCTGAAACTAAAAAAATCAATTTGTGAAGGCAGAAGTACATATTTCGAAAAACGTTGCAACCGAAGGAAAACAGGAAGACGATACTTTGGTTCGTAAAGACGTTCCCTGGCAATGAACGGAAAAAAGCGAAGATAATTCGTCATTATGTGGATCGATGAGAACAATTACACGCAAAGACAAAACCATGTGGAGGTTACTGATCTTATCGGCCTTTTCCTTCTTTTCTCCATCAAGGAAGAATCCCCAATGTGGGTGGTGGTTTGTACCGTGATGACGGTCTTTTGACCATGACAAAGTGTGGTCCACGCGCTTGCAACCGGTTCAGAAAAGAACTCCTAGCCTTCTTTAAAAGCTTCAACCTATCTATACAGGTTGAGGCACCTCTTGCACTGTGGAACAATTCTTTCGCGGTGATTGATTGGTTCAATGGCATATGCTACAAGGAACATTGCCGTTTTATCCAATTCGACATCGATAACTACTACTCCTCCATTACTTTACCACTTCTTCTTAGAGCTCTATCAATTTCGCTAAAACGCTCACGGTGGTTAAGGATTTCGAAGTTGATATCATCCTCAATGCCCGTAAGTCTGTGATTAATTTCGACGACTCTATTTGGATTAAAAATCTAATAGTACCCCATTCGACGTGAGTATGGGCACCACCGATTCGGCGGAGGTTACTGATCTTATCGGCATTTTCATTCTTTTCTCTATCAAGGAAGAATTCCCCAATGTGGGCGGTGGTTTGTACCCTGATGACGGTCTTTTGACCATGGCAAAGTGCGATCCACGCGCTTGCGACCGGTTCAGAAAAGAACTCAGTCTTCTTTAAAGGCTTCACCCTCTCCATACAGGTTGAGGTCAACCTTTCGGTCGTTAATTACCTCGACGTTACCCTCAATTTGTCGAATGGCTTGCACTACCCGTATAGAAAGCCGAATGATACCATCCTGCAAGCATAACCAACAACCTGGTTAGAAATGTTTCTTTGAGGCTTTCCCGTCTATCTAGAAACGAGCATATTTTCACCGACCATTCCACATATTACAATGAAGCTCTTGCTCGAAGTGGATTTGTCGATAAGGTAGCATATACTAAGTATGAGTAAAAACCAAGGAAAAATAGATCCCGATGAATTATATGGTATAACACTCCATATAATATGGAGCTGGCCACACCATTAGCTAAGATCTTTTCTCCCTTATTAAGAAGCATTTCCCCTCAGCACATAAATATTATAACAATTTTAATAGAAATGCCATTAAAATATCTTACTCTACGACTCCTAACCTTGCACCTAACATCACTGCTTCAAATTTAGCTAAATTACCTAGCCGTAGGAACACGTAGTTAGTAATAACTGTAATTGTAGGAATCGGGTTGAATGCCCTCTATCCAGGAAATGCCTCTCCAGTAACATTGTCTACAAATGTAAGGTCGAAACACCCACGTCCCGTAGGGCCTACATAGGGTTAGCTGCCAATAGATTCAAGCAGGGTCTTTACATGCACACCCATTCTTTTCTTAACCCTTTAAGAAGGAATATGACGTCACTTTCAGCTTATGTCTAGAGTCTAAAAGACAACCACCCCCAATATGGATTATACTGGGAGATCCTTGCTAGGGCTAGATCGTATAACGGAAATAAAAGACCATGCAATATTTTCGCCGCTGAAGCCCTGGTACTACTCTCAGCCAATGACCACATCTTAAACAAAAAATCTGAGGCAATTTCGGCATGTAAACATAAATTGCATAAAACTGTCATGTATGACAGCCCCACATTATACGCTAACGGATAGTACGAACAGTACGCGGATAATTTACGTCTTGACGTGGTAGCTAAGTATATTTTATGTTTATACCATTACTTATTTGTATAGGTAAGTATACCTTACCCGTATGTTTTGTGAAGGTACGTATATTTGGTTGTATTTGTTATAAGTGTATATATTATATTATATATACTGGTACATGTGTATATGGTTATGTGTATATGTGTATTTTGTGTTTGTGAGTGTATACGTGGTTGCACGTATGTAAGGTGTGTATATGTGTACTTTGTGTTTTGGTTGACGTACGTTTAGTGAACATATGTGTATTTACCTGTAGGTATGTGTGTGCGTGCGTTATATACGTATTTATGTGTGTATATTTATATACGTTTATATAATTATATGTATATACACAAACATATATCTTTTGTTATGTGTATTTGGCGTATACGTTCGTATGTGTGCGGGTACAGGTGTCACGCGGGTTTATGTGTACGTGCTTGTATATGCATACCATGGCGCGTGTTTTCGCGTATGCATGTGTATGTACGTTGGATACGTGTATGTATATATATAATTGTTTCTACTTTAGGCACAAGGCCAGCAATTACTCAGTACATTACTGGTACTTTATTTTATCGATCCCTTAAGGATGAAAGGCAAAGTTAACCTGTATATATATAATGATTGTTGATTTCAAAACCTCTGTCTTTTACGTCTACTAATTTATTTACATTATTCTTAACTCTGAAGCCGAGAATCATTCGGTTTCCTAAATAGAATATTAGTCTACGACTTCATTTATACCATATACGTGTTTTTGTCTTTGCGTGTAATTGTCCTCCCCGTTCCACATAATGACGTATTATCTTCGCATTTTTCCGTTCATTGCCAGGGAACGTCTTCACGAACCAAAGTATCGTCTTCCTGTTTTCCTTCGGTTGCAACGTTTTTCGAAACATGTACTTCTGCTTTCACAGATACATTTTTTTTAGTTTCAGAAGATCCCGTTAAGGGTGAAAGCAGCAATTGTTTGCTTAAACTTTAATCTCTTATTTTAATAGATATATATATATATATATATATATTTGTGAAAAAGAACAAAGGAACAATTATGACATTACAACAAGTTTATTGCCGACAGCCGTTTCGTCCGACCACATGGTGGGACTTTTCAAGGCATACAACATGTGACTGTAAGATCATTATCTACATCAACGTATCACTCAAGGCTAGCAGTTTGAAATTGTGGTATACATCAGCAGTTCGGCTTCTATAGTTGGGGTCTATATTCTAAGGGGGCTCTTTTATATTAGTTGTCGGGGTCAGGGATTGAAGGTTAAAAATTAGATAATATATAATTTACGCCTTAACAGTAAACTAAAAGACTTGAGGTCCCGTAGAAGCACCTTAAAAAATCCCTCAATAAGTGCATAAAGCTTACAGTCTCCAATAAACCTACTAAACTGGAAGAAATTAAGAGGCTAATAAAAAAAAAAATAAAAAAAAAAATATAAAGTTTCCCTAAAAAAATATATAAAGTTTCCTATGAAAATTCCTTCGAGAGAAAAAAGTTTTTTTCCGAAAGAAAAAAACTTTCTTCCCCCGAGATCACGTTTAAAAATTTCAGAAAACTTACGACGTTTTGATATTCCCTACTAAGTTGAAAGAAACTAATCAATTAAAGGTTAATTCTAAGAGCCTTCTATAGTTCTCTCAGAAAAGGCCCCTTTAATATTTTTAATAGGAACCTCCTCCGAGAGACCCTTCGAAGAATTAAAATTTTAGAGAGCCTTTAAGGATATATATAAAAACGAATTGAGGAAAACTATACATTAAAAGTTAAAAATTACGGTATTTGGGATATCCGAGGAATTTTCAAAGGGTTGCTTCAGCAGATACAACTTAGGCATAAAAGATACAATAATTTAAGTAATTTAAGTAATTTAATTAATTTAATTAGGGAGCAATTCAAAGAGTTTATCAAGTTGGGCAAGATTAAAGAGAGTGGTAAATAAGAAAATACATAAGCAAAAAGACAATAATTGTAAAATGTATTTTTAAGAAGGCATAAGCTAACTTCAGTAGTCTAACAATGTATTATCACAAAAAATTATTATAAAATTATTGATACAGGATTAACAAAGACATAATAATATATATTCCTGCCTAATTAACAAGTAATCAAAACACTAATAACAGTCAGGCAAAATTAGCTCAGGGATATCCCGCGCTCGGATACTTTACACACATACAGCAACTCATAGGATAAGCACAGACACAATGGTATATTCCTGCCTAATTAACAGACAATCGATTAACAATTGATGGTCAAGAAAATGTACTCAGGGATATCCCGCGCACGGATATTTACATACATACAAGAGGATGAACAGTACTGGTGACCGTGTGGGCGCGATATCAATTATGCGTATGCAGTCACCTGCATAGCTCCAGGCACAGCTGGTGTTGTTTAAAAGTTCATAGTTCACGGATCAACTGGGATTCACTATCAGCTGCGTGGACTCTCTGGGAGATGTACCTGTGGTTCCAATAGCTAGTGGTTGCTGGGTGTGGTATACGCATAGAGCTTAACTAGCTACCGTCACATATTTGGTAGGGCAGACGTGATCATCGCGATTCACATACGACCTACCATACATCTTACTTATATATATATATATATATATATATATATATATATATATATATATATATATATATATAAATTAATAAAAATAATGAATAAAAACAAAGAAACAGTTCCTTATATTAAAAAAATTCATCATTTTACGATCGTTTCTAGGATATATATGTTTGTGGTGGTATGTATATCATATAGATCTATGTAAAATTTGTACAAACTATCAGAGGGAATATACATACCTATACATATATATGCTGTCTTCAGAATATATATATATATATATATATATATATATATATATATATATAATATATATATATATATATATATATATATATATATATATATGTGTGTGTGTGTGTGTGTATATATATATATGAATGTATATATAGTGTATTTTGCAATAGACTGTATGCTTAATTAAAAGCATTTCGAAGACCATACGCTATTGTTTAAGAGTAGTGACAGTCTCACGTATTTTAATTTTCAGCAAACAGGGGAGATAAAGCTGACAGAACTCTGTTTCGCAATTGTTGGTGCTTATCAAGGCTAAGTACTCCGCCTGTTTGCTGAAAATCATGAATGTTTGATTCTTAGAGAATTCTAGTAGTAATCAGGAACTATATATATATATATATATATATATATATATATATATATATATATATATATATATATATATATATATATATAATATATACTAGCAGTGTATCCTGGCGTTGCACGGGTAAGAACATTGGTAATAGCACCTCCAATGAGAAACGTTTATCTGTGAGTGCCTGTTAAAAACTCACGAAAATACACCGACAGGAAACTTGTTTTATTTGGAGAAAATTAAGAAGTTCAAAGTACAGTTTAGCTCTCTACGTGCATTGTTCATAGAAATAATGTTGAGCCCCTTCTTTTCATACTCCTCTGTTTTGGCCTATTAGAGTAAATGTGAAAGCGAAAGTCACAGGTTAAGTTGGCAGAAGGTTCCCGTGCAATAGCAGTAAGGCGTAGGCTACTTACCTCAAAAGTTCATTCGCACTCTTGTCACTAATTTACACTTTCTCTCTATCCGTCTCGGTGCAGCCCCTTGCGAATATCTCGCTTAGGCTTGGTGTAGATTTGCCCCCGATCCATCTGCCCGATGCACATGTCCGCTTTATACGGCCTTTGGAGGAAGGAGTGACCAGCAGTACGTTGTTCGGTATTACTACGAAAAGGTGCAGCAGAGAATCCCACGTGAACTAACAGCTGGGGAGGAAACTGCTTACCTCGACGATTCATTCGCAATCGTTCTTGTCAACGCTCCGTTTAGTTGGTATATGTTGGTCTACAGTTAGATGAATGGCGCACAAAGGGTTAATGTTTATTGGCAAGAAGTGGCAATTGGGTTGGCTTGCCTCGCTTATATTATATATTAAAATAACAGATTAAAGTTTAAGCAAAGAATCGCTGCTTTCACCCTTAACGGGATCTTCTGAAACTAAAAAAATTCAATCTGTGAACGCAGAAGTAAATATTTCGAAAAACGTTGCAACCGAAGGAAAGCAGTAAGACGATACTTTCGTTCGTGAAGACGTTCCCAGGCAATGAACGGAAAATATCGAACATAATACGTCATCAATGTTTGTCATAATGTCTTAATGGAGACAGCCAGATATATAGTCACATATTATAAGGGCGCGACGGAGATCGATAACCGGCGCCTAACACCCCTTTAACAACAGAAAATTGAAAAATAAAAGCTGCAGTTAATAACTTTAGATCGCAAGGAATATTTAAATGCAAGTGTGAAGTCAATCGTAGTAGAAATATGGATTTGTATAGTCTTTGCAAAAATGAGGACACACACAAACACAGACAACTACAGTATTATATATATGTATAGATATATATATAAGAGAGAGAGAAAGAGGGGAGAGAGAGGGACATTGCAAATTGTAAAATTGTAGGAACTATTTGCAAGAAGTTTGTTCTTGCTGAATAGTAATGAAACATGGGCATTAAAGGTGAAATATATATGCATTGGCTAAAGAGAAATGAGCTGGATATGTTTCATATGTTATGTTAACCTGTATGAAAGATGGAGCACAAGTCACAAGTGAAATGAGAAAGCAGTTGAGCATTAACAGCTTCAACTGATTTATGCAAGACAGATCTTTGCATTGAAATTGATATTGAAATGTGAATAGTGACGAGTTGCTAGTTAAAAAGTGCTGTATGCTTGCAGTAGGAGGATACTAAGGAAAATTATGGAAGGAAGTAGAGATTTCAGATCTCACCTCGCTGTAGTTCATGAAATGGAAGTGACAAAGAATTGTTATGAATGGCCATAGATATTGCATATTACACACTTACTGAATTCATTACACCATGAAAATACTAATAATAAGACGTGTCTTTACAATATGACCATTATTATTATTGGTGAATTGGCAGTATCGGTAGAGGGTTGGACGCCTTGCTTTCTAGCATAGTTACGTTCCTTTACGGTCTGAGTTCAAATCCCGTCGAGGTTAACTTTGCCTTTCATCCTTACGGGGATCTATAAAATAAAGTACCAGTAATGTACTGGATAATTGCTGGCCTTGTGCCAAAAAGCAGAAACAATTATTATTAAGTGCATTCATCTATTATAATAAAACACAAGAGTCACATGACGGCCACTTTGTTAGATTTGTTTGGGAGATGGCAATTTCATATAATTTCTCTACCCCTCTTTCTCACAAGAGTGTTGACAAAATGATCAGAATTCAAATGGGGAGCTGCCTATATCCACCTTCCATATATCTCTATATCTGTCTGTCTATCTATCTATCTACCTACCTACCTACCAACCTATCTATCTATCTATCTATCTATCTATCTATCTATCTATCTATCTATCTATCTATCTATCTATCTATCTATCTATCTATCTATCTATCTATCTATCTATCTATCTATCTATCTTTTTATCTACCCTTGTGGCTAATAAAGAAATATATCTATTTATCTGAATCAGTCTAAAGCTTTCGATAGGGTTGACCATCGTTACCTGCGGTGCTCGAGGCGACAGGCTTCGGACCTGTGTTCAGGGGTTGGATTGCTGCAATGCACAACAGCAACATCTGCTCAAGAGTCAAGGTGAACGGTTACCCCTCGAAGCAGTTCCATATCACGCGATCCATTCGACAGGGATGCCCTCTCTCCTCCCTTCTGTACGTACTGGCTCTCGAACCACTACTGCGGAAGTTGGAGCTATTGCAGGGCATCACTCTGGAACCGGGACTGCGGAAAGCGGCGTCGACCTACGCCGACGACGTGGCAGTAATTGTATCGAGCGCCTCGCAAATCGAGGAAGTCGGCACCTTACTGAAGGAATACGAAAGTTTCACAGGAGCCAAGCTGAACCGGGACAAGTCCATCGGTTTGCAACTCGGATCGTGGAGAAGCAAACCGATGCCTTCCGATGGCGTCGTCGGACGCTGGACGGAAGGACCGGTAAAGCTGCTCGGGGTCTGGTTTCATCCGGACCTCCAGGTGGAGAAGAACTGGAACGAAGTGACGGCCAAGGTGTTTGCACTCATCCAGAAGTGGGCCGAGTGCAAACTATCCTTGAAAGGTCGAGCGGATGTGGCGAACACTTTTAGAGCGTCCGCCATCTACTCACGCTTGACCGTCGTGTCTTGTCCAGCCAAAACGCTCACCAAAATGGAGCGCGCGCTCTTCCAATTCCTTTGGAAGAGGCGGGCTCCTTTGGTGAGAAGATCCATCTGCTGCCAACACCCTTCTAACGGAGGGCTGGGGATGCCGTGACTGACGATGCGCAAACACTCGCTGAGGCTGCGGCATCTCTACGTATTCATCACCGGACAACCGGTGTGGGCCCCGTTCGTGAGGCGAGCCTTCCCACGACTCGTCTCGCTGACCGAGCTGCAGTCCTGGGTCAAGTAAAGACCGAGGAAAATGGGTGACTGGCACATCGAATGTGCTCCGTCGCTCACAGCCCTCTGGCAGGCGGACACGGCGATCAGTGAAGACTCCACTTCGTCATTCTATAGAGGGTTGATCCGCAGCAAGTGCGACGACGTGCTCGGTGAAACTCTAGGCGTAGAGGAAGATGAACTGGTCAGTATGTTCGGTAAGACCTTCCGCCCGGGACTGATGGACAATTTCCAAAAGTCTCTGGCCTGTCAGTGCTACCGAGGAGCTCTACCTGTTCGAGACAAGCTCTACAGACATGGGCGCCCGGGCAGGGACCCTGCAAAAAAGATCTGTGCGAATGTGCGTAGGAGACGAAGAAACCGTCCCGCACGCATTAAATACACTGCACGGGCGTCACCGACCTGTAGGGCTATGTAGAACGACTATTGTCGCGGGTGGGATCAATCCGTTTGACCACCGAATCCATTGTCATGATCAAACCACCACCCTCCTTCAAAAACGAAGGAGAGGCGGTTTTCCTTTGTGTGATAGCTATGGCGAAAGAGGTTGTATGGTCGACAAGGTTGAAAGGGCTGAGGTCAGACACCTTTCTCTCCGGCCAACAACTGATTCTTTTTTTCAAATACCACTTTGGAAGAAGAATCAGGATGGAGAGAGAGAGGTGCTGTACCCCAGCAAGTTTTATGAAAGGTGGGTGAAAGTGGCGAGAATGGTCCGAGGGAATGGGCCTTCTCTCTATATCAGCCTGTAGGTTGAGGAAAAGGAGGAGGAAAGGAAGGGAGTACAAACTCTTCGTACTCCTCGAGATGAGGGTTGCACATTATTTCGGGGGAATGTGTTACACATATGAAATGTCTCCCCCTATTGGGGAAAATCGACTAATCTATAAATTGCATTTGTGATAATATTTTACACGTTTTTAATGTATGTAAACCTCCCCCTTTGTATTTGTTCCCTTCTTTTGTGCCCATGTGGATAATAAAGAAACATATCTATCTATCTATCTATCTATCTATCTATCTATCTATCTATCTATCTATCTATCTATCTATCTATCTATCTATCTATCTATCAATCTAGCTGTCGTCTGTTCTACAGTGTAGATGTAATTCACTTCACGCAGAAGTTTTGTTCAAATTTATTGCGGCAATTTTGTAAGTTCAATTTTAATTTTGATACTATTGTGTAGCTTGACCCCCCGTCTGAACTGTCAGGCGGTGGGTCAGCTCATCTTTGCCCCTCCCAGGGGTGAAAAACCTGTTTTTAAAAATGTTGTGGCATAAAAAATTTCAATCGTCTGACAGAAATGTTAAACGAAGCTAACGAAAATAGTGGTGGGGGGACAGCGGTAAGAGTTGTAATCTCGCACACTTTAGTCCCCCCCCCCCTCCTTCCCAACTAACGTCATAGAGAAATAAATAAAAAATAAAATAAAAACAGACGAATCTGCGGAGAAAAATGACGGAAACACAAACCTGGACATTGATTCCAACAACGAAAAAAAAAATTTGAAAAATTGCATGACAATATTAATACCACAAACAAAGACACGACAAACACAAAAATAACATTTGAAAACAACATCATAACAGAAAGCAAAGCAGACGACAAAGTCAACACCAATAATATTTCATTTGCACAAACAACAAAGAAATCTTTGAGATATATACCTGAAAATATTTCAGATGTGGCACAAAGAATTACAGACGCCAAACAATACATAACTGAAGGAGAAAATGGTATTTTATCGGTAAAAATGCCTCAAGAACTCACCAAAGACATTGAAAGTCGGACGGTCGTCTTCCGCACCATCAACAACATTTCTAAAAAACCTCAACAGCCAACACAAACATAAAGCAGTACTTGCAGAAGTACTTAATGAAACCACTTTCATAAGAAGAGACTGACTGTATGGAAGCCTAGCGATTATTATGAAGAAAGAATCGGCGGCAAAAAATTGTGCTTTGTCACCGATTCGTTCGACAAATTTTTCCTTTTATCCATCTTATATGGGTAAAAGAACTCAGCGCATATGGCTGGATGCAATGATGCCAGATGTGGACTACTGCTGGCTCATAGCTGGCTTCATCGACCCAGCGAATGACAACGTGATTTCCATTGGGAAAACCACAGGCAATGCGTTCAGTGGAACAGGTATAGAACTTGTAGTGCAAATGAAGCCTGAACGCATCGCCCAAATACCCGACAGAATCCTATTAGAGGGCCACGGGTATATAAACATTAGCGTGGAGGGGAGAAGGCCGTCCTGTCATATCTGTGCAGGCAGAGGGCACTTGAAGGCGGCTTGTCCCCAACTCAACAAAAAGAAAACTCTGCTACCAACACCAGCTCCACCACCACCACAACAGATAAACAAACAACAAAACTCAGTCCCACCCAACCCGTCCCTCAGTAAACTACACCACCACCACCACAACACAAACAGTCACAACACATTACCCAAATACAAAATACAGTCCCACCCAACCCCTCACTCAATAAAACAACACAACCACCGCAGCCACAACACACAACACAGTCTAACATAGTGACATCCATCTCCCCCACAATGAAAACCAACACGGAAACATTACCAGCAAACATACCACTTCCCTCCAACACTGAAGATAACCCAACTAATTCAGAGGAAGAAACGGAGTCCTTCAGACAGATTAAAAGGAAAAAAAGAAAACATGTGCAAAACACACAAGGCTAAACAACCCCTACCCAAATGTCAACACAATCCAACAAAACACAAAACACCCCTCCAGCAACAAACAAAACCAAACCTGCCCCTCCCCTCTTCGAAACACTCACACCATCCGAAAAAAAGACATTACACTATACTTACATCAACAGAAACAATAATAAATTAAATGAACTCATAAACAATAATCCTTCGGTACAAACCGAAGGTGTAAACTTTGTTTCTTCAGAAAACTACCCACATTTTAAATTAATAAAGATCCCAATGAACCTCTACCAAAAACTAAAAAAGGATTTTAAGGAGGACGTAGGACCACCCTCTGTCAAACCCATAAACCGCCTCCTACTAAAAAGCTTTCCCCCTCCCCTTCCCCTCCCCAACACAACTCCAAACACCCCAACCCCACCACACACTGATGACCCCACACCACCACAGGACACCCCTTCACCCAACAACCCCGACCCCATGGAAGTCGTGCGACCCGAACCCCAGGAAGCAGAAAGGTAGGTCTCTACACTCTCCTTTGGCTTTGCCGCCCACATGGATGTGTTAAGAGTAGGATGTTTGAATGCACGTGGTCTGGGCTCAACTTGGAAGCAAGCAAAGCTTCTAAATGACCTCAGGTCACGTGGTATAAATGTAATGGTTATCTGTGAGACTCGGATCAGCGTCGTGCGGCAGCTGGCCCCTACCTTCGATGACTTTGAGGTGCATGCATCTCTCTGTCAACCTGGAGATGGGGGTGGGGTTGTCGTACTGCTGGAAAATCACCTGGGTCTCACCGTACAGGTTGTTCACTCGGACCTAAAGGGTCGTTTATTGGTGCTAGACGTTGGCAGTAGTGTAGGTGCGGCCTTGAGACTGGTCGCAATCTACTCCCCTTTCGGAGCTGAACAGCTCGACTACTTCCAGCGTTTGGAGACTTTTTTGGGAACGTCGCGTTCCCTGCTTCTAGCGGGGGATTGGAATGACATCCTAGATGCACGTTGGGACTATCCAGGAGCATGTCCTAATAGAGGGGGGTGTAACAGCCTCAAGGGGTTACTCGACCGTTTTAACTTGGTCGATAGATTTCGACTAGATTTTCCAACTGTGCCAACCTGGACTTGGACGAACCACAGTGGTCAATCTAGATCGTACTTAGATAGATTCTTAGTTAGAAGTAAGGATAGGGACATATTAAGCTGTCCAGAAATGCTCACGGTTGGTTATACGGATCACAAATTAGTGACCTGCGTAGTCAATCTCGAGAAAACACATAAACAGGGTCCCGGTTACTGGAAACTTAATTTGTCTTTACCGGCAAAAGAGACTTACAGAAACCGGATTAGCAGATTAGTTAAGGAGAGGTTGACGGGTGCAATCGTCAACAACCGATGGTGGGCATCTCTCAAAAGAGAGATTAGAACAGAATCAATAATTTATAGCAAGATGTTAGCTGCCGATAGGAATAGAAACGAGAAAGAATTAACAGGTAAATTAGGAGAAGCAATCAAGAGCGAAGATGTGGCCAGAGTGCTGGCATCGAGGACGGCCTTGAACCAGTTTTTCGATGCAAAGCACGAAGGCTGCGTCATTCGAAGTAAAATACGTGCTCTAGGTAATGAGGGGGCCAAAGCCGTTGGCTGGGCCCGCGTGACAGAAGCTAAGAGTGGAAATCGAACCACCATCCGGTCTTTGCAAGACGAGGATGGACGGGTGATCCGGGAGCCTAAGCAGATGTGCGAGGCCTTTCAAAGGCACTTTGCCCGATTATTCGGGGGAGGCGAGGGTCCGGGCGGTGACGTGGATCTCGGTCCATACCTCGACGGCCTGCCGCGTCTCTCGAGCGAAGAGGCAGAGTCCTGCGAGGGACCAATCTCGGCTGATGAGATCGGGGATGCGCTGAGCCAATGCAGCAGACACAAATCTCCAGGTCTCGATGGTATACCTTACGAACTTTATTTAGCAATGCCGGTCTTCTTCTCCGAACTCCTCGAAGCGGTCTGCTGCAATTGGCAGCAGAACGGGAGAATTCCTTGTTCTGTAACCAAGGGCGTAGTCTCGCTGGTGAGGAAGGACGAGAACAAGGGGGATAGTATAAATAATTTTCGGCCCATAACCTTGCTAAACACAGGGTTAAAGATTTTGGCCAAGGTGATAGCAAAGAGGTTGGCGCTTGTCGTGGGTGGCCTGGTGGGAGATGCGCAGACATGTGCTATCCCATCCAGGTCCATTCACGATAACCTCCACCTCATGCAATACATCATAGAGAGGGTTGGCAACAAACCCGGCTTCGGTGGGGCCCTGATCAACTTGGATCAGTCTAAGGCATTCGATAGGGTCGACCATGGTTACCTGGATGCGGTGCTAGCGGCGGCTGGGTTCGGTCCTGTTTTCAGAGGCTGGATCACTGCCTTACATAACAACCACATCTGTTCTATGATCAAGGTGAACGGCTACCTCTCGAAGCCGTTCGAAATCACAAGATACATTCGACAGGGGTGCCCTCTCTCCTCCCTTCTGTACGTATTGACTCTCGAGCCTTTACTGAGGAAGTTGGAGTTGTTGCAGGGTATCCCCCTGGAACCAGGATTGAGCAAAGCGGTGTCGGCCTACGCCGATGAAGTAACAGTCATGGTATCGACCGACTCGGAGATCGAGGCGATCGGTACCTTACTGGAGTATTACGAAAGGTTCTCAGGAGCGAAACTGAACCGGGAAAAATCCATCGGGCTGCAACTCGGAACGTGGAGAGGCAGACCGATGCCTCCCGACGGTGTCGTCCGACACTGGACGGATGGCCCGGTGAAGTTGCTTGGGGTCTGGTTTGGACCGGACCTCCAGGTGGAAAAAAACTGGGACGAGTTACGAACAAGGTGTTTGCACTAACCCAGAAATGGGCCAAGTGTAAGCTGTCCCTAAAAGGTCGGGCGGAGGTGGCGAACATTTACATAGCGTCCGTCACTTACTACCACTTGACTGTCGTGCCTTGCCCTAAGGAAACACTCACCACCATGGAACGCATGCTCTTCCAATTTCTTTGGAAGAAGCGGCCTCCTATGGTGAAAAGATCCATCTGCTGCCAACAACCTTCGAAAGGAGGGCTGGGGATGCCGTGGTTGATGATGCGTAGGCACGCATTAAGGCTACGGCACCTACAGGTATTCCTCACTGGTCAACCGGTGTGGGCTCCGTTCGTGAAACGAGCCTTTCCGAGACTCGTCTCGCTCACCGAGCTGCAGTCCTGGGTCAAGCAAAGATCCGGAAAACTGGGAGACTGGCACACTGAGTGTGCCCAGGCGCTCAGGGCTCTCTGGTAAGCGGGACAGGCCATCGGTGGAGAATCCACCTCATCATTCTATAGAGGGCTGGTGGCTAGCAGGGGCGATGACACCCTTGGAGAGTCGCTGTACATGGAAGAGGACGAACTGGCCAGCCTGTTCGGTAGGACTTTCGGCCCGGGACCAATGGACAACTTCCAGAAGTCACTAGCCTGGCAGTGCTACCGGGGGGCTCTACCCGTTCGAGAGAGGCTCTACAGACACGGGCGCCCGGGCAGGGATCCCTCGAAAAAGATTTGCCCTAGATGCGTGCGTCACGAAGAAACCGTTGCGCACGCATTGGTGCAATGTCCGGGCGTGGCTGATCTGTGGGGCTACGCCGAACGACTGCTGTCGCGGATGGCGCCGATTCGATTGACCGCCGAGTCCGTGATGACAATCAAGCCGCCTCCCCTCTTCACAAAGGAAGCAAAGGCGGTTTTTCTGTGCGTAATAGCCATGTTGAAAGAGGTTGTTTGGTGGACACGATTGAAAGGTCTGAGGTCAGGCAACTTCCTCTCTGGCCATAGTCTGGTCTACTTATTCCGATATCACTTCGGAAGAAGGATAAGAATAGAGAGAGAGGTGCTTGGCCACAGGCAGTTTTATGAAAGGTGGGTGATAGTGGCGAGAATGGCTCGTGTAAATGGGCCTTCACTGTATACTATCCTGTGGGTAAAGAAGTGAAGGAGAGGGGAGCACCTTCTCCATGTGCTCCCCGGGAAAAGGATTGCACACTTTTTCGTCACGTCCCCTCCGTTTTGAGGTTGTTTTCGATTATTTTCATTTTACACCCTTTTTACTCGATTTTATGTAAACTCCCCCTTTGTATTTATCCCTTCTTTTTATGCCTTTATGGTAAATAAAGAAATATATCTATCTATCTATCTATCTAATGGGATGGAAACACGTATGAAAGTTCTGCTTAAATTTCTATAGAAATTTTTGACTGTGAGCCTTCACTTTTATACCAATTTGTAGAGGGACTGCCAGGTCAAATTTTAATCTGGCCAGTCTCTCAAAATATTCTACGCCCTTAGGCGAAATAGTTCATGAAAAAGATTTTTGGGTAAACTAACGTTTTAAAAAAATATGCCTGAAGCAACAACTTCTTCGCCATCATTCGAAGGCGGAAAAGTGAAGATATGCTAGCAGCTTCCCCCTTCCACTCTCATAGTAGCAGATGTCTCAGACAAAGGTCACAGAGAGGAAGGGTTTTCTCCACCTGCTGACCGACTACTTGACGTTGCCATAGCAACAAACCAAAACCAAAAGTGTGAAACAATGAACAAAAACAACACAACCGGCACCAACAGCAACAATAACAAGAACAACAAAAACAACTCCAGCACAAACGAAAACAACCAAACACAAAAAAAAAAAACGTTTTCCGAAAGCCTTGCCAAAGAGACAGTTTATAGAAATAAATCTGTCAAACCAAGCGCAGCACCTAATGGACACTGCGCAACATATAACTTTCGAAGTTAACGGCTTTCGAATAAGTACCCCACCGGAAATTAGGGCCGCGACGTTAAGCAAAACAATTTTCTTCCGGACGATCTGCTCACAAACCAAGAAACCTATGGCTTTAAGCAATAGTACGATGGAAACCGCACTAAAGGAGACAATGCCAGACATTGCTTACCTACAGAGGGCCAAGCAGTACGGAGGCATCTCGGTGCTCTCTAAAAGCGAGGCTCTCGCCCGGAAATATTCGGTGGCTCCAATTAGAACGAACCAACACATCTTCTTCCCAACTTACATGGGAAGAAGAACTCATAAAATAAGGATCTCCCAGATCCAACCGAACACCAACATTTGGTGGATCCTGGGTGGTTTTTGTAAGAGGGTGAAGACAACGACCTCTCTGTAAAAAATTCAATCCGACAGAACTGGAACGGGACCTCAATGGAGCTTTTGGTTCAAATGAAACAGGAGAGGATTGAAAAAATACCGGAAAGGGTGCCGGTGGATGATAACAATGTTGTCCACATCGCAGTGGAGGGCAAATTACCACAATGTTTCAAATATGGAAAAAAACATACATTTAAAAGCATTTTGCCCAATGCTGGATGTGGAAAAAAGAAAGCGTTGTTGCCAACGACAAAACTACAACAGACTCACCCGAAAACAAAAAACACAACCCCCCCAAACCATCAACATTCACCCAACCATCACAAACCACAAAAGACACCACACCAAAAATTCCCCTGAAGGACTCTGTCCCACCCCTTCCCTCTCTGTCCAACACTCCCACAAACACACACACAAACATTCCACCACCTCACAATATACCCCTCCCACCTACACACAATGATAACACCTCAGACACGGGAACCTCAACATCTCCAAGTGAGGATGAAGAAGAACTCCAAAAATCCGAGAAGCAAAAGACGCACTAAAAATACAACAAAAACATCAACTGAAAACACGCACACACCCAACACTGACATAAACATACCGCCACAAACGACAACCACACCAACAACACAACCAGACACTACACCAACAAAACAAACACCCACACCACCATAATCACAAACCCCAATCACAAAAAGAAAACTACAAATAGAAGCAGTACACAAAAAACAAAACACATTGCACATACATAAAAACAAGAAACAAAGAACTGGTGGAAACTGTCCGAAAGGACCCCACAATACAAACGGAAGGGAAAACATTCCCCACCAACGACTCAACCAAACCTCAAACTTATCAGGGTAACAACCCTACAGTACGAAACTTTAAAAGGGAGCTTCCCACATGATGCGGGTCCCCCTTGCCAAAAACCCCTTAACCGTGTCCTGCTAAAAGGAATCCCTCCCTCTCTAAACGCCCCCAATCTGGACATGAAGATCGAACAACCCGACCTTCAGGAAACGAAAAAGTAAGTGTTTCTGCCTTTTCTCTCCTTAACTCTTCTTCACTAACATGGCGACTATATAAGTTGGATATTTGAATGTACGTGGCCTGGGCATGCCCTGGAAACTGGGCCAGCTTTTAAATGATCTCAGGTCAAATTGTATAGCCATCACCGAGTCCAGGATTCACGACAACCAACAGCTAACCCCCATGTTCGATGATTTTGAGATCTACGCATCTCTCTGTCAGCCTGGTGGTGGAGGAGGAGTTGCTGTTCTGTTTCGAAAAAACTTGGAACTCAAAGTACAGACGATTAACTTGGACCCGTAGGGCAGCCTTTTGGTCCTGGACGTAAATGGGGGTGAAGGTGGGGCTTTCAGACTAGTGGCCGTATATGCCACGACTGGGACATCGCGACCAGAGTTCTTCAAGCGTCTGGAGCCATTCCTGGGAATTTCAATCCCCTTAGTGTTAGCGGGGAACTGGAATGGCATCTTAGACGCACGTTGGATTTATGTAGGAGCTTGTGATAATAGAGGTGGGTGTAATAACCTCAAAAATCTCATCAGCCAATTCAAACTGGCTGATAGATATAGACTAGACTTCCCAAGCGCACCACTGTGGGCGTGGAGCAACCGCACTGGGTCTTCTAGTTCGTATTTAGATATATTTTTAATTAGACATTAGGAAACATTAAGCTGTCCCCAAATGCAGATGGTTGCCTATTCAGACCACAAATTAGTCACCTGTATAGTCAACCTTGATAGAACACATAGACAGGGACCTGGATATTTGAAGCTAAACATGTCGCTCCCGACGAGCAAGGCCTACGGTAAGCGGATTAGCAACTTAGTTAAGTGCCAGTTGACGGGTGGTGGAGCTCTCTCAAGAGAGCAATTATAATAGAATCGATAGCATTTAGCAAGGCAGTAGCTTTAGAAAAAAACAAAACTGAAAAGGAACCGGTAGCTAAAGTAGAAGAGGCACTTAGGAATGGCAGTATAGCTGACGTGCTAGCGGCAAGAACGGCACTAGACGAGTTCTTCAACGTGAAACACGAAGGTTGTATTGTCAGAAGTAGAACACGTGCTCCAAGAAACGAGGGAGCCAAAGCTGTTAGCTGGGCCCGAGTGGCAGAGGCGAAAAGTGGCAACAAATCCACAATTCGGTCTTTGCAAGACAAAGATGGACGCATTCTGTTTGAATCCAAGCAGATATGCACGACCTTCCAGCAGCATTTTGCACAACTGTTTCGGAAAAGCGGTACGTCAAGCGAGGTGATGGACTTCAGTTCCTACCTCGATGGTGTACCACGGCTCTCGAGCACGGATGTAGAGAGCTGCGAAAGGCCGATCACAGCGGGCGAAATAGAAGATGCCCTAGGCCGCTGCGGGAAACGCAAATCACCTAGTTTAGATGGTCTACCCTAAGAGTTTTACATAGGCATGCCAGACTTGTTCTCTGGTGTCCTCGAAGCGGTCTACTGCAACTGGCAGCAGAACGGGAGGATTCCCAGTTCTGTAGGCAGGGGTGTAGTAACGCTGATCAGAAAATATGAGAACAAGGGGGATAAGATAAGCAATTTCAAGCCCATAACTCTGCTCAACACAGAGTTAAAGATTGTGGCCAAGGTGATAGCAACAAGGCTGGCGCTTGTCGTCGAGAACCTAGTAGGGGAAGCGCAAACGTGTGCAATCCCGACCAGGTCCATACACAACAACCTCCACCTCATGCAATACACCATAGAGAGCGTAGGTTGTAAATCTGGCTTCGGTGGGGTTCTGATCAATTTATATCAGTCTAAGGCATTTGGTAGGGTCGACCACCAATACTTGGAAGCGGTTCTCAAGTGGCCGGCTTTGGGCCCGTCTTCAGAGGCTGGATCGCTGCCATGCACACCAGAATCTGCTCAGCAGTCAAGGCGAATGGCTACCTATCGGAGCCATTCCAAATCATGCTTCCATCCGTCATGGATGCCCTCTCTCCTCCATTCTGTATGTACTGAGTCTCGGGCCATTAATGCGGAAGTTGGAGCTGTTGCAGGGCATCCTGATCGAACCAGGACTGCGGAAAGCAGCGTCAGCCTATGCCGATGAATTAACCGGAATGGTG
Organism: Eledone cirrhosa; assembly: GCA_964016885.1. Taxonomy (NCBI): domain Eukaryota; kingdom Metazoa; phylum Mollusca; class Cephalopoda; order Octopoda; family Eledonidae; genus Eledone; species Eledone cirrhosa. The sequence goes on from OZ024740.1 coordinate 99,879,780, forward strand.
TCGAAAACCTCGGAAATCGGGGTAGTCGGCAACCTATTACAGGAATACGAAACGCTGACAGGAGCAAGACTAAACACAAACAAATCTGTCGGTTTGCAACTCGGCACAGGGAGAGGCAAACTCATGCCTTCCGACATTGTCGTTGGACGTTGGACGGAAAGTCTGGTGAAATTGCTCAGGGTCTGGTTTGGTCCAGACCTCCAGGTGGACAAGAACTGGAACGAGGTCATGGCGAAGGTGTTTGCACTCACCTAGAAGTTGGCTGAGTGCAAACTCCCCTTGAAAGGTCGAGCAGAGGATGAAAACACTTACATAGCGTCCATCATCTACTACCACTTGACAGTCGTGCCTTGTCCCCGCGAATACCTCACCAAAATGGATTGCCTACTTTTCAAGTTCCTCTGGAAGAAACAGGCTCCATTGGTGAGGAGATCCATCTGTTGTCAACACCCTTCTAACGAAGGGCTAGGCATGCCTCGGCTGATGATGCGCAAACAAGCACTGAGGCTACGCCATCTCCAGGTATTCCTGACCGGTGAACTCGTGTGGCTGTTGTTTGTGAGACAAGCTCTTCCACAACTCGTCTCACTAACAGAGCTGCAGTCATGGATCAAGCGAAGACCGAAAATGAGTGCCTTCAGGCGCTCACAGCTCTCTTCCAAGAAGAAACGACAATCAGCGGGGACTCTACTTCGAGATTCTATAGGGGGTTAGTGGAGGATAAGTGCGACAACATTCTCGGGGAAACTCTAGGCATCGAGGAGGACGATCTGACTAGTCTGTTCTAGAGGACTTTCCGTCCAGAGCCTATGGATAACTTCCAGTGGTCTCTGGCCAGGCAGTGCTACCGAGGAGCTCTACCAGTTCGAGACAAAATCTACAGGCACGGACGCCCTGGCAGAGATCCTGCCAAAGGACCTGTCTAAGACCCAAGCAGGACATCGAAACCGTTCTGCACGCAATTGTTCAGTGACCAGGGGTAAGTGACCTGTAGAATTATGTTGAAAAGCTACTGTCACGTGTGGGACGCATCCAGTTGCCAGCCGACTCCATCGTGAGTATCAACCCGCCGCCTTCATTTAAGAATGAAGGAGAGGCGATTTTCCTCTGTCTGGTGGCTATGGCGAAAGAGGTAATATGGTGGACTGAGGGCAAACACCTTTCTCTCCGGACAACAACTTATCCCCTTCTTTAAGTACCACTTCAGAAGGAAGGTGAGTGGGGAGAGAGAGGTGCTACACCCCAGTAAATTCCCTGAAAGGTGGGTGAATGTGGCGAAAATGGGCCGAGTGAATGGGCCTTCTCTGTATATAAACCTGTAGTTTGAGGAAGATAAACAGAGGGAAGACAGGAACACCTACAAAACCTGTTCCTGGTGTTGAGAGTTATTCTATCCACGGGGTGTAAAACAACCCTGCAGTAACATTTCCCCCTATTGGGTATTTCAATTGTTATTTTATTATATATAGTTTAATGTTATTTATTAATTTTAAAGTTATATGATTTTTATGTAAAACCTCCGCCGTCATGTCTCGTAATGTGCCTTTTTTCGTACGGCCCTGTGTCAAATAAAGAAAGATATCTATCTATCTGTCTATCCATCTATCTGTTTGTTTACCTATCTATCTACCTACCCTCCACTATCTCTCTCTCTCTCGATAAAAATCTTATAAATAAGATATTTACATACTCAGCTATAAATAACAACGTAAACCCAACCGCTCTATATTCACCATTAAATCCCGAAACTAATTCTGACTCACCTTCCACAAAATCAAAAGGAGCAAAATGAGTTTCAGTAATAGTCGAAACTACTCATATAAATATTTAAAAAATAATTTTTTTTAAAACCCAACAAAACAACTGATATTTTAATAAACTTAATACATTTAATCTTCCTACCATTAATAAACAACTTATTATAATTAAAGATATTCTTACTTCATAAGATATATTCTGAGTAACCAGACAAACAGAACCTAATAAAGCATATTTAGAATTAGAAAGCCAACCTGCTCCTATAACCCAATATACACCAATTCTTGAAACACATAAAAGCAAAATTATTCTTAATCCTCCTATAAGTACTAAAAAATAACTATTATATGATATTCATAAAAAAAAAGAGCAAAAAAAAAGACTTAAAAAGGGTGAATTAAAAAAGGAACATAATTTACAACCGGTTTGACATACTTTTTTGGAAATAACTTTAAAGCATCTTCTAATGTCTGAGGCAACCCTATAAATCCAACTTTATTGGGATCTTTTCAATTCTGAAAATATCTTAATCCTTTTCGCACTAATAAAGTAAAAAGACCAGCCCCGAGAGGGGGATTAGAAGAAAAATTCATCCAGTAAATAGAGAAAGGGGAGAATTTGGTGTTATTGATATAAAGAAGAAGATTGGAAAAGAGTTTTGTGTAGTACATATAGAGAAGGGAATTGGTAAGAGAGTTCCGTGTAATAGATATAGATAGGGGAAGAGTTTGGTGCTAATTGATAGAGAGAAGATGATTGGAAGTAAGCACCAAGTAGTATTTATAGAGAGAGGGAGACTTTTCTGTTAATTGATATTGAGAGGGGGATAATTGTGTAGTGACAGTTAGAGTGAGATGGAATGAGAGAGAGTTTTTATGGTAGGTATAGAGAGGGGGGGGGGATAGTTTGGTGGTAATTGATATAGTGAGGAGTTTGGGAGAGTGTGTTGTATATTGGATATATAGAGAGGGAGAGATTGATGTTTATTGATATAGAGAGTGGGATTGGAAGAGAGTTCCATGTAGTAGATATACAGAGGGGAAGAGTTTGGTGTTAATTGATACGGAGAGGTAGATTGGAAGAGGTTTCTGTGTAATAGATATAGGGCTGATATATCGAGCTCCTTCATATTTGGTAATAAAATGGTATTATACCCAATTTATTCATATCCTATATATATATATATATATATATATATGTGTGTGTGTGTGTGTGTGTGTGTGTGTGTGTGTGTGTGTGTGTGCATTGATTTATTATGGATATTGTTGAGCTGTGTTACTCTAAAGTTTCATCTGTGCATTCACAGGATCACCAGTCTTGTCTGATGATCCTGTAAGTACCCAGGTGAAACTCCAGAATAATAAGGCTCATCACTTAGCCATAATAAATGAATATTTAAACTCTATTTCAGTATTGAGTTTGCATTCTTACACCCGTTAATAATTCACGTACTCCCAGGTCTAATTATTTATTTTACATTAAAAAACATTATATACGACAAAAAAAGAACATTACAAGAAATCCCATATTTATGAACGTAAACTATACAATTGCCTATTTCCAAAGACGCCCCTATTCCCACCCCTCCAATTATTTGGCACAGTCTCTCTGTCTACTACACGGAATTCTTCCATTATCCTTTCTCTATATCTGCAACCACCAAATTCTCCCCCTCTCTATATCTAACATACAAAATGCTCTCCCAATCCTCATCTTTATATCAATCATCTCCAAACTCTGCCATCGCCATCTCTACCACGCTCTCTCGTAATCGTTCTCTCTATATCCATCAAAAACTGCCCCACTATATATTTTACGATAATGTCTCTGCCAATTACCCTCTCCATATTTAGCAATATTTATCCCTCTCAACACTCGATTTGGCAGTATCGGTAGAGGGTCGGACGCCATGCTTTGGAGTATAGAGTTACGGCCCTTTATGGTCTGAGTTCAAATCCCGCCGAGGTCATTGCTGGCCTTGTGCCAAATGTAGAAACAATTATATCTACAAGTATTGGAATCTACACCTCTTTATATCTACTACACGACACACTCTCTCTCTCAATCCCCCTCAATATATCAATTACCTCCAAACTCTACCCCTCTCTATATCTACTACACGGAACTCTTTTTCCATCCTCTTCTCTATATCAATTTACACCAAAGTCTCTCTCCTCTCTATATATATTATAGGTACTCTTTTCCAATCACCCGCTCTATATCAATTAGCACCAAACTCTCCCCCTCTGTATCTGCTACACGAAACACTCTTCCAGTACTCCTCTCTATATAAATTAACACCAAACACTCCCCTTCTGTATATCTACTACATGGAACTCTTCCAATCCCACTCTCTATATAAATAAATATCAATATTTCCCCCACTCTATATCTAATATACAACACTCTCCCAACACCCCTAACTATATCAATTACCACCAAACTATCTCCCATCTCTGTATCTACCATACAGAACTCTCTCTCATCCCCTTTCACTCTAACCATCAGTACCGAAATATCCCCCACTCTATATCTATCAATAATTATCTCTATCAATCCTCTCACTCTATTCATTACCAACAAACTCTCCCCTAATCTATATCTACTACACGGAACTCTCTGCCAATACTCCTCTCTATATCAATTAACACCAAACTCTCCCCTTTCTTTATCTACTATACGGAACACTATTCCATTCCCCCTCTCTATATCAATTAACATCAAACTCTCCCTCTCTATATATCTACCATACAACACTCTCTCTCATTCCCTCTCACTCTATCCATCACTACCAAACTTTCCCCCTCTTCTACATCTATCAATACCTACCTCTACCTATCCACTCACTCTATTCATTACCACCAAACTTTCCCCCTCTCTACATCAACCATACCACACTCTCTCTCAATCCATTTCTGTATATCAATTAACCCCAATCTCTCCCCTTCTCTATATCTGCTACCCGGAACTCTCTTCCAATCGCCCCCTCTATATCAAGTAACACCAAATTCTCCCCCTCCCTACATCTACTACACCGAACTCTTTTCGAATCACCTTCTCTATATCTGTATCTATCTCCCATCTCTCACTACATAACATGTACATACATTGCACCGCATATACAAAGAGATGTGCGTTTTGATATATATGTTGCTGTTTTTTTGCCCTCCCCTACCTTTCCCGGTACCCCCCCCCCTGACTTTTCACAGCTCATTATGAAGAGACCAGATAGCCTTATCCTTTTCCTCTGGGTACGAGGTAGGTGTCTATTCTGGGACACTAAAGTCAGTGACTCTTTTTCACCCTCCCGCCGTGATAAATGCGGGGATCACTGCTTCTGTTGCCGAACGGAATAAAATTCGTAAATACTTGGATTTATATAGTTATTATGTTTTTCAGGCTGTGGCATTCAAGATGTTTGGTGGCTCTGGGCCACTGACAGCGAAGTTCTTGTCATCACTGGTGGCTCGCCTTACTGAGGTGTCAGATGATGGCCATGAGAGTGCCTGGTTGTTTCAGTGCCGTATCCTCGCCAACACTCGTGGCAATGCTGCGAGCGTATTGGCTTGCCTCAAAATATTCCGTTGATGTGATGTGTCACACTTGGTGGTGAATTGATGGTCGTTTTTGTTTTCGTTCACCCACTTTTTGCTTCCTTTTTTTTCCTCTCTTATATGCGTTTATATTTCTGTTTATCAACGACATTATATTTGTAATGTTCTTCTGAACGAATTGCGAGCAATTTATAATGTTATTTTAATTTAATAAATGAAATATATGGCTATATACATATTATGTAGAACAGCAATTTTAAAACTTTTTAATCCATGTCAACTCTAAGAATGTGCTAAAAGTATTATAACATGCCATAAGCTTTTTAAAGCTATTATTATATAACAAAATATAACAAAAAGCAGTGAATTGGCAGTATCGATAGAGGGGCGGACGTCATGCTTTGACGCATAGAGTTACGGCCCTTTCCCTATTGAGTTCAAATCCCGCCGATGTCAACTTTGCATTTCATCCTTACGGGGTCGATAAAATAAAGTACCAGTAATGTACTGGGTAATTGCTGGCCTTGTGCCAAAAGTAGAAACAATTATTATATAACAAAATGAGTATTCGAATTGTTTTAAATATATACGCATATATCTGTACAGTGCATAAAGTCTCAAACTTTCTAACACGTGACACACCTTCAGCACGCAAAGGTGCCGTGGTACAATGTTCGAAAACGGCTTGAGTAGGGGATATCTCATTGATTGTTGATTTTCATTTTACTGTATGTGATATTTAATAATAAACAATAATGTATTATATATTTATAACAATGGTTTTTAATCTGCACTCTAATAATATTCATGACATCTTATGTATACTCTACATAATCCTCTTATGCATGCTTATATATAAATGTAAACTAAATGGTTCCTCCGTCAGTTTCAATGATGAGTGTTACAGTTCTTCGATCAATGGAATCGACTTCTAATTGTATTATACTTTAAGTGGCAGTATATTCCACAGACAATTGTACACACTAATCAAATATGCCATTCAATATGATCCAATCTGGAACTTCATGATAGTGAAGGGACGTTAATTACCACTGAGCTACATCTACGTCCAGTGACAAAGAGCAATACACTTGTAACGAGACAGGATAGAACTATTTTATCGCTGTGGCGTAATTTGGTCGTGCTTGGTCAGTCGCCAGCCCTGTAAGCTTGATGACGTATGAATACCAATGACCATTTCCGACCAGCAGTAGAACACGCCTTTTGCAAAACTAACCAGTTGCACGCTGGTAGTGTAACGGGCCTTAACTAGCTTTCCCAATTTTTGATTTCCCTCTCTAACATTGAGAGCAGTTCTTTAGATGGCTTTTCAGGGATTTACTATTTATCCGACGTCTTTGTTTTACCAAATATTCCAATCCCTGACAATAGCTAAGGATAAATTAGAGCCTGTCTCACTGCATTTTTTACCTACTAAAATGAAAACATTCGTTTCCCTGGCATCTACACACAAAAAAACTCTTGTTGCATACATTTCATAACGTGTTCAAAACAATAAAAAGAATAAATTATTCTTGTATAAAAAAAACTATGCCTTCTGATCTATAATTTTCGATACATTGGAACATTTCTCATACCTCTCCATTTTCCTAAAGTGTCAATCGTGCTAAAGGTCATAATTGTTTCTACTTTTTGGCACAAGGCCAGCAATTACCCAGTGCATTACTGGTATTTTATTTTATCGATCCCGTAAGGATGAAAGGCAAATTAACCTCGGTGGGATTCGAACTCAGAATGGCAAGGGCCGTAACTCTATGCGTCAAAGCATAGCGTCCGACCCTCTACCGATACTGCCAAATGACCACTAAACACTACAGTGGGGATCGCTAGCTTGTTCTCAGTGGTAATACCTTCCCCATGTTTTCTTCGTGGATGCAGCTGCGACATACTTCTGAAACTGGTGTGAATAGACTACTGCTCTTTCTCCCCTTTCTCCTACTTACTTTATTTAATCTAACACAGACACAACATACTTTGAACCTCTAGTCAAATCATGTACCTTTATATAGAACCGATGTTTTTATTGTTATAATTTAGGAGGGCCAATTGCTGTAATCCTCCATTTCAGTTTTGTTATTAGTTACGTGACATATTCCTCCTTCGGTCAGTTTAGTAACCGAGGAGTTATTGAGTTGTCATATTTCATTGCCAAAGATCTTTTGTCACACATCTGTGACGTTTTCAATAGCTGTTATTGCTCTGCTGTGTTTCCTCTTTGTTCTAATTACTCTCTGTTGTCTTTCTGCTTATAGAACAGAATCAGAAGAAAGAGGAGACACAGAGGAGGAAGTATAGTCATTTTGAAGGTTACAAAATGTGCGACGAAAGAGCTTTGTCATTTAAATATAACTATAAAATAACCACCAGGCTAATAAACTAACCGAGAAATGGATTTTTACTTGAGTAATAATTGTTTCTGCATTTGACATAAAGCCAGCAATTTGAAGCGAAGACGAATGCCGTGTAAATTGACTTAAACTCATTACTGGTTCTTTATTTATCGACCGAGTGCGTACGAATTCAGAATATATAGGTATGTAACTGTATGCTGCAAAGCATGTTGTCCGGCGTTCTACCGTTACTGCCAAACCATCGCCCTCACAGCCCTAATGATAAAACTAAAATGAAACTAAAAATAGTACGTGTGTTTGTTTTGGTAAGAAGAGCATTTCGAAGTATAATAACATTTGTTTCAACACACGATTTGTCATTGTAAAACATACGAAAATGAAGCAATATTTTAATATTATATTACATTATATACAGTATATATTGGCTGCAACTTGGTTTCGATAATTACCACCCTTCAATTGTTTCTCATACATGGGTCATAAGCATTACCTTTTAGCCCTGCCAAGGACTTTGATGTAATTCTGAATATGTTGCAGCGAAAAAAGAAAGAAAGGGCCATGTTCAGAACACGCGTGAAAGTCACTTAGATCAAGTGATAGTTGTGCTTGAAAATTTTTTAAGTGAAGAAAGGCCTTGCACTGGACCAAATCCCGCTTTCTGAACAAACGTGACAGGTATCCAAAAACAAGTACCGGCCAACAACATTGGCTGTGCAGGTTTTACGCCAAAGTTACCCTTTTCCTAGAATGATACCCTTACAAGAACTAGAAGTCTTTCACTCGGCTGATTTAACTGCGCACTCGAGAACCAAACCGAGTATTTCCAATCACACACACACACACACACACACACTGATTAGGCGACACCCGCTGATGAATCCACATGCGCCGATTATGCATTGTTGCATAATATATGCAGACAGAGGGTGCAGTGCACCCTACTGCTGCATGAAGTATGGCCGAAATTCGAGTCCGGGAACTAATATAGGCACCCGTTTTCGTGTGTTGTATTGAAGTGAATAACTATGTGTATACTCTGGGAATGTATTCTACATTATCTATTGAGTACGCTGAAATACAACCGGTCCTGGCATTGTTAAATACGCTGGGTCCGTCAACTCATTATTATTATCTCCCAACTAGCAGGGTATTGAGAGTAAGTTAAACAATGTTTCACTTTTCTTATTGTGTTTTTGTTTTGATGTGCGCTCTAATTCCTGCTACTATTTTTTTCTCTCTCACTCACCTATTGAATCGTTTAAGTTGTGAAATAGACTGGTTTACACACGTGACTGTTGCTACCAGCACGCTACTCTATATCGCTGTATGTATAGTGGATGGAGGCATTTAATGTCCGATAAAGGTTCTAGGCCCTACCACTGTTACCATCGCCATCCTATCGCCATGGGACTTGGAGACTAGTGCCGAATGCTACTATTCTACTGTGCAACGACGTGGAACTGCTTTTTCTAATAACCAAACTTTTCACTATCTTATCAATTTGTGTATGAGACACGTTGGCTGAGCGCTTTTGGCGGGAGCGGAAATATTTGTTTTCTAATCTCCTGCCACCACGTAAATTTGTAAATCGGTGGCCGATCAGGGGACGGAGTTGTATCAGATTCTAGTTGTTAATCACTTTACTGTGTCGGCCGTCACAAACAGTCATAGCCGGCATGGACTGGAGTTGAATTCTGTCGATCGATTGGTTATTGATAAGGCGATACCCGCTGATGAATCCACATGCGCCGATTATGCATTGTTGCATAATATATGCAGTCAGAGGGTGCAGTGCACCCTACTGCTGCATTAAGTGTGGCCGAAACTCGAGTCCGGGAACTAATATAGGCACCTGTTTACGTGTGTTGTATTGAAGTGAATAAATATGTGTATACTCTGGAATGTATTCTACATTACCTATTGAGTTCGCTGAGATACAACCGGTCCTGGCATTGTTAAATATGCTGGGTCCGTCAACCCCTTATTATATATATATGTATATAGATATAGTATAACAATATTTGTTTCGACACACGATTTCATATCAAAAACTTCGCAAAACAAATATATATATATATATACATATATATTTTAAAAGGGAAATAATGACTCCACTTGTAGTTCTAAACAATTTAATTTAATTTTATAATGTTATAATTTTACAATTTGGTTTTGTAGATCTACAAAACCAAATTGTAAAATTATAACATTATAAAATTAAATTAAATTGTTTAGAACTACAAGTGATGTGATTTTCTTTTTTTTAATATACCTAACTATACCAAAGATTTCACATATTTTCCAATATATATATATATATATATATATATATATATATATATATATATATATATATATATATATATATATATATATATATATAGCAGAATGCTAGCGTGTATGAATGTAACAAGGAGACATGGTTTGTGTGTATAATATTTAATTAACAATCATGGATATATATAGAACAGTATAATTAACATGTCAAAGAAATAGATGAAAGAATGAAGCAAAGTTATTAGTTACCGTTTGATTGCCAAACGAACGTGGCTGGCAGAAGACGCCTGGGTGAAGACTCCTGGCGAAAGCCAGGAGGCGCCTGACCGAAAAGGCGAATGAGAGAGTGAGAACTTAAAGTTGCTAGTTTTATAGGGTTCTGACCGGAAGTTACAGAAAGGGTTCTACTTCCTGTCTAGATGGTGTTAATCTATTGGGGTTGTGAGTGTCACAACAAGGGAGGCAACTCCTGCTACATAACCTCCCGCCAGAATTTTAGAATATAAAAATCGAATGAAATATGTAGCAAGTTGGCGAGAATGTTGTAACAGGCATGACAATTACGACAAAAGAATGTTTGCAAAAATCAATGATAGATATCAAGGTAGCCAACCGCTCTTGGCCAGAGAACGACTGGACATCTATCTATCCATCACCCAAAGATACAAAGTAATAAAGTAAGAGAAGAGCTCAAAGTCCAAATGTACAAAATATAGTTCAGAGGTGTGCAATCACATGACAGCAGGAAAGAAAGTGTGTTCCAGAGAATGAATGCAGGTGGTTTCTGTTCTGTGGTATATCGTGAAATTTCCAACCTCCGAATGGATTTTCTCACAGAAAGAATGCTGCAAAAATAAATTCTCTGGCTTGTTCTGCTGGTTTTGGTTGTTGTTGAAGCTGTGTTGCTGTTGATCTTGTTGTCTCGCGGAGTGAGCGTATTCGGTGTTTAAATTCACAGTAAAAAAATATTTTTCTGGAAAAATGAGTTGCGCAAAGTGCTAGAAATAACAGCCGAAGTTGATGGTCGATGTTGAGAATGCATTGACCTGGAAGGGTCAAGAGGCCAGCGACCAAAGAAATAAGCATTCTGAATAAATGCGCAGTTTTCAACGGCAAATTTACGTGGTAAATTTTTAAACCGGCAAATAGGAGAATATAGCTTAAGGCTGAAGAATCCTTGGCGAGAAACGTTATCTCTGGCGTGCGGCTATCTCTGTGAGTCGAGAATTTGTGCTGCCTACACCTGCCAATACAAGGTTAAGTTAGGTTGAAAAAATATTTCTAATGCGCGAGAAAATGATAGTGCAACGGGTCGTTGGCAGCCATTTTGAAAAAAATGTGTGTGTGAAAGTGACAATGATGCAAGAGAAAGGCTTCACTTATCATAATTATTGGTGTGAACTTTGGAAAAAAAAACAAACTTGAACGATGGAGAAAACGATGAAAAAAAAAAGGCAATGGTTCATCGAAAATAAATGTTCCTGTTGAAATCTTTTTTAAAAAAAAATATCAAATTTCTTTTTTTTTTTGGGGGGGGGGGGGTTGAAAGTGTTCGTTGTAAGAAACGAGAAACATATATATATATCGTGAAATGCGACAGTTAGTTGATGCGTGAGAGAAAAAGTCTGTCTGAACGCGAATTTCACATGTGCGTGGTGTGTTCGTTTCTTGGAGAAACATATATATATACAGCAAACTGCGACAGTTAGTGGATGCGTGAGGGAAAAAGAGTGTCTGCACGAAAGTTTCACATGTGCGTGTGTGCGTTTCTTTGACTGAGTATTTGCATAGTTTGTCAATAAATTTGCTGTCTATTCGTAATGTTACTCACACAACACCAGATTCTGCTACTTTTTTCTTTTTTCGGGGTCACCACTTTATAGCGTGGAATGGTTGCGGGTTCGTATCACGTCGGGGTCACCAATATAGCGTAATGCTAGCGTGTATGAATGTAACAAGGAGACATGGTGTGTGTGTATAATATTTAATTAACAATCATGGATATATATAGAACAGTATAGTTACCATGTCAAAGAAATAGATGAAAGAATGAAGCAAAGTTATTAGTTACCGTTTGATTGCCAAACGAACGTGGCTGGCAGAAGACGCCTGGGTGAAAGACTCCTGGCGAAAGCCAGGAGGCGCCTGACCGAAAAGGCGAATGAGAGAGTGAGAACGTAAAGTTGTTAGTTTTATAGGGTTCTGACCGGAAGTTACAGAAAGGGTTCTACTTCCTGTCTAGATGGTGTTAATCTATTGGGGTTGTGAGAGTCACAACAAGGGAGGCAACTCCTGCTACATATATATATATATATAAACCCATGCTAGCATTGAAAAATGGACGTTAAACGATGATGATGATTATATATATATATATATATATATATATATATATACACACACACACTCGATAGACCTATGTTTTGCATAGATGTGTCGAATGCCACTCACAAATCTTTGGTCTCATTCAAGTTTGTTAGAATCGAAATACCCATATAGTGGGATTGAACTCACAATAACATCGAAGACAAGAAAATGTCCTAACTACATAACCATTCTCTGTACTAAAATATCTATAACCAAATACTTTTACTTCCAAAATTTAGAATAAAATAACATTCAGTTTGTGTTAATCTATCTGGAAGAAAATATATATATATTTCAGCTTATTAAGACTTTCATTCATACTTTTTCATTCATAATTTTTACATTCTTTTCATTTTTTCTTTTGTATTTTTCCTTATTCTTTATACTGATCATAATTTAATCATGAAACTTATTGTATGTTATGATTGGAGAGAGCGAAAAAACTATAAGTATAAAAGTCAATTACCGAAAAAAAATATATATATTTCAAGTTGAGAAAACAAAAATGAGAAAATATGAACTACCAACAGAATTGTAAGTAAATTTTCATCAATAAAAATTCCCTCTATGATATTTTAGAATTAAGAACTAATTTTTTTTTCTTTTCTTCTTTCCAGTTTTGAATCTTGACATTTCATAAAGTGAATACAGACGGTTCTAATACAGGCGAATGCAGGTAGGGACATTTCCACAAATGATATGAGCAGACGCATTTTGTAAATGTCTTTCTGGCTCTGTATTCAACGTAAAAAAAGAAAGAAAATGGAGAAAAAAGAAAAGCATTAAAATATATTATAATTCTGTATTTATGTTGAATGCAATGATATTCTGGTTTTCTAATCACAATCTCAAATAAGTTTTTACGAAATGTTAAGATGTAGTTATGTAGAGGATAATACAAAGTTTCTCATCATAATATGATTACGTATTTACTTTCTTTTATTTTCTTCTACTTCTTGTCTTCTTTCTGTAAGCCGGTAAAGAGACACGGGTATATTTCCACAAAGAAAATAATTAGAGCGTATAATCTTTAACTGCATTCATTACTTGTTTTAGTCATTCGAGCATATTGAGCACAGTACTTATTTCAGTCTGGTACTTATTCTATCAATCTGATTTATTAAATGACTGTTACACTTGTTGACACAACATTAGTTTTATGAGCAAATATTAACACAGACACACACGGCATACACATACATATGTCAGTAGAGGATCTACTTTGAAAGTAATGATGCTTAAGATTCAAGGTTCCTAATCTCGAAGGAACCTGCAGAAGTAGCCACAGGTTGCTTCTGGGGCCGCTTAAGATTGCAAAGAGGTCTCCTTTATAAGAGTCAAGTCTCCATATATATGTGTGTGTATAAAAGGTATAATTATATATACATGCATATTTTTCTAATTATTAAGTTTAAAGTTTTAGATTTCCTTTTTACTGGTCTCGCTCATTGGAAAATGTACATGCTGGAGCACCTGCTTCCAGGGTTATCATCGATTATATCGACACCTGTAATTTCTTATGGAATTCATTTTAGAAATCTGTTTGTCCAGGATTGAAAAAAACACGATATGAATTACAACACAGATTTTTACACCGGTGTAATCATAAAAAAATTAACACATTCACACATAGTCGATAAAATGCACCCGGTACTCTTTAAGGACATCAAACCGCAGGAATGATGTAAAACAGTGTAGAACGAAATATTTATTCGTGACAAAAACATAACGACCTTCCCAGTGTTCACAACCCAATAAAATGCAGTACACTGGTTGGTGTCAGAAAGGACATGCATCCAAAGAAATTATGCCACGAATACAACATATGTGAGAAGTGGCATTCGGTCTCTGACATCTAATAGAGGCGTAAGGACGCCGTATTAACATATGGCGTTTCTTGGGCATTTTAAGCCTGGTGGGGCCCATCCCTCACCAGACCAGAGTACAGCAGATTTCTTCCAGAGAAAGATAGAATGTGAGAGAGAGGAAATGAGAAAGAGATATAGAGGAAGAATCCACAGCAGTACTAGACTGATATGTATTTTTATCAACCGCGAAACAATGAAAGGCAAAGTTGACATCGACGGGATTTGAACTCAGTGAGCAGTGAGCCAGAGAGAATACCATAAAGCATTCTTATCCGGCGTTCGAACGAATTTAAGAAGAGTAAATCCCAGTATATATTGACTTAGCTATTTTAGCAAAGAAAAACAAGTGGAAAATGATGATGATGATTTAAATGATGGTGATGAAGGGGAGGACGTTAATCATGATTAGGGGGATATATTTTTTTCATTCTTTTACTGGTATCATTCTTTGGAATATGATAATGTTGAATTATAATTTTCTTAGTTTTAATCGATTAAATCGCCAATTCATCCAAATTACTGTGCTTGATTCATTCTTTCTTGATCTATAAACGCAAAGGGAGTTTGGCCGTGATTTGAATTGAGAACTTATTGGCATATAAATAAATGCCAAAAGGTATTCTGCGCAAGGCTCTCTGAATCCGCCAGCTAATCAGCATATTTATCTTCTACGCGTTATATAAATGTTTAATATAACTAAATTTGAAAGTAATTCTCATTGGACACAAGTAACATTAATTTCATCGACGTTAAACCAAGGCTATTTTGTGTCACAGTCTAGTAGGATGTAATCAATTAGTTCATATTTTATCCAAGTCAGAAATTTGAAAGACTAGGTAAACCTGAACAGGATTTGAACATAAATAGATGTAAGCATGACACAGACTTTTTATTACCAACATTAGCAATTCTGCTCATTGTCCTCCCTTAATTTATATACACTTGCTATGGAAATCTAAAATCTAAATGGACCTACGTTGGTTTCAAAGATGAGTATTCTAGTTATTAGATCAACAGGATAACCTGCTTGTTAAATTAACCAGTAAGTAGCTGAACATATCGCAGACACGTGCATCCTTAACGCCATTTCAGGTAGTTTCAGCGTGAGACAGTGTGTGGCAAGACTGGTAGAATTAATTCGATGGATTTCAGCACAGTTTCCGTCTATCTATTTTCCCCTAAAGACAGTGTATCGAGGCAAGATTATGGTAAATAAACACATTAAGATGCCACACAGTGTCATTAACCACGGAATCGAATATTTTCGAAGCAAACTATATAATAATTTGATGATGCTGGGTCAAAATACTCAGTAAACAGAAAGTATATGTTAACTAAATTTGAAATTAATTTTAAATAAAAACAAATTGTACATATAAAACTGAAGATCATTCTGTCTGTAATTTAATATATATATATATATAACGAAAGATCCGTGTCAACAACTTCACTCCGGAATCGGCGCATAACGGCACCAAACAGCCCACACCGCAAACACGGTCGAGGAAAGGCCCACGAGGGATTCGCCACAGTTATTTGGTGCGGAGACTCTAAAGCTATGATCCTGGTGTGTGAAGGTTGACGCAGCCAAAGGCATGTCGCTCCTCATAGCGGTGTCAGCTAGTGCCACATTCTAAGGCTATGGTTCGGCTATGAGAAGGGTTCAGCGCGGCCACTGGCCTGTCCCTCCTCATAACGGTGTCATCCAATGCCGGGCTCTGAAACTGTGCTTCCGCTGTGAGATGCGTTCTGTGCGGCCAACGGGCCTGTCTCACCTCTTGGCTGATCCATGCGGCATCCGACACCTGAACTGAAGGTCCATTATGTGAAGTGTTCGGTGCGGTCAACTAGCCTGTCCCTCCTCATAGCGGTGCCATCCAGTTCCCGGCTCTCAAAAGGTGGTTCTAGTGAGAAGCGTTCGTCGCGGCTGAATGGCCTGTCTTTGCTCACAGTAGAGCAAAACTGTAAATGTAGTTCCTGGGCTGTGGGTCTGCTGTGTAAAGGGTTCGACGCGGCCAACAGGCGTGTCCCACCGCATAGCGGTGTTATCCAGTCTCAGGCTCCCAAGCTGGCGCGTCTTTCCTTGTAGAGGTTGCAGAGTGTAAATGCGGATGTGGCACCCCAAATTATGGCTCCACTGTGAGAAGGGTTTGGAGCAGCCAACTAGCCTGTCCCTCCTCATAGCGGTGCCATCCAGACCCAGGCGCCCATTCCGGAATGTGGCTTTGCACTAAGAGGGGTTCGGCGCAACCAACTGGTATGTCCCTTCACATAGCGGTGCCATGCGGTACCTGAACTGCGGGTCTGCAGTGGAAGATTCGGTGTGGCCAACGGAAATGTGGCTCTGCTGTGGGGAGAAGTCAGCGTGACCAACTAGCCTATCCCTCCTCATTTTGCAACGCCACCCAGTTCCAGGCTCCTGGACTGTGGTTTCGATGTGAGAGGTATTCGGCGCAGCCAACTGGCCTGTCCCTCCTCGTATCGGTGCCATCCAGTACCGGGCTCCAAAACTATGGTCCCACTCTGAGATGGGTTCCGTGATGCCAACTACTGGCCTGTCCCTCCTCATAACGGGGCCATCAGGTCCAGACCGTAAATGAGGTTGGTGTTAGAAAAGGCAGCCAGCTGTAAAATCCCCGACCAAATTTGCAGTCTCGTCGGAGCAAGGTACGGTGTGGTCAATTCTGGCCAGACTTATCTCCCAACGTGGATGACCCGTCTAACCCAAGCATTGAAAAATGGATGCTAAACGATGATGATGATGATGATGATGATGATGATACATATAAACAGAAAGAGTGAGAAGTTAATAGAGTATATATTGAAGAAGAAAAAAATGTCATATGCATTGTTGTCATGAATCATCTTCGAGAGAGACAATAGAATATACAAGAGGAAATGAAAGAAGGGGTAATGTACTGTCTATATAATTATATTTTATATTTATGTATACACACACACACACACACACACACACATATATATATATATATATATATATATGTGTGTGTGTGTGTGTGTCTGTGTGGAAGGTGAGTGTCTGTCTACATAAACGTGTATATTTGTATATATAATCGTAGGTTTTAAAAATAAAATATTTAAAACACGGAAGCACACGACCGCACAGACACATATACACACAAGCGCGCGCACGCACGCACGCACGCACACACACACACACACACACACACACACACACACACACACACATATATATATAAATATATATATATATATATATATATGTAAAGAAGAAATGTGGTAGGGGTGTCTTTGATCGTTGGACTAGAATCTGGCAGTATGGCTACAATTTTAATGTGTGTACCTATGCATGTATGTATGTATATATTTGTATGTGTGTGCGGGTGTCCCTTTCATCTTTGTTTTGTAGGTATACAAAGGAAACATAAAAGTGATGTATATTGACTCAGAATATCTCTTTAAAAATATGTAAACGCATATTTACTATCCAATTTATCCACCACTAAAATGAAATAAAATATAAATTTATAATTTATCTATCTAATTATCCACTATCGATCTACCCATGCCTCTGTCATTCTTTCTTTGTCTCTCTCCAGGCTACTTTCTCTCCCCCTCTCTCTCTATCCCACAATATATATATATAGTAATAATAAATTTGAAGACTAAAATCCAAAGAGGGCTCGATAAGGATAAATATATATCAAATATATAAGAACTGTAGAGCAAATATTTATTAAAATAACAGATTAAAGTTTAAGCAAAGAATCGCTGCTTTCACCCTTAACGGGATCTTCTGAAACTAACAAAGTCAATCTGTAAACGCGGAAGTGGATATTTCAAAAAACGTTGCAACCGGAGGAAGACAGGTAGACGATACTTTGGTTCGTGGAAACGTTCCCTTCACAATACATACAAGTAATATATACTTACCTATGCAAATAAGTAATGGTATAAACATAACATATACTTAGCTACCACATCAAGACGTAAAATATGCACGTATACATCGTACTATCCGTTAGGGTATAACGTGGGGCTGTAATACAGGAAAGTTTTGTGCAATTTATGTTTAAAAGCCGAAATTGCCTCAGATTTTTTATTTAAGATGTGGTCTGTGGCGTAGAGTATTTCCAGGGCCTCAGCGGCGCAGAGGTCAGATGGTCTTTTATTACCGTTATACGATCTAGCCCTAGCTAGGATCTCCCAGTGTAACTTATATTGGGTGTGGTTGTCTTTTAGACTCCAGATATAAGCTGAAAGTGACGTCATATTCCTTCTTAGAGGGTAACGAAAAGAATGGGTATGCATGTAAAGACGATGCTTGAATCTATTGGCGGTTAACCCTATGTAGGCCCTACGGGACGTGGGTGTTTCAACCTTACATTTGTAGACAATGTTACTAGAGAGACATTTCCAGGATAGGGGGCAATCAACCCGATTCCTACAATTACAGTTAGTACTAACTACAGGGTTTCACGTGTTCCTACGGCTAGGTAGTTTAGCTAAATTTGAAGCTGTGATGTTATGTGCAAAGTTAGGAATCGTAGAGTAAGAAATTTTAATAGTATTTCTATTAAAAATGTTACTATATTTATGTGTAGAGGGAAAATGCTTCGTAATAAGGGAAATAAAGATCTTAGCTAATGGTGTGGCCACCTCCATATTATATGGTGGGTTATACCAACAAATGCGACGGGATCTATTTCTTCTAGGTCTATTTTCGTACTCTGTATATGCTACCTTATCGACAAATCCACCCCGAGCAAGAGCTTCATTGTAATAAGTGGAATGGTCGTTGAAAATCTGCTCGTTAGCAGATAGACGGGAAAGCCTCAACGTAAAATGTTTAATAGAAATACTATCAAAATGTCTTACTCTACGACTCCTAACCATGCACATAACATCACAGCTTCAAATTTAGCTAAACTACCTAGCCGTAGGAACACGTGAAACCCTGTAGTTAGTACTAACTGTAATATACATACATGCGTATGTATATCTGTCTGTCTATCATCTATCAAACAGCCCCCTTTTTATCTCTCTCTCTCTTTACAAACGTGTGTCCCAGAACAAAAGATTACGATCGAAAATTCAAGTACATACATTAAACACACAGACAGACACACACACACACACACACACACACACACACACACACACACACACACACACACACACACACACACACACACACACACATATATATATATATATATATATATATATATATATATATATACTAGCATAGTATGCTTTAGAATGATAGGGATTATAATAATTCCTTAACTACAACATTCTTGTTTCAAAAAGTACCAGATTGGTGACTGGCACGAATATGACTACCAACACCATACCACATCATCCTTTGCGGGGGTTAATAAGGGAGGCGTTCAAGGCTTAGATAGAGAGGTCTCTCTGGGTGGTGCAAGTTTATGCACCAAACAAGGAATCTGCATACAGCTCCTTCCTTGGTGAAGTTACTGCAACATTAAATGTAGTTAAGACTGTGTCATATATCCTGATGGCAGACTTCAATGCACATGTTGGCACTGACTGCATGACATGGAAAAAAATGCACTGGCTTGATAACGACCAGGGTCACAAATGATGACGTCATTGTCATCAGTTACCCAACTTAGCTTCTGCTGGAATCCACTTGATGGCACTACACCATCAGATTCCACATTCACAGCTGATGGCTTTCAAAATTTCTATTCTTAAACATACCATATATCGCTAGATATACAAAAATACATACTATATATTCTCTTCTTCTATTTATTCCTGAGAGGAACATGGAGGCAGAGTACTGACAAATGTCTTCAAGAGGGTCGTATCACAAGCAACAATCTCCAAATGATCCAGTTATATCTTCAAGCAAGTGTAACTCAGGTTATAAATGTTATCCAATCATCATCCACCTGGTTTACCTCTGGGGTCATTTCTGGTTGGCTTTGTCCATAAATTCTCTCCAGCAATTCTTTCCTATGACATTCTAAGCACATCTCCATAATATCGGAGCTATGACCTTGACAAGTGACTTCCAATATAGCGTTGCTCCAACCTACGTCTTGTGAATTAAATTTAGTAGACAGAAACTGCGTGGAAGCTTGTAATTCAAAGATCCTGTCTTGTCACACTGTGTAATGCTGAATATCCAAAGAAATTATGTTACCAAATACATATGCTAATAAAATTCTCAGCTACTTACACAATAATTCAATAAGTACTGAATTGAGCTACTGAAACATGCACCATTGAAACTGGTTGTAGCTCTATCATAGAGGTACATTCATATTCATCGTTATCATTCTAACCTTATTTAAGAACATGATTATTATATTTCTCAAGTTTCACTGAAACAAATTATCAAATGATGTTTACATATTCAGTCTGATTTTATAATGGCATCGTTTTTGTAAAATGTGATTGTCAAGATCATAAGTATGATTTTTATCAATCAAAACATTTAAACATTATTGATTATAAATGAAATTGTTATTTATTTCTAAACAGTTATTAATCCAGACTAATATGGCTTTTCTTTCTTTCTATGAATCTAGAATATTAAATTCATCTTAAATTTATTCAAATTAATAAATTTGTACATCATAAATTTAATCAAGCTGAATTTTTGTTAAAAATCTTTTCTCTTTGGTATAATATATGGAAGTAATATAATTCTTGTGAGTGAAATATATATATAGTTACTTTGTAACTAGTTCTCACAAAATTCAATTCTCCTCACCCTTATGCATATTCGAACTGCGACAATACACCCCCTATATACATGTGTGTGTGTGTCTGTGTGTTTGTGTGTGTACACATTTATATATGTAGATAGATAGATGGAAACTGAATGTACTCAGTATGCCAGTAGAATAAAGGTATATCTATTTTATTATAGAAATGACTTCTACAGGACAGGTACTTTCCTGATAATTTCTTACAAATAAAACAGCTCCAGTCATGTAGGCAACATTTCTATATAAGAATAAGGGAACGAAAAAAGGTGAGGGTGGGAAAGGAAATGGATTACAAGGAGAGAAGCATTAGCTAGACTCCTTGAGAACAAAGAACAGCTACAAATTCTTCTTGGTGAATTTTGACTGTGGATAGAGTGGAGTAGGAATTCTGTTAGCAGAAAAGTGGGTAGATAAGGTAATTGAGTTAAATAAAGGGAACAACAGAATCATTAATCTTAGGTTAGTCATAGATAGAACAACTGTACCAATTATATCTGTATATCCACCACACTTTTGACTGACAGATGAACTAAAAGATGACTTTTATGTATCCCTCTGCGAACTTCTTCTCTAATGAGTGATGATGGTCTTGTAATCATGGCAAGAGATTTTACATATGTTGAGCAACATTTTGATGGCTTCTATGGGCTCCCAAAGGGATTGGGTTTGATACAAGAAATGAGGAAGGTTCAAGGCATGTGAAATTTTGTGATGCCAATGATCTAACTATCTGTAACACAAACCAGCCAAATCACCTCTAAGTCAAGTGAGTACAGGCGCCAAATAGATTTTATCTTCACAAGAAGAAGAGCTAGGTTGATGATTGTAAAACAAAGCCCTTCTATTACAAGGAATGCACCTCCAAACATGGCCTAATAGCTATTGACTTTAAATTTAAAGCTACACGAACTCAAAGACAGGTGTTCAGTACTATTGAAGTATCCAATGACTGATGTAGCAGTAACATTGTTATTTGGTGCAAGGGCAAAGGAGATATACTCAGCAGAACAAACTATAGAGGCATCAAGTTGATAGACCAAGTCATTAAGTTACAGAAAAAGATATTGAGCAGCTGATAAGGGATTGAGTTTATGAACGTGAAATGCAGTTTGGATTTTCTGCCAGGTAAATGTTCCATTGATGCCCTTTTGAAACAACTGCAAGCAATGCTGTATGGAATTGTGATTCAGGCTCTGTTTGCAGAGGAGCTACAAAGATTGGAAAGAAATGTGGCCTACATACTCTGATACATGTGTAATAATAGTATGAACTCAATGAACTGAGAGAGAAATTGGGCATAAGAGTGGAGAGTGTAGGTTGTTTGGACATGTGATGACAGCTGCATAAAAAGGTTCAGACTGCTTAAAGTTGATGGAATCCCCACCTCCCTCCTTTTCTAAGTACCCCAAATCAGATCTTCCCTATTTACTTTCTCCATCCCCATCTCAGCTTGCACATCCAACAGCACCTGCCCACATAGAAAGATAGCCTTTCCCCATTCTTCCAATCATCCAACTCCTTCCAGCATTGAAAGGCAGCCAACACCTTCATTACCATTCCTAGCCCAACACAATTAATGCCAACATACAAAAGACAGGTATCTCTCCCTCATTCAACTCATGCCAACATGGAAAACCAGACATACCCTACCTTTTACCATGCGAAAATGCTTGGTAAGATTTTAAAAGAGCATCCAGCTGGGGAGGCCATGCCAAAACAAAACAACGAATGTATAGACAAGATATGGTTGCCTCTCTAGCCCAGCCTTAGAGCATGACATCCTATCTGGTCCAGGCAAGCATGGGCAATAGATGTTTAATGGTGATGATGAAGTGTTACTCACTTCTTGCATCCACACCCCATATACACCTTTTCTGTCCAACCCACGCGTGCATGGAAAGCCAGATATACTTCACACATTCTCTCACAATGTTCGTGTCATGACAAAAAAAAACACCCAATCCACTCTATAGAGAGGTAGTGCTGGTGCCACGACAAAAACGCCCAATATACCCTGTAAGGTGTTTGTACCAGTGCCACATTGAGAAAACACCAATACACCTTTTTTGTTGTCCTTCTAATGCTTGATGAAAAGCACCGATACCACCCTGTAAAGTACTAATGGTGGTTCCAACAAAAAATCTCTCAGTACATACTGTAATAGGGTTGGTATTGGGAAGGGCATCAAGCCATAGAAGCCAAACCAAAAAACAGAACATAGGAGTTAGATGTGGTGACTTCAATTGGGTAGTGACATAATGTGTCAATCTGTTTAAGTTATGCAAGCATGGTAAATAGATATTAGATGGTGATAATGATGATGATGATAATGATAATGATGGTGTGTATGTGTATGTATATATATATATATATATATATATATATATATATATATATAATACAGAGAGAGAGAAAAAGATATATATATATATGTATATATACACACATACATGTATGTGTTAATGCATGGTCACTTTGGTGAAATATCTTAATACAAACTAAATATATTTTTAATATGTAGAATCAAGTGACCCTCTACAAGGTCACTTGGCCTGCTAACAATATCACCCATATTACCCTAAAACAACATCTACATATCTTAAAAATTGATGAAGTAAGGGCATATTAGCTAAAGGAGACCTGGTTACATTGACCCATACAATATTGGAAATGATTAAATCCCTAAAACATTGTATATAGATTTGAATTTCTGTCAACTAAAGGTTCAAATTTATCCACAGTCCACTACATATTATTCTGTTTACATTAATTAGCTGGAGTGATAGATTAGTTCTGAAAGATATTTTACAACAAAGTTCTCACAACAAGAATTCATGCAAATGAAGAATCGATTGAAAACAGCCAGAGAAATAAATATAAAATCAAAAGCAAGTTCTCCAAAATTAGATATTTTGTTCATGGAAAAATAATAGAATAATACATTATTCTAACGTCTGACTATAGAATATATTATAGCTGTCAAGATTGCAAACTTAAATTAAAAGCTAGTTAAAACCGAATTCCATTAAAGCACTACAGAGAAACTAATTTCATTCACTGACGCATACTCATATGCAGACTGAATAATACAGTCATCAATTTCTTTCTTTACTGTTGAAGTTACATTTATAAAATTTTCATAAATTTTCTTCTTACTCATATGCTTAGTTCAATGATTCTGAAATGCTAAAATTCTTATGATGGATTATCTTACAATTGGCTTCTTATTTACATCCTGCATTAAACACAGCAAACACATAAATCATTTATGAAAATCTCAATTATATTATGGAAATATTTGCTACATTTAACAATTTTTATTATTAAATATTGTTGTTTTTGGTATTTGGTCCCAAGTTAACTTTCATCACTCAGATCTATGTTCCTAACCATCTCAACCCTTTTCTTCTTTTTTTATCAGAGGATAGTTAGCTGCCATTTCTTAAAGGGTAGCTCAATTGCAAAATTGTCAGAGCATAGAACAAAATGCTTCACAGTACTTATTCTGGCTCTTTATGTTCAAAATTCAAATCCCACCAAGATCAACTTTGCCTTTCATCCTTTATATGTTGATAGATAAAGTACCAGTCTTGTACCAAAGTTGATATAATCAACTTTTCATTCTTCACCCAGATTTCTGACCTTCTGTCTATGTAAGAAATGATTATTAAATGTTATTCTTTAGACCCTTGATCACCTCCGAGCAACCAATGTTCAGAATCATTTCAGTCAGGACCTTCCCTTCTATTTAGGACTAACTAATACAATATCTAATGTCATTTCCTTATTTCAGACAGACAGTAGGGTATAATTTAAGGAGGATTTAGTTGCTGTTTTTAGCATACAGTGGTGCCAATCCTGGCATTGGTGGATAACCAAATTTGTAGAGGATCTAATAAAAGGAATTAGGACATTTAGGTGCATTCATTTATATTCTTAATTTAAACCCCACTAGAAATAATGTTACTCTCCAGTGCCAAAATACTGATTATGACCTCTCAGTTTCTATTATAGGCATTCAGTTGTTTGATCAATTGGGTCCTTAACTCTTGAATTGACAAGTAAGTGGCTGAGTATCTGGCAGATATGTGTACTCTTAACATAATTCCCAAACTAAATCAGCTTTACATAGTAGATAATAAGGCTAGACCTTTGAATTACCAGTACAGACCATCCAATAGGCTTCTAAATAGTTTTCATCTACTAAATTTCCCTCACAAGGCTTAGGTCAGGCCAACCGGAAGACATGTAAAGAGACATCCCAGTAAAATGTTTTGTATTTGTTCCAATTTTTAAAAACATTATTAAATATTTCAGTAGAAACCATTAATAAATATTTAAGTGGTTCATTTTCTCATTTATTTTATTTATTGTAGTTGTTTCTCTTCTTCTAACAAAACCAAACACTTAATTGATCATAGTAGCATTTATTTTTGTTCTCTGGCTCTAGGTTTGGTTAATACTATCAAGCTGACTTACGATCAAATAGCATTTCAATTATCACCATCACATCATATTCTCACACATACTGTATCTAGAACTACATTATCCAATGTGTCTTTCATTTTAAGATTGTGGGATGGAATTTGAAGAAGATTTGGCTGCTATTTCTAGGAGCTCTTGAAAGCTGAGAGGTGCTCATTCATTGGCTTATAGCATCAGACATATAGTTATTGCTACATATTTTAGCAGAGTCCACTCTCATGCAGACATTTGATTCAGGTCTCTGTTGTGAGGATACTTCCATCCCTCTTTTCACAAATTACAGAGATCATTAAATGAGTCAAAGGTGCTACAATTCTTGCTTTAAGAATTAATCACTTATGAAAATTTTGCACAGAATATTTAATTATTGTTTTTTTTACCTATTTTAATTATTTATTTCTGCATTTGGTCAAGTCTCTGGTCTAATGATAATTGCCTTCTTTCTTCCCATATTCTCTGAGGTCTTTATATATATATATGATAAACTTCTATATGATTTCCATCTACCAAATTCCACTCACAGAGTATTGATTAAATCAGGCCTATTAAAAAAGACATCCAACGAACAGCACATTGGGATCAAACCTAGAACTTCATGAGTGTGAATTAAATTTCTTATCCACACAGCCATATCTGCAATTGTTGTCTAATTTTATTGACTTTTCAAGAAAGTCGAACTAAACATTGAGTATTTTGCTCCATGGTATATAATAAGTTGAACATTTTTCTTCTTGATTTATTTATTAGGAGGTATATAAATTGTGTTATAAAAATAGCAAAAGATACCAGACATTCCTCAGTCATATAAATGCAGTTTGGCACCAATTGAAGAAGTAATACTGTTAAAAGGGTCCCAAATCATTGAGATCTTGAGCAGACAGCTGATGAAAGTAATGTCTTGTGTGCAATCTGTATGTAGAATATGAATATAGGACATATCTGTATTCTCTTTATATAATTAATAACTGAAAAAAGGATAATATGGTATGTATCAATTTTGTATTATTAGATGAAGTAGTTCTACATTACATATATTAGCATAATTAACATAATTAAAAAACATTAATTAACCTATAATGTGTCTTTATTTAAGACAGTAATGTGTGATTGAAGTGGGATTCACTGCTATACCTAGCACATCGAGTGTCCAGGTAGAGGATCATGTATCAGCACATTACAGGTTAGCAGCTGTAACAAATATTTGTGAAGGAAGCAAATTATGTTATTAATTATTGGACAGAAGTGCTTATGTACTAAGAGTAGGATTGTGTCACATGGAAGAATGACTACATGGATTAACAGAGTGGAAGTGATTAAAAGTGTAAAGTATGACCCTAGTGCAGTACTGGTGCTTTATTTATTGACTCCATAAGAACGAAAGGCAAAGCTAACCTCTGCAGCATTTATATGTATGTAGTACAAGCCTTGAACATGCAAAAGCTGGTAGTTGTAATAGAAGCAAATAGTACTAAGAGCAGATACAATGAGGAAGCCTCTACAACAGGGGCCTCCAACCCCTGGCCCGCGGACCACATCCAGCCCGTGAAAGGTTTCAATCTGGCCCGCGAAGGCTTTTATCCTGCCCACAAGGGTTCTAAAAAGGGTACAGTTTGCAATAAATTTGCACCCAATCTATCGATATTGCCGAATAAAACAATGTTTAAATGTATTTTTCTGCATGGGACAGCTCTAAGTATCAATATTGAATTTTGTTTCAAATCTAACATAAGGGATAAATAAATGATTACTTATTTGTATATAATTAGTATTAATTGTTCATCCGGCCCACGGAGCCACTTCTGCATGGCATTCCGACCCACCTTATGAAAAATCTCCATCAGATTTCATTCTAATATCTTAATTAAATAATTGTTTCTACTTTTGGCGCAAGGCCAGCAATTACCCAGTACATTACTGGTACTTTATTTTATCGACCCCGTAAGGATGAAAGGCAAAGTTAACCTCGCTGGGATTTGAACTCAGAATGGCAAGGGCCATAACTCTATGCGTCAAAGCATGGCATCCGACCCTCTACCGATACTGCCAATCCACCGCCCCAAGACCTCAGATCACTGAAGCTCACGGAGGAGATGACGAAGGACCGTGAGAAGTGGAGAGATGCTGTGCTGAATAAGACCCGTCCCA
Source organism: Eledone cirrhosa (assembly GCA_964016885.1). Lineage (NCBI taxonomy): Eukaryota > Metazoa > Mollusca > Cephalopoda > Octopoda > Eledonidae > Eledone > Eledone cirrhosa. The sequence continues at coordinate 99,907,337 of OZ024740.1, forward strand.
CCCTTGCAAGTAGGGAAAAGTGGACGTAAAATGATGATGATGATGATGATATATTATGTGGTTCCTCCTCCTATACTAAAACTACAGGATAGCCATGGCTGGTTGGAAAACCTTTTGTCATCGTCTGTTGGATGTCGGTTGAAATAAGCTTAAGCAGCAAGAGAACACCACATTTCAGTGGTGGATAAATGGAGTGGCTGGAGAGAGTTTGTGTAGATTTGATTAATAAACAGGTGAATATTTTTTGCTAGAAATGGTAGTTAAATCTCCCTTGATTCACATCTTACTGACTTAAGAAATTAAAGACACATTCAAATAAGAAGTTCTAGCACACTGCATCTGAAAAGAAATTACAAGATGCTCACAGATGGAACATTTTTTTATCACAGTTCTGCTTCTGTAGAGCTGACGTGAGTTTACTACTACTATTACTAATACTGCTGCTGCTAAAGATAATAATAATTGTTTCTACTTTTGGCACAACCCAGCAATTACCCAGTGCATTACTGGTACTTTATTTTATCGACCCCGTAAGGATGAAAGGCAAAATCAACCTCGGCGGGATGTGATAATAATAATAATGATATCTAGTATAGACACAAGGCCAGTAATTTGGGGGGAGGGGAAAGTCAATTAAATCGATCCCAGTACAATACTGGTACTTTAATTTATCAACCCAGTAAGGATGAAAGGCAAAGCTAACCTCTGCGGGATTTTAACTCAGAATGTAAAGGGCCGTAACTATATGCAACAAAGCATAATGTCCGATACACTAATGATACTACCAATCCACCGTCCTTTCGTAATCTCAGATATTAAAAGAAAATTGTTCATCAATCTAATACCTTTCATCATCCGCCTGCTGGATGAGGCTGAACTGGGGTTAAATATAATAACAATAATCATAACAATAATTGTTTCTACTTTTGGCACAAGGCCAACAATTATCCCAGTGCATTACTGGTACTTTATTTTATCGACCCCGTAAGGATGAAAGGCAAAGTTAACCTCGGCGGGATTTGAAATCAGAATGGCAAGGGCCGTAACTCTATGCGTCAAAGCATGGCGTCTGACCCTCTACCGATACTGCCAATCCACCGTAATAATATTAACAATAATAATAATACTAATGATAGTTCCTTTATTATTGGCCACAAGGGCCGAACATAGAGGACAATACAAAGACAGGGGACAGTAGGGGGTTTACATACATACTCAAGTAAAAATTGTAAACAAAAACAATTAACAAAATAATTACCAAAACAGAACTTCCCAATAGGGGGGCATACCATACAATGATGACATTAGCAACCCCACAAAATCCAACCCACCCTTATCTCCAAGAGCAACCTTGGAGGGTGCCCCTCTCTCCCTCCATCCTTCCAGCCTACAGGCGCATGATCGGAGTGGGCCCATTCACACGAGCTATCCTTGCAGCAGTCACCCATCTTTTAAATAATGATCGGGGGGAGGGGTGCAGCATTTCTCTCTCCATCCTTATCTTCCTTGTCAAGTAGAACTTGAAAATGTTGATGAGGGCTTGACCAAAGAGGAAAGTGTCTGTCTTCAGACCTTTCAGTCATGTCCATCACACAACCTCTCTTGCTACAGCTATGAGACAGAGGAAAATTGCCTGCTCTTCCCAGCCAAAAGAAGGCAGCAATCTCCACAATGGACTCAGTTGATAGCCGGATTGGTCCCACATGCAATAACAGTTGTTCGACATAACTCCATAAGTCAGCAATACACGGGCACTGGATGTGTGCATGCAAAATGGTTTCGTCCCTCACTAACACTAAAGGGTGAGACGTTCCTAGATCGACTTCCCAACACCTAAAGAAATCTGGCCATCCTGCCCCAGTCGGGGCATAGACAGCCACCAGTCTAAAAGCCCTACCTTCACACCTAGAACTGCCAGCTTACCGTCCGGGTGCAGGAAGATCATACATACCTGGAGATCCAGACATTTCCTAAACAGCACTGCCACCCCGACTCCCATTCCAGGTTAACTAAGAGATGCGTAGATCTCAAAGTCGTCAAAAATAGGGGCTAGTGCATGCGTATCAGAAATTCTGGTCTTGCTGACAGCATTCATGGCTAGTGACCTGAGGTCATTGAGCAAGCGCCCTTCCTTCCAGGCCAACACCAGGCCATGAACATTTATGCATCCCACTCTTAACATCTCCATGTTGGTCAGAAAAAGGGAGAAAGATAGGGTTACTTACCCCCAGTGTTCTGTTGGAGGTCGTGTGGTTTGACCTCTATGCCTGGTTGGTGGGGTTCTTTAGGAACCCCTTTGAAAGCTTACTTGAGGCTTTTGCACTGGGTGTTTCCCCATCATTGGGGAAGCTCGCCCTAATTGTTTTATAATTGTCTAATGGCATCTACAGCAGAAAAAGTGTTTATGGCACTTTGAAGGTGCAGTTGCTAAATGCCTCCCCCTCTTTTTCTATTTCCTTCCTTCGTGTTATGAGGTTCAGTAAATTTTCATTTGATTTTCTAACTAACACAAAGTTAGGTGTTGTGGTTTTGAGTTATTGCTGTGTGTGTTTTCTTTTAGTTGTTTGTGTTAGTGGTTGTGTTGTTTGTGGAGATGATGTTTGTGTTGATGGTTGTGTTGTTGCAGGGGTGTGTGTTGTAGTATGTGTGTCTGTGTTTGGTGTGAGTGTATCTTATCTTTTTGCTGTTGTTTGTAATAGTGTGTGAGATTTCTTCTTGTGTTTTCTTTTTCTCTTTTAGGTTTTTGGTGTTCCTCCTCAACCTCACTCAATGACAAAGAGGTTGCTGTGTTTGTGCCAGATGTAAGTGGGAGTGTGTGTGTTTCGCAGTGTGTGTTTGTGTTTGAGAGGAAGGGAGTGGGATAGCTTCTTTGGAGTAGCCCCTTGGTGGTCTTGATGGTCTTTACAGTTGTTGTTGGTTTTACTGGTACTGTCGTTTGTGCTGTTGTTTTTGGCTGTTGCAGTTGTTGTTGAGGTCCCGGTGTCAGCAACAGCAGAGACTTTTGATCCCTTGCATTTTTTAATAGCAGAAGGCTCACAAGTGTGTTGTTTCACCGCAATCGAAACAGTGCAGCCTTTTGCCATCAGTCATTACTTGTAGAACCGTCCTGTTTTGGGGACAGATCTGCTCCAGTGTTTTCTTTAGTTCTTCAGGTTTTATCTGGAGAAGTATCTCCAGATCAACCCCGGACCAGCCCTCTCTGTCTGTTCTGGTTACCTCTATTGGGATGGCATCTGTCCCCTCCACAACCACGCATCCCAAGAGCCACCACATATCTAGTTCTGGTGGAATCCTGGGAATGCAGACTCTAACAGTTCTTTTTCCCATGTGGGAGGGGTACATTATAACCTTACTTGTTTCGCAAGGGGTCATTGCATACTTCAAAACGGGGGCTTCTGACTTAAATAGCACCGAGATGGTGCCGTATTGTCTACCCTGTATCGTCTCTGAAGCACCTCAATGCAGCCTCAATGTCTGCTTGAGGAGTGTTGGTGGCTTTTTTTGTCTCAGCTGAGATGCATCTAAAGACCAGAGTTTGCCTCTCCACCACCCCCATGGCCTCTGCCAGGGCAGTTAAGTTGGCCCAGGTTTGCTCCTGTCTGATGAGCTTCTATGCCTGGATCAAATTTTTCTCCTTGTCCGTCAGGTCCATGATAAAGCATGGCCATTTCTTGGCTGCTGCGGCAACAAAAGAGGTTTTCTCGTTGTTGTTGTTGTTGTTGTTGTTGTTGTTGTTGTTGTTGCTGCTGTTGTTGTTGTTGTTGTTGTTGTTGTTGTTGTTGTTGTTGTTGTTGTTGTTGTTGTTGTTGTTGTTGTTGTTGTTGTTGTTGTTGTTGTTGTTGTTGTTGTTGTTGTTGTTGTTGTTGCTGCTGCTGCTGCTGCTGCTGCCGCTGCTGCTGCTGCTGCTGCTGGTGGTGGTGTTGGTGGTGGTGGTGGTCTTTCTTTCCTTGTTTCTTTGTTACTGTTGGTGTTGTTGCTATTTATGTCCTTGTTGGTGGAGTTGTTAATTTTGTGGTTGTTTGTGTTGTCTGTGTTTTGGTTGTCGCTGTTACAAATGTTAGTGTTCTCATTGCTGTTGTTGTTGCTCTTATTGTTCATGTTGTTTGTGGTGGTGTTGTTACATTTGTTGTTGCATATTGTGTTTGAATTAAATATTTGTTTACTAGTGTTAGTTATGGTATGGTGCAAGTTGCATCTGCCGTATCCCTCCTCTCAATGTTTAAGCCACTGTCACATGACAGCAGAATTCAAATTGGCGGGAGGTGGTGGTGGGGGGCTTGGTTCAGCCATGTTTATTTTTCATTTTGATACAAACATTTGAAAAAAAATAACAGAGTTCAAATATTATGGAGTCACCTTTACACAGGTCAGTGAATGGGACCTTATATACAGCTCATGAAAAAAATATCCAACAAATTCCACTTTGAAACAATTCAAAATAGCCAACCTTCTGGAGCCGATGGGAACATGTCCATAGCAAACGATAATGATAATAATAATGATGATTTCTATATTATAAGAAATATCAAAGATGGCACAGAGCAATACAGTAAAATAAAATTCATAAAGGTGACTAAGAAAACAAACATAACAAATTCCCCAAAAGTGGGGAGACATCCGAGTGTCACTCGTGGAGAAAGCCACAAAAAGCCATGATCACCTTTTTCACTATGGCAAAGTACCCCTTTCCAGTTATTCTCACACGGGCCATGCTTGCCAATCTCACCCACCTTTCAAGAAATTGGTCGGAAGGCAGCATTCCCTTCTATCCAACCTGATTTTCCTCTTTAAAGGAAAAGTGAAAAAGTTGATCAAGGCTTTGCCAAAGATGAAAGTGCTGGTCTCCAACCCTTTCAAATATGTCCACCACATGACCTCTTTCACCATGGCCACAACACAGATAAAAACTGCCTGTCCTCACCCAATTGAAGGGAGATGGTGGGGCAATTTCACATTTAACGGAAGATGGTGGGGCATCTTTACAATGGACTTTATCTCCAGATCTGTCCTACACATGACAGCAAGTACTCAACATAAACCCACAGATCAATAATACTTAGATAATCTATGAGGGTTTTCAATATGTTTTCATCACCCTGTGTGCATCTTCATGCCTGTAGAGAATATCTTGAACTGGAGATGCATACATATTGTAGCCATCAAAAATGGGTGCAAAAGTTTACGTGTCAGAAATTCTGGTCACTTTGATGGCCACTACATTTATGTTTAGTGACATGAGGTTTTTGAGGAAGTGACCTTGCTTCCAAGACAATCCCAGGCCAACTACCATTATTATTACTATTTTTTTAAATGTTGATGTCTGTCTTGAACCTAGAGTCTTATCTAACTGGGGCTTATCCCAGTTTCATGAGATGCTAAACCATATAGAATTATGGGATATTTGTCCATCGATTGGGCATTAGTCCATCAAAAGGTTAACTCCTGTTGATGCTGTTGTTGGTAGTTACTTTTCAGATGAGTTGACTGAGATAATATAAAATGAAGCACTACCTCGACAGGTGATCAAATGTATAACCGTTTAATCATTAGACCAGCAAACTAACCACTCCGCTTCATACCTTCATACTTCAAGTACTATTTCCTACATGTATAAGAATTTGAACTCATTATTGCGCAGTGGATTGGCAGTATCGGTAGAGGGTCGGATGCCAAGCTTTGACGCATAGAGTTATGGCCCTTGCCATTCTGAGTTCAAATCCCGCTGAGGTTAACTTTGCCTTTCATCCTTACGGGGTCGATAAAATAAAGTACCAGCAATGCACTGGGTAATTGCTGGCCTTGTGCCAAAAGTAGAAACAATTATTGCATTATAATGAAATATTTTTTAAATATAGAGTACTCAATTTTAACTTCCGAGTGCTGATCTCTACACTCTCATAATCTCAATTGTCAGTCAGATGAACTGAGCTATCAATGAGTTAAATGATTTTGCTATGGGGCATAGTGAAAGGAAATTAATAGAATACAAATTTAGCCAATAGCAATTCTCCAGTACATAGTTGACAATATGAGAAGGAAAGAATACACACATGCACACATATATATATATACATATATAAATATATGTATATATATATATAAATATATATATAAATATATATATATATATATATATATATATATATATATATATATATATATATATATATATATACACATATACATATATAAATATATGTGTATGTATATATATATATATATATATATATATATATATATATATATACACATATACATATATAAATATATGTGTATGTATATATATATATATATAATTACACATATGTGTGTGTGTGTGTCGTATTCTATAGTTTTAATCCTCTCAGAACATGTTCCTTAGTAGACAACCACCTTTCCTATATATCTACTTTTTACTGCATCTCATTGTTTTTGTATATTTCATTCCTCTTTTTATATGGTTACTTAGAAATTATTTGGCCATATGTTACTACTACTACTACTACTACTACTACTACTACTACTACTACTACAGCTGCTGCTACTACACCTTTACTTTCCAATCAACTTTACTTTTTCTACATCCTTTCTTGTTTAGCTGTATTTAGTTTGGTTTCCAACACCCTCAGACCAACCATTGCTACATATAATTGATTTTCTTTACATTTATTGCCAAATGGTCAAATCAGATTTTCCTCATGTTTCTTTTTCTTAGCAATTTTTTATTTTATTTTTTCGCTTCCTACACAATATTTGACACCAATTAAACTTTGTCCTGCTCATATATCTGGCTACATGGTTGCTGTCAACATTGATTTATGAGTGACTACAATGGAAATGTAATTAATTTGTTCCATCTTTTCTCTCCATCTGATAAACTCCTGTTCCCATCAGATTATTATTATTGTTGTGGTTGTTGTTCTTGTTGCTGTTATTCTTGTTGTTTGCAATAATCAGATGCCTTTAACAGAGTTCCAAAGAAGAATTGAATTTTATGGCATTCACTTGATGACAAAAAGTTGGGGTGTTTTGTTTATTTGGCCATCAACAGTCTTTAGGATATTTGAATATCCACCCAATTACTCTAAGTGGAAATATACTGTTCGTTTTGGACATTTAATACATTTTTATAATTTAGCAAAATAATGCTTACAAGTAGTTGAACGTGGAAAGTTGTGTGTGTGTAGGTAAGGACCAGGTAAGTATTTTAACTACAAACATAGTAACAATGAGGACCCCCCTAAAAACTTGATATATTAAAATTATATATACAGAAAAAATGATTGCAATCAAAATTGAACCAGCAGGTCATTTGTAAATATTAACATTTAAAATTTGACGAACATAAATGAGAAAATAGTTAAGAAAGCACAATTTTAAACAATAACGTCAACATCTGTAAGACATTGTTTGTGAGTGATACAAACCAGAGAGAAATATAAGCATGAATATTCTTTAGAAACGGAAATTTGGATAGGTGTGTCTCAAATGACTGTGCCTATTTACCTGACAATTAATCCAGGACTGGTCAAGGGGTAAAGTAACATGGCTGTTTAAAGTAAAAATTCGAAAGAGCTTCCATATATTCTTTATTGAGCAGTTAAAGAAAATTCTGGTTGATGTGTCGCATGATGTTTGTTATTTCTACTAGGGCAGAGTGAATAGAAATATGTACTAAACCTTTAAGACTGATGATGAATCAATAAAACTGTTTGACTGATGTGGTAGGGCACCAAGATATGAAAGAATCTTCTCCTCTTTCAGCACGTAACCAGTTAAAGATTTTGAGGAGTAGTTCCACTCTTTCTTCTTGCAGTGATGAGAAAGAAACAGAGCCTGAAGAGAGGTGAAAAATTGTTAGAGGAAAAAGGTGTAAGAAGAATAAAACAAGATGGAGTGTGTGTGCTAATCTACAAGCCAGCAATCTGCTGGGAATCCCTCAAAGAATTTTACAGTTATTTGAAATAACATTTAGCTATTGCTGTATGAAGAATTTATTGTGTCATTTGATGAGTTAGGGGATGAATCCTTAGAAAGCCTAGAGGATAGTTGGTTGTTAAAACTACACCAACAGTCTAAACTATGGCCATCACTTGCAATTAAGTGGGATTTGATAGCATATACCATTCTTTTCTGATGGCCAAACATTTATGAGCTGACAGAGACATCCTCCCAACCTTTCCTCCTTTGGTTCAGTATGTTACAGTTGGAAGGAGAAAGAGCTGTACTAGAACTGGGCTGGTACTTTTTTATCCACTACAAATATAAATAAAAAACGAAACGATAAAGTGAACCACTGAGGAATTTAAACTCTGGTCACAGAAACTTGGAACAAATATCAAATGCCCTAACACCTTTGCCTATTCAACCACCTAGCAATAGTGTATTTACGGCAAACAGAGCACAATCCAGAGACTGTTGGAGACTGCTCACAGTTACTTCAGAAGCGCATCACTCCATCTATACACACACATACACACACATACATATATATATACACATACACACACATATATATGTACATATTCACATGTCTCATTTATTCTTTTTGTAATGGGTTTTGCATTGAATATTTGAGTCCTTGTTAATAAAAAAGTATTTTGTTTTCCATTAAAGTCATTGTACACACAACAATTTGTATGAAAATATGAAGAATTTACATTATCCTTATCCAAAACAAACTACCTGCTACAATATACTCAACTCTATAGTGGCTTATTTGATAATCTAGTTGGTATCTATGATGGACTTGGCAGCACATGATCAGATTTAAGGAAATCTTTCATTTCTTCCTTTTTTATACTATTTCCATCTGATCCAGGAGTAGATGTTATATAAAATAAAGTACCTGTCAAGTGTTGCAGTTGGTTTAATCAACTTTATCTTATATCCGAATTGCTAACATTGTGCCTTAATTAGAAACCATTGTTATTTTTATTTCCTTATAAACTTCATATATGAATATTTTATGTGTGAATTACTAATAATTTTCCTTTTTTATCATATCTTTTTTTATTTTCATAATTTTCCTTATTGATCAAATTTTGTAAAACAGTTACTTCATATCTATCATGCCCATGAACAGAACAGATGTTTTCTAGTTTGTTTTTTCCAGGATATGATAGAACCTTTCAATATTTATTTCATGACAAAACGAAGGATAATTGTTAGCAGAATTTCTTCTTCCGGTTCCTTGGTTAGCTAGATATTACACAGCAAGTAAACAACTTTGCAACCTTAGTTCCCATCATTTAAGATTGCCAAGTAACAGAGTCAGTACATCTTGTTCCTTTCACATTCCTTTCACATTCCTTTTGGTAGCATTGAGGTCATGTATTCTAAAGTACTATCCCCTCATTTCCTACTAATGTTTTGCAGACATAGAAATTATTCATATTCATTATCAATATTAAGATTAAAATTAATATGAAAAGTTAAATGGAAATTTTAATTTTAATATTAATTTTAATACAGAATATGGATTGTCTCTATACTTGCAAGCAAAAATATCATAAATAGGTAAATAAATGAATAAAAGAGAGAAACTAATCTTTATGGTCTTATGTTATCACAAGCCAATGAGAAAGCCTACAGAGATGGCATGGAAAAAACCTGGCAGGTGGTTAATATTTTAGCTGTATTCAAATTTGAAACCATAAAGTCTCCAAAATCCTGTAGCGAAATCATTCATGGGTTAAATTTTCTATGTTTATGAAAATGCTGTATGTCAAAAACCTAGACTAAAATAGCTATGATATTGTTATCAAAAATAGATTTGATGATACTTAGGGGTGAATACATCAGTCAAGCTCTGTCTTGCAGATCTCTCTTTGCTCTCTTAGACACTGGCAGTGCTTCGGCAGTGGCAGTTTACTGAAGTAGTAAGTGCTTTTGCATCTAAGTCATAGCACACATGGGTTGGTAAAGCTCCCTCTCAGCTTTTACATATTCACTTCATGTGACACAATCACAACAAAATACTCTTATCTACAAACACCACATTTTATCAACATATTAATGGAATCATTCTTTTTTATTTCAAAACTTTGCCTATTCCGTTTATGTTATTGTTTGCTACATCATTTTGTTGAATTCCATGGAACATCTAAATTAGCAGTGTTGGTTTCCTTGTTGGTCTGTCTGAGTGCTTTAGGGTCCTTATCCCTTTCCCCACTGCAATCACACATCAACACATACAACACATCACCAGTCAAAATCCATATGATAAACAGCTAGTCTCTGCATATGTAACACTCAACTAAGAAATGAAATTAAAGACAAAATCTGTAATACACACATTTATATTATTTATTACTCAACTTTACTCATAACTATGGAATGAAATTAAAGATATCAACTATTACTGACACAAGATCTATACTATTTATATTATTCATAAGATAACTGATTGTGAAATGAATATTTTAATTTATGATAGTAGGGTAACTATTGTACATCCTTCACTGAGATTCTGGATATGATTTAGTCTTTTCATTATTATGAAAATAAGGATAATGCAGCATCTTAAGATGTGTTCCATATTTAAGTTTGTTTAAAGCATTGCTGTATACATTATCATTTCAATGCATTTTAAATAGTTTTGAATACAAAGACAAAATGAAACTGAAGTATTTTCTCCTTGACAATTTGTAGTTTTCATTAGTGCATTCACTTCTTGATGTAAAGATAAAAAAGTTATGGAAAGCGACTCCCACGGCAAGGAAGTAACATATGTGTAACAAAAAATAGTTTTCAAAGATTGTATCTCCTGCCATACAAAAGGTGTTTAAGATCAACTGCCGGTAGGAATGCTGTTTGCTAAATCTGAGGTAGAAGTTCATAGCATAAAATATAAACTTAGAATTCAGAATAAAAACGCCTCAAACTAATAAATAAAGACATAAAGTGTATTTTTGGACATTGAAGTATCATTCAATTTATATTTGTGGATCTGACATATATCTTTCAAAATATTTCTTTGGTAGAAATTGAATTGTTTTTGTGCTTAAACATTTATGGATCCCAGCAGAAATTCAGAGTCCCTATATGGCCCCTGCATAAAGTTGGGTTATTAATATGTAGCACACATTGAGAAAGAGAAAACAAATAAAATATTTTTCTACTAGCTAATACAACAAAAATCTGAGGCAAGGTTTATGTATATAATCCCCAATATATCAAACGGCAACACCTCAACTGAGAAAGCTTTATCATTTCTTCATCATCATATATTTCTTTTTTATTTTGCTTCTTGACAAACTAGCATCAATTTGGATACTCTTCATACATTCAATTATTTAGCCAAAGTTCCTTTGCTTGCCTTCTTATCAGCAAACATCAGTAATATTCAGCTAGAAACAGATTTTTTCTGGCCTCTTCTCTTCATTAATTTATTTCAAGTGATCCAACAAGCAGAACCAGCTGAACATTTTCTCACAGTTTTACACCATGAAAAAGCAAGCTGTGGTAATTGATAAGAGTGAAAGTATGGCATTAGTAGTAATGGTGGAAATAATAACATTTATTCTAGCTTGTTTCAAACATATATTAGATTAATGTATGCATATATATTTTTTGTTTGTTCATCTGCTGGATTCAGTTATCTGAGTGTAGCTATGCTGTGACAATGCCTTCAAAGTTTTTAGTTGGTTATGTCACCTCCAACACTTTATCTGATATTTATTTCATTACTGATGCAAGATACAAACTGTAAAGTTAACATTAGCATAATGGTAGATAACTCTGTCAAACGAAAATACCACAGTCACTTTCTGTTAAAATGTACCAGTTTTTGTTGATATAAACACACACACACATGCATACACACACAGGCATACCCATACATACACAAATATATGCATTCATCCATATCTGAATAAAGCAGTATAGTTAATATAAAACATTGTGAGCACTTCATCCATAAAAAAAACCTTAATAATTGCTGCAACTAAGGCATTGAGGTCACCATAGAGGTAAAGGAGAAGCATGTGGGGAATTGAAGAATTAAGAAAGCAATAATTGTAAATACACAGAACCCACTACTGCTACATGGAGCAGAGTGGTTTTTATGACTGCTTTGCATACACAGTCCACACACACACAACATAGGACATGTTCATTTGAACAGTATGCATTATTTTGTTTTCTTGGTTTCTCATTTGAAAAGAAGTTATTTACCTTGAAATATTATGAAGGGTAAAAAATCTAAACATTATTTTGTTTTGTTTGTCGACCTTTACCCGAATACCATCTTTATGTATTGCTAACTACATTGTACCAGGTTTCTGAACTTCTTTTCACTTAATACATATCTGAGGTTGTTACCACTGTAAAGTATATTTGACAACTGTAATGTACCATTGCTTTGGCATATACTGTTTCATGCTGAATTTTCCTGCGAATTATATTAAGGATACATGTGCTGGTGAAATATTCAGCCACTTCATGTTAATATAATGTGTAAGACATTCCATTGATCAAACATCTGGGACACTCAGAGATCCATTTAATAATTATCTCAGCTTTAACATTATTTTCTATGCTTGTATGTGCTAAAAGGAGTGTTATGTTCTGGTGACTTGTCTTTCCCTTCTTCTTTGTTCACTTATTCTTGAGAGTGTCATGGTGGCAGGGTCCTCAGGCATGACTAGCTGAGGTTTCAAACAAAAGTGAGACCAGGTTATGAGTACTAGCCAACCATCCTGCTCTTAGTCTACCATTGGCTCTCCTGCCAGTAAGCTTTGCCTATAAAGTCTGTCATGAAATACTTTCCTTGGACCTTCAAATCATGTGTCTGTATTACTAGAGCTGTGATTTCTCAATGCAGAGAAGTAGTGGTTCTACTTGGAGTGCTTCCCTGATCTTTGAGCTACATATCCTATTGAGTAATATTACTCCAGAGACACTTTGGAGAAAACCAATTACAATGATATATTCTAGTAAAGATAGGCACAAATACCAAATTGAAGATAATGAGTTTGGCTTTCACACTTTCTTCAAATCTGATGACTGTGTGCTAAAGCTGCTACATTATTACCCAGTGCAATAAAGTACCAGTAATACACTGGGTAATTGATGGCCTTGTGCCAAAAGTAGAAACAATTATTACCTCAGCCCCAGCAATTATTGCATTTAATTCAACCTCTTGTCTTCCCTCACTCATGAAAATGTCCCTGAGATACTTGGACTTCTCCATCTGCTTCAGTGTAACCCCATTCCCATGTAGAGGCTTTCTAGAGAGGTCAAATGTCTCAGTCTTTGCAACACTCAGCAGTAACACTTTTTTCTTCTTCTTTTCCCACTTATTCCTGAGAGGGTCCTGTCAGAAGCGACCATCTCCAACTGGTGAAGCTGGATCCCCAAGTGATACCAATCAAGCTCATGAACATTATCCAATCCTCTTGCTTGGGGTCTATCCCTGAGTCTCCTGCCAGTTGGTTTGCCTGTAAGATCTATCCAGTGATTCTTTCCTGAGACATTCTAACCACATGCCCATTGTATCGGATCTGTGATCTCTCAATTTGGAGAAGTAGTGGCTCTACCTGGAGTGACGCTCTGACCTCCGAGCTACACACTCTATCGGGTAACGATACTCTGAAGACCCTTCGGAGGAACAACATTTCAGCTGCTTGTATTCATGATCATATTCTTTCAATCACTACCCAAGATTCATGACCATAGGTAAGAGTTGGCATGAATACTGAATTGAAGATAGCAAGTTTGGCTTTTACACCAACCTCCCTTCTTCAGATACAGCCCCATGATACTGATTTTCTCTAACTGCTCCATTCACATGTAGAGGAGTGTCTCAGTTTTCACAGCACTAATTTTCATTCAAGCCATGCAGCACTCGTCATCAAACCTTCTGAGTGCAAGTCGTAGATCACCATCTGTTGAATTAAGTAACACCATGTCATCCGCAAATTCCAGCCGACTTATTCAACACCCACCAGTCATGATATCACTTCTAATCTGGCTGTTCATGTCGATCCTGTTGTCAAACCTCCCCAGTGAAATGTTGGAAACCACATTATGATGTGATAAGTAGATCCATGTCATCCACAAATATTATTTTACCAATTCTAGATTTGCTGATTTTGATACCTCTTCCACCACAGCTGCACCTGTCAATCCTATTCATGAATATTATGAACAGGAGATGGGACAATACACATGCCTGGCAGATTTCGACACTGACATTGAATGGTTTAGATGGAATAGTTTTGATGGAATAAAAGCAATCATCTGACATCGTCTATCACAGTGAAGTAACAGAAGATACATTTGGGTTCTATATAGAAGAACCTATTCAAAAAAATATTTCAGTCTCCATTGGTAAATATACACGTTTAACCCTTTTTCAAGCCTAGTTGGGCTTTCATCAAAAGGTGTATCATCTGATGAAAACCCAACTAGGCTTGAGAAACAGTTAATGTGTTTATTGTATTTTCCAGTTTAAAGAGAAATATGTATATACTAAAAATGTGCGAATGTATATACGTATTTATGCAGCTTCCATTACTTCTCTCTCTATATTTCTGTCTCTCTCTCTCTCTCTCTCTCTCTCTCTCTCTCTCTCTCTCTCTCTCTCTCTCTCTCTCACACACACACACACACATACATACATATATACATATATATATATATATATAGTGGTAGAACACTGGAAGGTAATATCCGTAGTGGAAGAGCACTCAGTCCATGGGACAAGTTAGGTAGAAGTGGTTACTACACAACAGTTAGTTCACCATACCGAGAACAATTGTTTCACATTAGCGGATCCTTATCTCGTAGTGGACATGGTTATACGGAACAGGAAGGACAACCGTACGAACGCGCATGCGCAGAAACGATCACTTCACACGCAATAGTGATTGCCAAAACACGAGAAATGAATTCTTCACACGTTGTCCACACGTCTGGAACACCTCTTACATAACTACAAAGCCGCGGATTGAATTACAACAACATCCTACTTTTCTTATCAACCAGAAACTTTCGGACTTCGCAGTTATCTCCCTTACACAATTTAGTATTGCCTGTGTGAAGTAATCGTTTCCTGTTCCATATAACCATGTCCATTACGAGCTGAGGATCCGCTAAGGTGAAACAATTGTTCTCGGTATGGTGAACTAACTGTTGTGTTACCACTTCTATATATATATATATATATATATATATATAAACATCATGATTTCGTTGTACTGTAAAAGCTCAATTGATGTAAGATTCGAAAAAACCCATCCCAGACCTTACTTACACAAGAATATTACATATTATATAATATAAAACATGTAACAGGTGCAAAATTAATCAGAATATAAAACATATTTTACATTACTTATTATACCTAAACGAATACTATACAGCTATTTCAAATTTCAAAAAAAAAGTCACAAACTACCAGGGTGAAAACATACAAGGCAGACCTTATGGAATTCAAGTTCGATTTTCTTCAGTAGGAATTGTGTTTGAACTAGAACCACAAAATATAATTTATCTATTAGGAGATCAATTGAAAAACTGACTCATCATCATAGCTATATGGACAAATGACACCACACTGGAATAATAACTGACTACATGTGTATTTTTGGCATTATATGGACAGTAAAAATGTTGATGAAAGAGCTACAAATAGTTCTACAACTCATTAAAATAGAGCAACTCACCATAAATATGGGAGCATATACATATATAATGAGCTTCCTTAGAGTTTCTGTCTACTAAATTTCACCTTTTACTCACAATACATTGGTCAACTTGTGACACTATTCGAAAGTACTACACAAGATTTGTAAATGTTTTGCCTGTTAGAGTTCCATGTTCAGTAAAAATGATTCTTACTGGAGTAGAGAAATGTAATGGAGTGTGGAAAATGGGATGCCTGCCTGCTTCTTGATCTCACTTATGTTAAATACAATTGCAATTTCTATTTTTGGCTGTTAAGAGTAGGCATCAACTATCATAGAGTTAACCAGATTAGGATGTTTGCCAAGATTATTCTGACTGAGAAATGAAGTTATATTTTATTTCCTGGTAGAAAAACGCACTTGGAGAATTCCACTTCATATTGCAGATGTTTAATTTTTAGGCCTTTAAAATGAAAATGTATGTGGTTCAATTCGTATTTGTACAATACATTGAGATAATCTTTGATTGAAAGTTTCACAAGTCTAATTCATGCAAATATCATATAATTTTCTTTGGATCTAAAATCTTTTGCTGTTTGCAGCAAAACTCTATATTACATAACTATTAAAATTCTCTTATAGTGCTATACTGCATTCATCAAATTCAATTATCTTCATATATATCATTCAGCACTAGTAAGTACATTTATCACAGATGTTTCCATAGGGTATATTTGAAATATTTACATTGCTATATTAATTTCTGACATAAGCACTTGCACAATTTTTATAGCACTAATTCACTTCTCGTGGACTGGTACTTTATTCATTCTGAAAGGAAGAAAAGCAAAGTTGACTTGGATAGAATTTGAAATCAGAGCTCTGAGAGCCAGAACAAAAGCCATAAGGCATTTATCCCAACATGCTAATGACCTTGACAGTTTGCTGATTATACCATCAGATAAAAATAAAAATTAGTTGTGTTAAAGTTTGTATTAAATGAGTTGCATTAATTCTAATCATTCCCATTTTTGTTGAATATTTATTCCTCAGCCACTTAGTCATGTACCTGTAGATTTATAGCATGGAGGTGACTGGTTAAAAGATTAGAAGTTATTCACTGAGAAATAGATATACCATGCATTTATCTTTTTGAGTGTCACACAGAATGCTATATTGTGCAAAATGTATTGTTATGGCTATTGGTTAGTTCCAGGCCAGTCCTGATCCTGATTTAGATGTTCAAAGGTTTTCCAGTTATGAATATTTTGTGATTTAGCCTTATCTTTGACTAAAAGTTATTTCTCTGTTAAACATATGGAACACCTCAGCTATTTGGTATATCATAAACTTCATAATCCAATGATTTCTCCATGTTTAATATATGAGTGTGTAATTTGAGGAATTTGGCTGCGGTTTCTAGCTGTTGTTTTTGTTGTCACGCCATA
Source organism: Eledone cirrhosa (assembly GCA_964016885.1). Lineage (NCBI taxonomy): Eukaryota > Metazoa > Mollusca > Cephalopoda > Octopoda > Eledonidae > Eledone > Eledone cirrhosa. The sequence goes on from OZ024740.1 coordinate 99,924,396, forward strand.
GCTTTTCAGCTATAAACATTCCATCTTCTTTTAGGTAATGTGTATTCCTGACTACTTGCAAGACAGTAGTGTTCAAAATGAGGGAGAATCTTTTGCTATTTCTGTCAGGTCAAGCAACTGTGCAAAAAGCTCTCTTGTTGACTCAAAATGCAGTGGTTATTACACAATGTAGAATGACAGTATAGACAAGCTACACATAGAAAAGGTAGAGCAATATAGATAATTTACATTTCCTCTATTGTTCAGTTTGAGATCAGCCCTGAGAGAACAAATCTATGAAGAAAGGCTTCCTAGAAATGACTGTCCCATCATTTTAAATATCATGAACTACAATCTATTATGTAATCTTATTACCATCATAGCATTCATAATTTTACATTCGAATTTTCATGCTAGCACGTGTTATTTGAGTCTTTTCTAAAATGGTGTCTCACCGGTTGTGATTATTTATCAACTCCTTCATGAAGATTAGCCTCTTGAGAACAAATTCCACCAATTGTCCCAGTCTTAAACTTTTCAGGAGAAACATCATAAAAAGTAGTTGGCTGAGAACTGAGCCCTGAAGGATATGTACTTTAAATTCTGCTCTTAATTTGTTGCTGATTGTAAGTGAACTGATATCATTCTTGTACACTACTATTCATCTACAGAACATTTCTTTACTGACCACCTGATTACAGAGCATGATAACCCAACTAAGGCCTTCTTCAGGTGAATAAATGCTAGATATACTAGTTCACTTTTCATTAAAACTTTCACTGTGTTTGTCTCACTATAAAGAAGGTATTAGTGGTACACACTCTCGGTTGAAAATTGACATACATCTAATCTGTGTTCATTCTATTGCTAGCTAGTTTTGCAATGAGTTTTTCTGTTATATCTATGCAATATTTTCTCTTGTAGCAATTGACATTCATTGTGTATCACAATTTCTTGCATTCATCTTGTTCAGCAATCTTATATATTTATTCTTCGTGTCAGTGAAGACACGTGCACTTCTGTTACTTCATGCACACCTTTCTCCAATGACATATATTGGCACAATGTTTTGCAGTCTAGAATAACTCATGTTTTTAAATTTCTCATCCCAGAACTTTAGCAAACCTCTAGATATCAGCTTCTCTTCTTGCTATATATTCATAATATCTAGCTTCTCATCTTGCCCCCTGATATTTTTTGTGCTCCCACCCTTTTTACAATCTTTCAAGGCCTGTCTTTTTGCTTTTATTTCTGTAGCTACTACACCATTCTATCACCACATCTAGCTTGAACCTTGCTCAATATGTATATCATGTCAATGGCTTGCAGTAGGTTGCCTTGTATAACTATCAGTTGTCCTCAATGTTATAAATCATTATCTCAATCACACTCACCCGAGCAAGAACTATTTATTTGATCCTTCATATAATTGAGAAATTGTTCAGCTTCTGTACCTTACCTCTGTATATTGTCTTGTCATTGAGTCCATCTAGCTCTTATCCAACACTATATTGTCCTATAACATCCTTAACGTTTTCTCGGTTTGAGCCCTGTGTGGCTAATAAAGAAATTGTAACGTTATTATAATTATTATCATTATTATTATTATTAAATGGCGGTGGATTGGCAGTATCGGTAGAGCGTCGAACGCCATGCTTTGAAGCATAGAGTTACCTCCCTTTATGATCTGAGTTCAAATCCCGCCAAGGTTAACTTTGCCTTTCATCCTTACGGGGTTGATAAAATAAAGTACCAGTAATGCACTGGGATAATTGCTGGCCTTGTGCCAAAAGTAGAAACAATTATTATTGTTATTAATATTATCCATCACAAAATCCTGACCTTTTCGTAGTATCTAAATATAGTATTGTATTTAATGATATTCTCAGGAAATATTCTATCACATGCTAATTATCTCTCTCTCTACTAATGGCCGAATATCTAGTTGTTAATAGACATTCTGAGAGGACTCCATCTTGCATACACATAATTTTAACACTTACAAATATTTGCAGGCCATTAAGTACCCCTTTCTGCACATGCCTTTATTTTACTTTATTTTTAGATTTACCTCTCCACTACTATTATTTTTATAATCTCATTTTATTTTGTAATTTTAATTTAGCGTGATACTAATTATAAATTAATATTTTTCATTCTTAGTTCCTCATTGCATGCACTACATTCTTAGTTTTTACTTTATTATCTAAATTCTTTCCTCAAACTAATTTAATTCAAATCATCTTGTCCTTTTTTTCTATAACACTTCCATGGTTGGTTAACTAAGTATTTAGACTGACAATACTTTTGATATTCAAAAAAACATCCAGAATTTAAAGGCATTTAGTAATATATCTATTTTTTTAAGCTTGTGTTTCAAGCATAACTTAACAAAATTTGTTTACATAAAATTATGATGGATTTAAATTTAAATGCAAACACTTTAAAACAGATAGCTTTGTATCACTGAATCAGGGGCAGTTTCAGAGAATTTTGTACCAGAAGTGTTAACCAAAGATTGATCTATTACAGATAAAATACATATAGAAGAGAACATAGGGTGATTTTAAGGTGAATGTGTTATTTATATTTTTTTAATATAATTTAATTAATTAATTAATATATTACACAACACATTGAGTAAGGTATATTTTAGTTTAAATTCTTTAATGATTATTTTCACACATTATCTTCTTAGACTTGTAGGTTTATAATTAATTTACTCAACACCATTTCACAATACCATTCATATTATATAATTCTTAAACCTAATTCCCTAGCTAATAAATATTTAGCTAAAAATCCCTAAATCATTATAGCCACTTCTATATTCAGTATCAAAATAATACATCTGTAATTTATTAATCAAAGTATCTGCGAAGAAGGACATTTAATATGCAAATCAGTCTATTTAGTTTACTTAGTAGTAGTTTAAAGCAGTGCTTCTGTGTACAGTAAAAGAGTTTGCTCTGTTACTGACAAAATCCCAATACAATATTGAAAGTAGTCCGACTTTCCATACTTTTTCTGTCAACAAAGATATTATATATAGAGGAAAAGTGTTCAAATTTCTTTATTATATAAATTATTGTCTAAAATATATATAAATTCTGATGTCAGATTAAAGAAACGAATTAGAAACAATTGAATAAACTGCTAAGAATGCATTATAAGATGTGAATTAGTTTATTTGATACATTCAGGTCTTTAATAATTGTTTCTACTTTTGGCACAAGGCCAGCAATTATCCCATTGTATTACTGGTGCTTTATTTTATCGACCCTGTAAGGATGAAAGGCAAAGTTAACCTCGGCGGATTTGAACTCAGACCATAAAAAAGTGCCGTAACTCTTTGCTGTAAAGCATGGCGTCAGACCCTCTACTTATACTGCCAATCCAATGGTGAATATATGTGAAGAATTTCTGGGTAGAGTAAATGGTAGTACGTAGTCACTGCTGAAACTCAACAGCAGATTGAATTTAATCTGGTTCATCTCTCTTTTCCTGTCCATGGCAATATTATGTATAGAGACAAGGCATTTACTTCTATTGCATAGTGTTGTCTAAAATATATAGTATAGTGACGTGTTGTCATGGTCCAAGACAATTATGGTGCCAGCATTAGCATTTTACATGTGGTACATAAATTAATTAATGCCACAGTGTAAAATTAGATGAGTCAGGGCAGCATTAATATTTACAGAGTGTACTGAGTGCATTTTGTAATCTAGATAAGTTGGTGTAATTAGCTAGAACACTTATCATGAACCGTGCATACTGACGCAGATTTTTTTTCCATTCATGTACATATATATATATATATATGTATACACAACCTTGCAAGCAGGGTAAAGCGGATGTAGAATTATGATGATATATATATATATATATATATATATATCAAGTAAGTATGTTTTGAAACAGTGAGCAGGTTTGAAATTAGAAAATAGAATAGCTTTCACCGTATTTTTGACTAAAGGAATTTTAGCCTGATAATGGGGTTTAGAACCCTCAGATAAATGGAAAAAGATGAGTATTGACGTACATATATATATGGGATAACAGGTTATCGTTATAAGTAGTCCACTTAGATGTAGTCCAGTTAGAGTACTCTGTGTTGTGGATGGTATTAACATATGGCTTAGTTTGACTCAACAAGAAATTTCCATAGTGATGCTGCGAGTTCACGGTGATTTCTATGTAGTTTATACTTGGAGTAATAATAATTCAAGAAAGAGGAGTGACATGGTTGGCTATACAATAAGGGCTTTATTCACATTGCTGACAATTGTTTCTTTGATCTGGTAGGTCTAGAGTTCGCTAATCGCTTGATGTTGTCTCAATCGATCTCCAATACTTTGTTTATAACCAGTTTCATTAGAGCATGCGAAAGTGAGGAAGATACTCAAGGCATGGCTTTTATAGAGGAGTGGTATTAAACCAGAACAATAATATCAATAATAAAATAACTAGATACTGAATAGTTAGAATAATAACATCAATATAAGTAAGAAATAGAGTATAATGATAAATCTAGCATATTAAATGAGCTGATATAATATAGATGTATGAAATTGACATGTGAAAACTGCTATAGGGTACATTAGATGTAGTATTAAGGTGGTGATGAGATAACTGATAAAATGTACTTGGAGTCAGGATTTAGGAGTAATTATGAGATATATACGTGTGCTGTAGGTCTAAAAGCACACTAGCAATAAACTGGAGATTGATTTAAGTTCATCAGTTAGAGATCGTGAGTGCTAACTGATGAACTTAATTCTAAGTACATTATCTTATTACTCCTACACTCCTTGAAATCTTATTTTCTTCTTATTATTATTATGATCATCTCAATGTATCCCTAATTTTATTCATCATGTTCTCTCTATTATTGTTGTTATTATTCTCTTATGTATACACTATTTGTTATTGATGTTGTGAAAACTAAATTCCCATGATTCGAACTAACAATCCCAACTTTTAGAAAAGGCCACCTAAACCTTTAAATAGCGAATCTACAACCACGTAAGAATCATATACCTCTATGCATCCACTCTATCATTCTCACTAAGTTGATACAACGAAAATACTTATCTGTCAAAATATAAATCATTCTCTGGTTTATTGCTAGTGTCCTTTTAGACCTACAGTACACATATGTACCTCATAATTACTCCTAAATCCTGACTCCAAGTACATTTTATCAGTTATCTCATCACCACCTTAATACTAAATCTAATGTACCCTATAGTAGTTTTCACATGTCAATTTCACACATCTATATTATATCAGCTCATTTAATATGCTAGATTTATCATTATACTCTATTTCTTACTTATATTGATGTTATTATTCTAACTATTCAGTATCTAGTTATTTTATTATTGATATTATTGTTCTGGTTTAATACCACTCCTCTATAAAAGCCATGCCTTGAGTATCTTCCTCACTTTCGCATGCTCTGATGAAACGACTGGTTATAAACAAAGTATTGGAGATCGATTAACGCAACATCAAGCGAGTAGCGAACTCTAGACCTACCAGATCAAAGAAACAATTGTCAGCAATGTGAATAAAGCCCTTATTGTATAACCAATCATGTCACTCTTCTTTCTTGAATTATTATATATATATATATATATATATATATGTATATATATGTACATAGAGTAGAAATTTAAAGTAGCCAGAGTAGGAACAGGATGGAGAAAGTTTAGGGGACTACTACCACTGCTAACTACAAAACGTTTTCCCTCAAAATGGAGGCCTAATTGTATGATGTGTGTATATGAACAGCAACGCTGCATTGTAGAGAGACCTGGATGCTGTGTGCTGAGGACATATGAAAACTGGAAAGAAATGAAACTTGCATACTCCAAAGCATGTGTAGTACTAATATACATGAATGACAAAGTGTAAATGAACTGAGGTGGACTAGGCATAGTCTGAGGAGCAAATTGAGTTTATTGAATAAAGTGTAAAGGAACTGGGAGGGACTAGGCATAATCTGAGGGGTTCAGATGCAATGTGTAGGAGAGGAGATTGTGGTCATATGGACATGTGATGCATATGAAAGTTGTTAGCTGTATAACAAGATGCAGGGCGCGCAAAGTTGAGGGTAGCTATGGAAGAGGAAGACTTAGGAAATCTTATTATGAGGTGAGAAAAACTGATCTTGCACAATTGCACCACTCAAAGGTGGTGACACAGGATGCATCTTTCTTGATTAACTCATGTATACAAGTATGGAAAGCTCAACATGCTCTCTTACAATGCTGCTGGAATAGCTAAAACTTCTCATTCAACTCAATAAGGTGGTCATGCTGGTGACACAGCAAAAGCCTCTAGTCCACCATGTAAGGTGCTTATGTTGGTGTCATGTGAATAGAGAACTGAGACCCTTCTATTAGGTAACATGGCAAAAGAACACCTAACCATCTCTGCAAGATGGTTATGCTGGTGACATGACAAATAAACAAACACCCAGTCCACCCTATGAGTTATTCAGGCTGGGGATATGACGATAGGCACTCAGCTCACCCTGTAAAGTGGTTGTGTTTGTGGCACAACAGAAGGTGCCTGATCCACCCTGTGGAGTGGTCAGGCTGGTGACATAACAAAAAGCACCCAGTCAGCCCTGTAAGGTGATCGGGATCATGATGGTGACACAAGGGAAAGCGCCCACCCACCCTGTCTATTAGCAACACAACAAAACAATAAATTCCCAGCCCACCATGTAAAATGATCATGATGGTGACATGACAAAACCACCCAGCCCAATTTGTAAGTGGTCATGTTGGAGACACACCCAGCCCAGCTTGTAAGTAGTCATGTTGGAGACACGATAAAATGTGCCCAGTCCATACTGTAAAGGGGTCATGTTGGTTTCATCACAAAAAGTGTCCAGTCCACACTGTAAAGTGGTTGTGTTTGGGTCGTAAATAAAAAGCACCTAATTTGCACTGGAAATGTGGTTGGATTAGGAAGGGCATCCCGCTGCAGAAATGCTTCTGTATGAGCAAGACATGGTCAGCTAATCTGACTTGTACCACAAGGGTCAACTCATGAAACTCATGCTGATGAGAACAATGGACTTTCAATGGTGATGATGATACTGCAGTATGTAAAAACGTTCAAAATTAACTGAATGAACACTCAATACAAGTCAATAGAGTGTATGTAAATTGTGTTTTCTGTGTAGATAACTGGCAGAAACATTGTATACAAATTATATACCAAATTATATACATATACCCATATATATATATATATATATATATATAAACACACACATACTCAAAGATATACATACATAGACACACATACACACATACACACATATACATCTATGAGTGAGTATATATGAATTTATATTTAATATACATATATATGCATATGCACACACATGCATATATGTATTTACTTAGTGTAGAAATATATCAACATTATAACAATTACTTAATCCATTAGTGCATGGATACTAAATTGATACATTCAACATATACAACCTAAACATAGACTTATACACATGCATCCACATTTCTGTATGTAATGCATATATGCTACCCACAGACATATACATGTATATTCATATATCTATGTAATGCATTTACACACACAAGCATCATAGCAGGCTTGCATGCACGATGACATTGAAAACAATAAGCCATAGAAAGATTCTGTAAAAATGTTATTTTAACTTAATTTTAAAAGAAAACAAACAAAAACCTAATTTTGTGAATAATATTTCAAGTGAGATTACAATAGTGAATAATTCTCTGATAACCACCAGATTTAATGCTGTCGTGATGGAACTTATTATAGCGACAAATTGTATTTAAAGAAAAGAACAACAGCAACAACAACAACAACGGGTTACCCAAACTATTGTTGTGACAACAATAATAATAATGATGGTAATGATGATGATCATATTATTAATAAAAATATAAAATAATAATAATAATGATAATGATAATAATAATGATAAGGAGAAGGAAGAGACGAAGAAAAAGGAGGAGGAGGAGAAGAAGAAGAAGAAAATACCGTCATCATAATCCAAAACTTTTGATTATATAGGATAAAAATGTAATGTGAATATACGAGGATTATATTTAGAATTCCTTGTATGGAATTGAAAATGGCCTGAAATTAAGATTATAGATAGTTGATATTAGAGGAATGATAAAGAGGGAAAAAGAGGGAAGAGAGTGAGAGAGAGAAGCAGAAAAGGAGAAAAAATCTATATCAAGACATACATATGACATTTTCAATGATTATGGTTCTATGTGGTTGTCTTACATTTCGGCAAATTGAGTTTATTGAATATCAACTATCGATTTAGGGTCTTTTCATATGTTTTAATATCAAAAGAATTTGCTTTCTGAGTCTTGTTGTTGCTGTTGTTGTAGTTGTTGTTTACTTTATATCGTTCTCCTTTGCTCTCATTCATTCTTTCTTTCTTTCTTTCTTTCTTTCTTTCTTTCTTTCTTCTTTTTCATGGAATGCTTAATAAATAGTAAGATCTAGAGTTGTAAAGCAATCTATTCGAAGCAATTCCCAAATAATTATATCAAAATAGATTGATATGAAGAGTATATATAAGAAAAGGGAAAATCGGGTGAAAGAGAGTGAAAAGAGAAAAACATATGAAAGAGCAAGAAAAGAACATTTAAAGAGGATAATGGAGAGAAAGAGAGAGGGAAAGAGAGAAGAATGTTGTGATGTAAAATTTTGTGGTTACTAGTAACATGTTGTTATAAGATATGTAGTTATATATATATATATGATATGTATGACAAAAAGATAAAGACAGTCTACAAGATAGAGAAAGAGAATTAGTAAGCAACAACAACAATAAAAATGAAAAAGAAATAGATTTCCGGAAAATGGTAAGAAAGAATGATGAGAAAAGGAGAAGTAATTTTGAAAATGTAAGCTATAGAAAATATTTAGATTTATGCAAAAAATAAATATATGTAAAATATACAAAATACATATATGAAATTGAAAAGTAGAAAGCATGACTAACATATGTTTTTACTGTGGTTTCTGGTTTTATTAAATCTGTTTAAACATAAATATATGTAATATACACATATACACACACATATACAACATAGAAATGCATAAATACCAAGCACAAACATAATACTAATTACTGAGTATGAATCAGATATTTAAAATTTAGTTAACAAAATTACAAATTTTTGCTGAATAGTTGTTTGGAAATTATGGAGAATAAGCAAATGAGGGAGCTTCTATGTGGTTATTTGAACTGTAAGAACTATTCAGCAACATTTTTCTCAAATGTTATCCTTACTTATTAAAAAATGAATGACTCATTCGAATGATGACCTTAAACTTGAATTGATTAGACTCCCTTACATATTATGACTTCAATGGAAGACTCCACTAACTTAGTCCCAATACACGTACAACAGATATGCTTTAGACTTGATGTTGTCTCTTGCTACACCTCCAACCCAGCTTTCTCAGCTGATAACCTATTGATAAATTCCATCCTCTACTCGAGCCTTTATTGTTTCAACCTTACTTCCATTATTTATCAAACAACTTTTGTCTATCATCATGGACAGTGCAAACTTTGGCTTCTTTACTCACACATAGAGTGTCAAAGATGCTGCCATTATGGTCTGAGTTCAAATTCCGTCGATGTTAACTTTGCCTTTCATCCTTAGGGGGTCAATAAAGTAAAGTACCAGTAATGCACTGGGGTAATTGCTGGCCATATGATAAAAGTAGAAACAATTATTTATATGGAACAACTGGAACACAGAGTGGTCAACACCTGTCATTATTGTGTTTTCTGCAGCAGATGTGCAGATGATATCCTCATACATGTTCTCATGGAGAGGCAGACTCATTATGTGATACATTCATTAATGTCAATAATTCATGTAAGCCTCAAAATCACTGAGGTAGAGGGAGACATCAGCATCAGTTTCTATGAGAATACTGCCCAAGGATCTGCTTATTCATTACAAATAAGCATGTCCTAAAAGTGCCAACACCAGGTGGCTAGAGAATACATTCATCCATATTATAAACAGATGCAACATGACAGGTAATAAACCATTTATAACAAACAGTTTCAAAATGTACAGGAAATTACTTGCCTCCTGACCTCTTTCAACAGTAACAAGCTGGGCTCCAAGCACCAAAAGTTAAATAAAACTTCCAAAAGCCATTTTTTAAAGCTTTAGTAACAGAACAATTTGCAATCCACATCGATATATATGATATATATATGGAGTGACTGGATATACAGCTGGCCAATTCAAGACTTGCCTTATTGTTCTCTCAACACCAATAACTTATGAGTGCTGACCAACAGCTCCATTCACTATATAGGTCTAATATTACACTCGAACTGTGGTTCTGCACTTGCACATTAAATCAACGTGAAACACTGTAACATGCTTCATCAGAACAACATACTTGCAATCAGAATGACAGACATGTGGATAAAAGAAACTATTTTTCTCTGAAACCCCAACCCAGCACTCTATGGCCCCAGTATAATGAAACTCTTGCTCCACACAAATACATGGCTTTTACATTATCTACTGACATTAAATTCTTGATACAAGAACTTTGAGATGTCCTTTATGCATACAATGTATGACCCCAGTACACTTCAACAATATTTTGTCTAACCCCCTCCTACAGATATATTTGAAATCAGAATGAACCCAGGCATGTTCTCATGTTTACATGCCTGTTTGAAATAGGGTATTGTCACCAAAAATAAAGAACTATTAAAAGTTTCAAGTTGAAAGCTTAATCTTTGTCCTTACTTTCATTAAATCTCTTTCTATCTGCATTGCAGTGGCTTCTAAACCACTGTTATATAAGTACACACATGTGTGTGTGTAAGAGTGCATATGAATGTGTTTATGATGAGAAACTGAGAGGATGCTACTATATAGCAATACCTAAAAGCAAAATATAATGCTGCTATTCATTTAACATGAAATGAAAATGACCTATAATACCCCCACACATAAACACATGCATATATACATATATTTATACACATAAAAAAAATCAACAATCTCTTGCTTCAAGTAATAAAACTATATATTTCGAAAAATATTTATTTGTGTACTTGGATAGTTATAATGTATTTTGAGTGCAATTTTTGTTTAGTTTTTGTTGGAGAAAAGTAATGTTTATAAAATTTTATATTCTGGTTTTGGCATAATGTTTCTCTTAAAAGGAATTCCAGCAATCTAGTTTCCATTTCCCACATCATTATCAAAGCCTTTATACTTTGAAGGTGTTGTAATAGTGATCACATAGTTATTGTACATTATATGTTCACACTTTACTAAAGCAACAGATATTTGTGTTCATGGACATATGTTGTGAGACAGTTGCAGTTTTTATTCTTTCATTGGTTTAAGTCATTAGATTGTAGCCATGCTGGAGTACTGCCTTGAAGGGATTTGGTCGATCATATTGACCCTAGTACTTATATTTTCAAGTCTAGTATTTATTTTATTAATCTCTCTTTGTCGAACTGCTAGTTTCCAAAACATTAAACAAGCACATACATGGACATACATATACAGACATACACACATATATATATATATATATATATATATATATATATATATATATATATATATATATATATATATATATATATATATACATATATATAATTCATTTTTAGGAATTTGTTTTGCGAGATTTCTGATATATATATATATATATCATCATCATCACCGTTTTACGTCCGTTCTTCCATGCTAGCATGGGTTAGACGGATTGTCCTGTTGTGAGCTGTGTCTGGTCGGCTGACCTTGTCTTTCTCATACAGTAACTGATTCTGGCTTTATTTCTACAGCTGGATGCCCTTCCTAACACCAACCTCATTTACAGTGAGTGCTGGGTGCTTTTTGTCCGTGGCACCTCCGCGACCACTTTGCAGTGGGAGGGTGGGGTGTGGTGGGGGGCGGGGGTGGCATATTGTCTAAATGCTTCAGCTTCGGCTTGTACCCAAGGTATGTCCGGTACTCTGTATTACGCCAGAGGCCACGGTTGTGTGTCATCGCCTTTGAGAGGTGTAATTGTGTAAGGTCGGCTTTTATCACCTCATCCCAGGTCTTCTTGGGTCTCCCCACTCCGCGGTTTCCATCGGCTTCTAGTGCTCTGCACCTTGTTATGCAGCTGTCATCCTTCATACACATCACAATATATATATATATATATATATATATATATCAGAAATCTTGCAAAACAAATTCAAAAAACGAATTATATATATATATATGTGTGTGTGTGTGTATGTTTATATATCAGACCCCCATACAATTTCCACCTTTCCACCTACCAAATTCCATTTATTTGACTCAAAGCAATAATAGACACTTGCCAAAGAGACCACACAGTGAAGCTGAACTTGGAACAATGTGGTTGTGAAGCAAACTTCTTCAACCCGCAGCCATGCCTAAATACAAGTGACATAGGTGCAGATATTATTGTAAACATGGCTGTGTACTTAAGAAGTTTGCTTCATACGTTTTATTCTCTTGCATGATATCTTATACAAGTGTATTTTTACCATAGCATTGGGTCATCACAAACCTGTGAGTGATTTTGAGTTCACAGAAACTGTCTGGAAAGTTTTCAGATGGATGTACATGTAATTCAAAGATGAAACATTACCATATGTGTAATGCTGAATCTTCCTGAGAATAATGTTAAGACTATACATTTCTCTAGAATACTCAGCTAATTTCACATTAATTTAATGAGTAAGACATTCATTTACTCAAACAATTGAATGATCATCATCAAAGCTGAAGGATGACCTACCATATTCTTATTCATGACTATTCCAGCCACTTATCAACTGTAATATAGATGAATATATATGGAAACTATAAATCCGTTTTCCTTGTTGTAGATCAGAGGTTCTCAATCTTATGAGCCATGTAATACCCTCAGTGCCCCCAAGCCTATTTCCAGAGAGACCTACCTACATGCAAATTGTAAATAATATATAATAAATAAAATTGTTAATTTATATGTGATAAATAATATAATATATATAAATTGATCTATATAAATTTTATATTCATATATAGTATGTATCATTTGATATTTAATATACTATTATATCATCTCTTTCACTAATTCAAAGTTATTCATATATCTATTATACCTTGATTTATTCAGACTAGTGTCCTCATCTCATAGGCTTTCAGCTATTGTACCCTCCAGTAATCTTCTGATGCCTATCGTATGTGTTAAGATTCTTAAAACTTTGAATGGAACCTTTATTCAAACCATGTCCCATCCTCTGCATATTTTAAAATTAGTTATATGTGATACCGTTTGCTCATTCCACTTAAACTAAATTATATATAGATACACTAACACAGGGATTGAACTGATTTCCACCAGGTAACAGCCCTACTTAACACTTAACCACTACTTATATTGACTATGATATTAACTTATTGGATAACTATAAGAATGTAGGAGGAATGATTCATCAGCATATTCTTATTTTGCCTTGATCTCTGCAAGTTCACTATTTTATGAGTATGTTGTAGTTATATCTGGGGGAAATTATTCCTTAAATATATTATTAATTCTTACATCCAGTTATCTTTATATTTACTCATGGAAGAAATTCAACTACATCATTTTAGTTAATAAATTATTTAATATTGGATTCAAAGGACAACTTCAAGCTAACGAAGAAGCCCAAGTTAACAAGGTCCAGCATTAATGATAGATCCATAGTAAATGAGTGACTCTGATGTATTATCTAACAAAGAAGACTAATTTAATGATTGAGCTAAACTATATGCTAGGAATAACAGCAAAATCTTTGAATCAATATATGTTCAATCTAATAGGCAAGCACAAGATAGAGTCGCAGTTAGGAATGCCATAATAATGAGAATGGCAAACTTAACAGATAATATAAACTTGGTTGAACTATGGCTGGGAATATGATGAAGTGTTCATAGCTGGAATAATTTTGATCATATGTTTACTCAATCTGCAATTTACCTGGCGATATACAAAATTTAATGAAAGGATTTCAGAGCTGAAAAGTCTTATTGAAATATTGATCTATTTTTTTCTAATTTAGGCAGAAGGCCAGTAATAGTAGAAAAAAGGGTAAGTCAATTAGATTGTTCCCAGAACTTGACTTGTATTATATCTTATCAACCCTGGCAGAATGTAAGACAAAATTGATCTTGGTAGGATTTGAACAATTCATAAAGGAGTTCAATAAGATCGTTTGATTTAAAGGGTGAAGTATATAGCATTTTGGGGTTCTTGTCCTTCATTTAATTATTAACAAGCCAACCATCAGCAGTTTCTTCATATTTCAGATTGTATTATCATCATCTTCCTTTTATGTCTGCATTCCACATTTGCATGGATTTGACAAGTTCCCACATTCTGTGACTAGACAGATCAGATGACAATGTCCTCCTCATATGATCTAGTTTGGTAAATTTATATGACTGGATTGAATACCCTTTCAAAAGCTAACCACTTTACAGCATGTACTAGGTGTATTTTGTTGTGACACTAGCTCTACCACTTTATAGAGTGAACTGGGCGCATTTTATTGTAACACCACCACCATCCCCACTTAGCGAGTGCATTGGATACATTCCACTATGATATTAATTTTAGGGAGATCAATGTGTGTTCAACTGGCTAGAGAAAGGTAGTGGGAGGAGGGGCAGATGAGAGTGTGGTGGAGGTGGCACTATAAGAGCAATGGCAGCTACATGTTGCCATATGAAAGCACCTCTATGCAGTCACTTAACTTGCTAGAAATATTAGCCAAATTTACTTCAAAATGCACCCTAAAGTCTGAAACAGGGGATCATCATCATCACTGTTTTACATCTGTTCTTACAGGCTAGCATGGATTAGACGGGTTGTCCTGTTGTGGGCAGTGTCCGGTTGGCTGACCATGTCTTGCTCATACAAGAACTGATTTGGGCTTGACTTCTACAGCTGGATGCCCTTCCTAACATCAACCTCATTTACAGTGAGTGCTGGGTGCTTTTTTTTCCGTGGTGCCTACACATCCACTTTACAGTGTGGGCTGGGTGCTTTTTTGCCGTGGCACCTCCACGACCACTTTGCAGTGTGTGTGTGTGGGGGGGGGGGGGGCATATTGCTTATATGCTTCACCTTTGGCTGGTTCCTGTTGGGGATCGGGTCTTCTGTATTATTGTCTGACGCCAGAGGTCATGGTCATGTATCATTGCCCTTCAGAGGTGCAATTGGGTAAGGTCAGCCTTTATCACCTCATCCCAGTTCTTCTTGGGTCTCCCCACTCCGCGGCTTCCATCGACTTCTAGTGCTCTGCACCTTTTTATGCAGCTGTCATCCTTCATACGCATCACATGTCCATACTAACATAACCTTCTCTCCTGCACACAGCATTTGATTCCTCTTATGCTCAGTCTCTCTCTCAATTCATTTATGCTTTGCCGTTCGCGTATATTACTATTACACATCCATCGGAGCATGCAAGCTTCGTTTCTTTCTAATCTGCACAAGTCTTCTAAAGATAGCGCCCAGGTTTCACTTCCATGTAACATTGCTGTTCGTATACACGCATCATACAGTCTGCCTTTCATTTTGAGGGAAAAGACTTTTGCAGCTAGCAGTGGCAGTAGCTCCCTCAACTTCTTCCATACCATACTTACCCTAGTTGTTGTACTTTCCGAACACCCACCTCCACTGCTAATTCGGTCACCTTGGTAGCAGAAGCTGTCTACTGTTTCTACGGAGTTTGGTGGTGCTTGTTTCCTGTGGTTGTTTGCTGCTTGCTGTCCCAGCACAGCTGCTACATGTGATGCCTACATTCTTAGTTAAACTTCCTGAGATCCCACTATATCTCTTATGTACCTATTGTTTGCATTTGGGGCAGAGGATGGAGTTCCTACCTACACCTTTCCTACATACTGAGCAAGGCCATTTCTCTGAGAGGATCTGGGTTCTGTTTTCTCGTCTAGTTACAAGGACCTTAGTCTTTGTCAGGTTGACTTTGAGACCCTTTCTTTCAGGTCTTTGCTTCTATGTTTGGAATTTCTTCTCTAGTTCCATCATGGATTCAGCTATAAGTGCGAGATCATCCGCATACAGAAGTTCCCATGGGCATCTGGTCTTAAACTTCTCCGTTATTGCCTGCAAAACTATAATGAACAGGAGAGGGCTAAGAACAGAGCCCTGGTGGACACCGACCTGTATGCTAAATTCATTGCTAACTCTAACTTTTCTGACCGATCCTCTATACATGGCTTGTACAGCTTTCACAAGCCATTCATCTACTCCTAATTTTCTAAGAGCCCACCAGATTATAGCACAAGGGACTCTGTCAAAGGCTTTTTCTAGATCGACGAATTCCAGGTAGAGTGGCTTACTTTTAGCTAGGTACTTTTCCTGTAACTGCCTCACAAGGAAGAGGGTGTCAGTGGTGCCTTTTCCTGGTACAAACCCAAATTGCATCTCATCTAGTTTCACCCGGTCCTAATCAACTGTGCTATAACTCTTTCCGTTACTTTCATGACCTGGTCCATCAGCTTTATACCTATATAGTTTCTTCTATCTAGTGCATCACCTTTACCTTTGTAGCAGTTGACAATGATGCTTCTGCACCAATCCTTTGGTATTACACCCTCTAGTATTTCCTGGTTAACATTTGTGTGGTTATGCTGTGACCTACCAACCCAGATCCCTTCAGCATCTCGGAAGCTATACTCGATCGACCGGTTGCCTTCCCTGTCTTCATATCTTTGATTGCCTTACTTATTACGCTGCTGCTGACATGTACTGCTGACCCTTCTATAGGGTCCACTTGGGGTAGGGTCTCTTATCATGCGCTCTCCTCATTTAGTAATCTTTCATAATGGCTCTTCCATGAAGCTTTCTTCTCAGCACTTGTGAGGGCCAGCTCACCTTTATCATTCCGGATACACTTCTCTCCAATGACATCACAATTCTCTCTGACAATCTTGAACACCTCCTGTTTCTTGTCCTCATGTTGCAAAACATGCTTGAATTTTCTATCCTCTGCTTCTCTTCTAGCTAAGTATACTTGTCGCCTATATTCCCTCCTGGTCTCTATGTAATGTACCCTGCTACCCCAGTTCTTCCCTTCTTTCCCTGCCTGTCTCTTAGCCTTAACTGCCTCATCTACCTTATTGTTCCACCACGAAGTCACTCTCCTCTCCTCCTCCCTGTGAAATTGCTCCAACCACAGATCTCGTCCTCACCTTTAGTAAGTTATTTTTTAGGAACTCCCAGTGCTCTTCTACATTGAATGTCTCTATCTGTTCTTCTTTACTGTCATAGGCGTCAAGTAGAATATCTTTAAACCTGCTACTGACTGAGGGGTCTTTCAGCTTCTAGATCTTTCTTCTCCAGGTTGCCTTCTGTTTCCAACTTCATCTAGTTTTGACAGTGAGGTCGCTGACAACTAAGTTATGTTGGGAGGCACATTCCTCACCATGGAAGGCTTTTGTGTTTACTACCGTCCATCTATCATGCCCTCTGATGAGGATAAAATCTATCTGACTAGAATGTTCCCCTGATCTATAGGTGAACAGATGGTTGTCGGATTTGTGTTACATATCGACATATCATTGGCATTGCAGAATTCCAGAAACCTGAAGCCTTCTTCATTTCTTGTGTCAAAGCCGTGGCCTCCATGGACACTATAGAAGCTGTCACGGTGTTTACCGACATGTCCGTTGAAATCTCTTGCAATGATTAGGAAGTCATTGTCGCTTGTTAGGGCAGTAGTGTGCATTAGGGACTCGTAAAACCTATCCTTAAGTTAGTCTGGCAACCCCGATTGGGGTGCGTACTCTGATACTATTGTGGCAATTGTTTTATTCAGGACTAGTCTGAGTTTGATGATTCTTGCATTCACCCTGTTCACTGAGATAACCTTATCAACCCACTTGTCAGCTAATAGTATACCTACCCCTCTCATCCCATTGTCATTTCGCACCCAGAAAAATGTGTAGCATTGACTTTTGCCTATGAGGACTCTAGCAGACTCTCCTCTCCATCTAGTCTCTTGCACACAACATACATCAATTTCCTTTCGCTCTAGCATCTCTACAATTTCTCCTGCTCTTCCTTTCATTGTGCTTACATTGATGGTTCCAGCTCAGAGTTTTGGGCATTTGCCATCGCTCGTAGGATGGGGGTGAATTTTTGCGGGGAGAGGTCTATGCAACCTGTCTCTGGATTAAAGCTTTGCATGGATGTTTGATAGTTTGCGGATTCATATCCATTTATTAATTCGGTGTTGTTCCATTTATACTGAATAATGTAATTAGCTATTTAATATTGATGAAATGAAGACAGATAGTTATCGTTTCAATGCGTTTTTATCAGAGGTCTTGTTCAATCAGGTATACCCAGGAATTAAACAACAGGCTTTCAGAATTTGACTGAAAAATGGAGAGAATAGAATGTTCTTCAACTGCAATACTGCATTACCACACAGCAAGTTAGAGTTTGTAATATGGTCCACAACTAGGCAGATACCAGGTAGAACCCACACAACAGCTCTGGGGGTTATATCTAGTTGCTAGGCTAACTTCCTGCTTACAATTGGTCTGCTTTATTAGAGTGTAACTGGGCATACGCAACACAAACAACAACGATTTGCCTGGCAACGACATTTTCTATTCATACCTCATAGTAAGAGAATTCTAGGAAGAATGATATCAACAATTGTTCCAGTAAAATGCAAATTAGATATTTTGTAAAAATAATTTATCCACGCTACTAAAGTAATATTGGTACAAACAACAAAGCAGCAAAACAAAACAAAAGCCTTATCTAATGACAATTCGTCAAGCATTCACATAATATGCTTTTTATGTGGTCAGGATTCAAAATTCAATGGTTGAATTTGAAATCATATTTTTATAACAATACTTCTGATGTTCACTCATAATACACTATATTGTTATAGTGTGAAGTGAGAAGAGTACAAGAATTTAATTAATTCTGCATTTGTTGGAGAGAACTAGGATAGAAATCAGAGATTTTATATAATGAACAACCATAAATATTTGTACAAAACATAAATCAATTATTTAATTTTTCTTTCTTCTATATAAAATATTCTTTGGATGGAAATAGCTTGTAATTAGATTTTTTATATATTCGAAATTCTTATTTCAATATTTTATTAAAGATATATTGTTGATATGTGTATTTAAATATATGCCATGTTGTATACTGCTGCTAGACAGTAATAATCAATTTTCTTGAGTCATTTATTTATTTTTTAAATTAATGCAAAACATACCATTCTTTATAAATAGAGTTTTGAAGGACACCCAGCAGTGAAATAGACATCATTGTGAAGGACATAGAATTATTAGATATGAATGGAGTTCCAAATGTTTTGATCCTAACATACTTAATAACATGACAGCAGGAATATAATACTTTTATTTTTTTTTTTAACAAATCACTATTTACTTCAATACAATATTTGTATTACTTGCACAGCTGCTCAATGTCATTTGAATAGAGCTGTATGCCATGCTGAGCTAACTGCAGTTCTTCGTCACAGGAGATCATCCCTCATTTAAATGGTACTTCAAACATGATAGTATAGATCTAACATGGCTGAGTGGTTAAGAAGTTTGCTTTGGAATCATAAGGCTCCAAGTTTAATTCCATTGTTTGACAACTGAGCAAATGCCATTTACTATCATACTGGGGCCACACTAAAACTCCCTGAGAGAGTTACATTAATGGCATGCTGTCAGAGGAATTCTCAGTCGTTTGCATGCTAATTTCATGAGCACTGTCCCTCTGAGCAAAAAACTGGACATGATTCTGTCGTTGAGGAGTTTGCTTCACAACCATATGGTTTGGGGTTCACTCCCACTGTGCAGCAACTTCGGCAAGTGACTTCTACTATAGCCTCGGGCTGACTAATACTTTGTGAGTGGAAATTGAATTTGCAATCATTAAGTGTGGAACAACATGAAATAATCCATGTGGTCATGTATTTTTAACAATGTGGCTAGCTCCATTGCTTCCGTATGTATATTGTTATATGTTGCAATGTTATTTTCCCGTATATGTTTTTGATATTGTTAGACAGGAGCCTGTTGTATTTTGTGGTGCTTGTCTTGTATATGTTCTTTGTTTTAACAGTGAGAATTTTTATATCAGGAGATTGTTTAAATGGTGTCATGTAATTATTCTAACTATTTCTGAAAAAAGAGGAGTGGTGCCAAAACCTTTTTAATCAGCTGAAAGAATTCCACTTCAAAGTTCTCAAAATTGTTTATCTAAGAAGGGTTACTTTTGTGACTTAAATCCAAATTTATCTCCTGGTATGTTGGTGAACACATTCTAAAATCAGTAAACATTCAAGTGTATCTACATGATAGTGCGTTCCATGGTCTCAATAAGATGTGTTATTTAAAGCTTCCTTGAAGATATCTGAATGTTGTTCAGCAGATATACAACAAGGCTGCCACTACATCATTAATCTTTTTATCATCTTAGATAAAGATAGGGCTCAACAAATGGATCTGTTATGCAGATAGGTATACAAACAGAATATAAGTGCATGCAACACTTGTCGCAATGATTAAAACTATATATGGGTATGAAATGATGATGGGTTAGGTAGTGTAGTCATTCTATCAACTGAGAAATAGATACATAAAGTAATAGAGGAAATTAGTATGACAAAACTATGAAGCAAGAATAATTGAAAGGAATAGAATGGTGACAATTACCTCTATATATGCATCCCAAGCAGGACTGTAAAGAACGAAAGGACTGTTTCTATGAAGAGATTTTACAAACAACTTCAGTTACTAATGGCAGAGGACTCATCATCATGGCAAGCGACTTCAATGGACATGTTGGGCAGTACCATGATGGAGTCATTGGAATTACATGGTGGATATGATTATGGCTGAAGTAAGGAAGTAGGAGTTAGGCTCCTAGAATTTTACGATCCAAATGAACTAACTAGTTGCAATACTAGTTTCAGGAAACCTGTTAGCCATCTAATCAAATACCAATCAGAATAATACACAAGCCATATTGACATCTTACTTGTAAGAAAACAAAATAGACAGAGGGTTATAAATGCTAAGACAACCCTCAATACAATACAAAAAGTTAAATATTAGCAACAACAGAATAAACACTAGCCAAAACAAGGCATGCAGGAATATATGGAGATCGGGGTGTTTGGAACCTAAAGAACCTGTCTGTTAATAGGTTTAGAAAGGCTCTACAGGATGTATATGATGAGAGGAGAGAGAAATTAGGTACATATGATAGAAAAGACAGTTGAAAATGTGTATGTGATAACCTATTGCTAACTACTGATGAGACTAGTGGATGGGGCAAATCACCAGCCAGACAGAAGATGAATTGGTGTGGAATGGTATAGTAGATAGAGCCTTTAAGGTCAGGAGACGGGTGTGGAAAGAATGGAAAAATGGTGGTAACAGGGACCAGTATGAGGTAACTAACAGAGAAACTAAATGACAAGTATACATACCATGGAAAGAGGCAGAAAGAAGAAAGTTTGCCAATGCCTTGAAATGTGAGGACTAGAGATTGAGGTGTTCCACATTGCAAGGTGCACTTAGCATCACTAATTTTCAAAAGAAAGAGGCCTGGAAATACTACTATGTGAGGCACCTAAATGTGGAGGGAGGAAGAGAGACTGCTCACAGCCAACCCAAAAGACGGACCAGCTATTGAAATCAATAGTTATGAGGTCAAAGAAACAACCAAAGAGATAAAGAATGGTAAAGCCATGTGAGATTTAGACAGAATTGCTGATATGCTAAAGGCATTGGAAGAAGTAGGGGCTGAACTCAATGCTCATAGTCAGTCATGTAATACAGGACAGAGTCATACCCAAAGACTGGGTCAGTAGTGTAATCATAAATTTCTACAAGGGAAAATGTGATGCCTTAAAACGCTGAAACTACAGAGGAGTAAAACTAATGGACCAAATTATGAAAGTGACAGAAAGAGTTATAGCACTGCTAAGAATCAAATTAGATGAGATGCAGTTCAGTTTTATGCCAGGGAGAAATACAACAGATGTCCTCTGCTTCATGAGACAACTACAAGAGAAGTTCCTAGCCAAGAATAAGCCACTTAGTTTTTGTTGATCTAGAAAAAATCCTTTGACAAAGTATATTGATCTATCATTTTGGAGTTCCTGTGCAAGCCATATACAGAGGAGTTGTCAGTAAAATTGGATTAGGAAAGGAGTTTAGTGAAGAATTCAAGGTACAGGTAGAAGTTCATTTAGGGTTCAGTCTTCAGTCCATTTCTATCCATTACAGTTCTCTAGGCCATAACAGACGGGTTTAAGACTATACTGAGGATCTGTTTCTTATAGCTGAATCTGTAGAAGAACTAGCAATTAAGTTCTGACTATGGAAACAGAATTTACAATCAAAAGGGCTGAGAGTAAACTTAGAAAAAACTAAAATATTAGTAAGTAGGAAAGAAGACAAAACCCTGACCTCAACAGCTAATTGGCTCTGTTTGATATGCAGAAAAGGAGCAAGCAGAAACTCTATACAATGTACATAATGGAAATCTTCATTATACAAGTGGTGGAGTGAGGTAGCAGGCCGACTTATAGGAATGGAAGACTTTGTATGTAATAAATGCACAAAGGTAATTGATAGTTAGAGGAGTAGAGATATAATCTTTCTCCACTCACATGAATGATCCATAGAATTGGTTGGTGGAGGTGGTGAGATCTGATCTCAAATCGTTGAAATTCACAAAGGAGATGTTGCAGGAACACAACGAGTGGAGAGATGCTGTGCCGAAAAGGACCAATCCAAAACATGCACTGGAGTAATTGCTGGCCTTGTACCAAAAGTAGAAACAATTATTACCATCAGTTGGTTTAAGAGAGTTTAAGAGAACTGGGTTTAAGAAAAGTATTGTTTGAAACTAAATATAGGACCAGTAAGGAAATACGAGAAAATCTTTAATAAAGATGATTAAATTCAAACACAGTTGTGCTTCTAGCACACACACACACACACACACACACATACACACACAAATATGTATTATATATATTCCCATTTGTAAAACAAAATATTCTGATATCTGATTTGATGTGTGTGTATGTGTGTGTAAACAGATAGCAGTCAGGGTTGAGATGGGAATGTATATATTAATGAGGTAATAAAGATGTAAAGTATCGGAAATTAAGTAAAACATGGATGTTGTTGTTCTTTAGTCCTAACTGAGCAGACCTATACTCAAAGACATTCCAAACATGACCATCCAGTTTTTTTTTTAGTCAGACATTATCAAATGTTGTTTTAAATATCATCCTACTTTCAAGCTTATGATTAAAGAGAAATTTGGTTGTTACTTTTAGCAGGTCGCATGATCTTGTTGAGGCTCATTTCAGATTTTATCAACACAAGGAAATTATAGAATTTGAGTAATTGTTTTTATTTCCTAAACGCGAAATTGGACAATTCAAAAGTGTGAATAGAAAACGGAGCAAATTAAATACAAATTAGATGAAGATTATGTTGCCGTCTCATAAATGGTTATGGTTGAGACTAGTTGTGACCTTTGCAATCTACTAAATAGCTGGCTGTATTCACCAGCAAGTTTGTCTGATAAATAGAAATAGTATAATTTCACTTGAGACATATAGCCGTGTCATGATTCTACAAGTGAAAGGATGTTACTACAGCAGCAAACAGAAATAAAATCACATTGTCAAGGGAAAGGTTTTCAGTGGGTTCACTTCTTATATTTTTATAGATAGCTTCTACTGTTCTAAATAAATTACTGTTTTTTAATGGTATTTAGATAAGATGTGACTTTTCTCTTGTGGCTATTTTGCCTGGATTCATGTCAGCAGAATACAAGTGAAAATATATTATTGTTTTAGGTTTTTAACCCTAGGTCAGTCCTGATAATGTTGACTTATCATCAAAGACCATTCTTTTGTTTTTGTATATCCAGGACTATGTTGTCTTTGTGGCTGATGTGAAGAATATCTGGCTGCTATTTCTAGCAGATGTAGCAACAGCTTATTAACTTGAGAGAAAGGATGTTATAAAATTGGGAAAATAATATATAATATTATAATTGTTTCTACTTTTGGCACAAGGCCAGCAATTATCCCAGTGTATTACTGGTATTTTATTTTATCGACCCCGTAAGGATGAAAGGCAAAGTTAACCTCGGCAGGATTTGAACTCAGACCATAAAGGGCCGTAACTCTTTGCTGCAAAGCATGGCGTCCGACCCTCTACCGATACTGCCAATTCACCGGGAAAATAATATATGATATTATAATGTCTGATAGAGTGTTGTTGAATATTTTATTAAGCTTCCTCTTTATTCCTTTTAGTAACAGTTATATCATATTTATTATATTTTGTATTTATATTTCACAGGTGGAAATAACTATTGTTCAATTCTTAGCAATGAAAATTAAATGTTCCAAATAATTTTATGTATTTAAAGGTTATTTCCTTCATTTCAGGCATGTGTTTATATTCGTATATCATCAGTGTAGCGTTGTAATCATCTCAACCCACATCATCATTATCTTCATTATCATCATCATCATCAATCATGAACATCAGCATCATCATCGTCATAATCACCATTTTACATAAATTTTCCAGGTTTGCATGGTTAGATAGGCCAATACCTTTTGAGGCCAGACATGTCAGATTACTGAATCATGTGCAAACGTTGTATTTTTGGATGTTCTTCCTAATGTCAACCACTACATCGTGTACCAGGAGCATTTTATCATGGCACTACCACTACCACATAACAAGTTGAACTGTGTTTGAACTGTGTGCTTTTGTCAGTACTACCACTTTACAGACCATGCTAGATGCATTTATCCTAGCGCTAACAATACTACTTTACAGATGGTGCTGGATGAATTTATCATGGCACCGGCACTACCAATTTACAGTATGAGCTGAGCACATCTTATTGTCCACCAGTTGCTCAGGATTAGGACTAACCTTGCAGCCAATTTAATAAGCATACAATTTAAAGAATCATATTCAATGCAAGAATTTAAGCATTTACTAACTATGTAATCTAAAATTGAAGACATTTTACTATGTGTGTGTGAGGAGGTGGAGCTGTAGTTACGTTACCACTGCCCGTTGTATGAAAATAACTCCATTATTTTCAATTATAAGAAGTTTATTTTTAAGTAAAGTACCCACCTTGGGCTTTTGTAGATGGGAATGTCATCCATTACATCTTTAAAACTTTCTGTCCTACATTTAACTGAAACAGAAGACAATTTCTGCCAATGATTTTTCAGCATTTGAATGTGTTGGTTATCTTATATAACCTATACGGTATAATTACAATATATGTCATCACCACCCATCAAGTTCATCATCGTCATCATCATCATCGTCATCATCATCGTCATTTTAATGTCCACTTTCCCTACTAGTAAGGATTGTTCTCACATAATTTTGACTTTTTGTATATATATATATATATATATATATATATATATACAAAAAGTCAAAATTATATATATATATATATATATATATATATATATATATATATATATATATATATATATATATATATATATATATATATATATATATATATATATATATATATATATATATATATATATATATATATATATATATATATATATATAACCACTAAGCCATGTGCCTCCATGTTTGTATATATATATATATATATATATATATATATATATAAACATGGAGGCACATGGCTTAGTGGTTAGAGCATTGGCATTGCAATCGAAAGGTTGTGAGTTCAATACTCAGACCGGGTGATGTGTTGTTTCCTTGAGCAAGACACTTTATTTCAGATCGCTCCAGTTTACTCAGCTGTAGAAATGAGATGATAGGGACTGGGGTCCATATCATTCCACTGTAAAGTGGACGTGTAGGCGCCATGGAAAAAAAAGCACCCAGCACTCACTGTAAATGAGGTTGGTGTTAGGAAGGGCATCTAGCTGTAGAAATCAAATCAGGGAAAAGTGGAAATGAAATGAATGAATACATATATATATATATATAGACGGTAGCCACGGAATAGGCAGACCCAGAAAAACCTGGGACGAGCTGATAAACTCCGACCTCACACACTTACACCTCTCCAAGACAATGTCGCTGGACCGAGACCTTTGGCGGTACTCAGTAATAGAGAAGACCCGCCTTACCTAAATACAAAGTAAAACCTACTACAGTCAGTAGGCATCTCTAACAAAATACACCCCCGTCCCACCACCCCCACCCCATCCACACCACCCCCTTCTATGTAAAGTTATGTTGGTGCCACACCATCCAGGCCGAAACAAATGAGATCGTGTAGGTGTCACGACAAAAAACACACAGTCCACGCTGTAATGTGGCCGTGTAGGCAACACGGTAAAAACCTCCCAGACCCACACTGTAAACGTGGTTGGTGTTAGGAAGGGCATCCTACTGTAGAAAACCTGCCAGACAGTCCTATGCGAGCAGTCCTGTATCTTGCCTCAAGTGGGAAAACCCCCATCCAAACCCATGCAAGCGTGGAACACGGACGTTAAACGTTGATGATGATGATATTCACTCACCTATTGACTTGTAAAAGTTGTGAAAATGATCGAAATATCACAAAATCAAATCCAACCAGCGTGCTACTTCTATATCACTGTCTAATTGCCTGTTGGTATTTAATGTCTCGAAAGGTTTTAGGTTCTACCATTGATTACTGTCTCACCGTATTTGCCATGACACTTGGAGTGCTACCATTCGATTGTATAACGATTCAAGACAGATTTTCTCTAATAACCAATTTTTTCACTAACTTGTTAATTTGTGTTTCACTTGAGATATGTTGGTTGAATTTTATGGAGGGGCTGAAGCATAGAATCTCCACTCCTATCATCACGTAAACTTCTGAACCAGTGGCAATCGGTTGACGGTATTTTGATGACGTTAGGGATTTCAGTTACTAATGTACTACTGTGCTGACGCATTCACTGCCATAGGCGGTATGAACTGGAATCAAATTCTGTTGATTGATTAGTTATTGATTGATTACACAAGACCCGCTGATGAAGCCATATGTACCAATTGTGCATTGTTGTTTAATAAATGCAGACAGTAGATAGTGTATGGTCTCTTGCTGCATTAAGTGGGGCCAAAACTTGAGTACGGGTATAAATTTATGGTACCCATTTACATGTGTTGTATTGAGGCAAATAACTTTGTGTCTACTCTGGGAATTTTAAATAACTTTACCTATTGGATATGCTGAGATGCAACCAATACTAGCAGGGAAACCTTATGCTAGTCTTGTCAACTTATTATATATATACATTTGAAAAACTGTTCCAGTTGGCTAATTTTAGACATAATGAATGAGAAAATGTGGCCAAAGACCATGGAAAAATGGACAAAACACAGGATGCTTCCTTCTCATCAGTCAATCACTGGAGGTTCTCCTGGTTTGGGGTCTTTAAAGTTGATATATGTGTGTGTGTATGTATATATATTTATATATATACATGCATTACATTGCTGAGAGCTTAATCTTGTGTCTCCAGTTCAGTCTCATTTTATAGCATCTTGGGTGAGTGTCATTTATTATAGTCTTGCTTCAACCCAAGCTCCATGTTTGAAATTGGACAGAAGAAAACTGTGAGGATGCCTGTTGGATAGATTGCACCAGATAATCAATGATGCAACATTGTATGACCAAGCAGGCTGTTCGGTTGATAGAATAATAGGACATTCATATGTCATTCTTGACACGTATGCAAATGTATGTATTTATATATAACTTTTCTCTTGTTCTCTGGTGAAGAAACTTTTCAAATATCTTTATATTTTTATCAAAACAATGAAGATAAGATACCAACCGAGGAGTCATTAAATTATATTGTTCAACATAACACAATTATAGATTTTGTATATTTTCCTTGTGTAAACTAGTCTTCTCGGGTGTCCACTCAAACCAATTTGAACTCTTTTGCATATACATACAGACAAAAACACACATATACTAAGACAAATAATACACCTGGACACAAACAGATACACATATCCTAACACAATCACGCAAAGATAAAATAACACATACACATATGTGCAGTGAAACAAATTACCTTCGTCTCCGGATATACAGACAAAGTGAAATTTCTCTGGAAAATTTAATCTCATGTTTTACAATAGAATAACAAGATCATGTTAACAATTCTTAAATTGAGAACTACTCTGTCTTTTTATCTTAGACTCTCTCAACAAACGTAGTAATCATCATACTGTTCTCAATTGTGCAGAGGTGGTGTTTTATTAGTTCCTGTAGCACATAAAGACATTCTAATGGTTAAATTCAGCAATGAAATAATAGGCATATTTAAGAAACACAATTCTAAAATAGCCATTAGCACAAATTTAAGAATTGTTAACTTTTTAGATATTAGGCTAAAACTGTCTACAGGCAAACACTATCCATACAGAAAACCAAATAAGGAATAAATATATATATATATATATATAGTTCAAGGAAACAACAAACAGAGGTACACAAAGTCTTATTAGATTCATGCTTTATATGTAAAAGGGCAGAGAAAGTTCAATGTGTCCTTTAATGATAATACTGTGATATATATTTCAATGATGACATTGGGCACACACTTCCGTGTACCCCATGCCGTGACATCCTCAGACAGCTTCTTAGATAATAAGGTCATGTTCCCGAGGCAAATCCAAATTAGATCGACAAGGGAATGGACAAAGCGGCTGTTCTAGATTACTTTGCCCGTTCCCTTGTGAGATCCAATTCACCCCCAGCGGCTTGCGCAGGCGCAAGTTCGAAGGAGGTTGACCATCCACTACCCCAAAACACTGCGAATATAAGGGAATATAATGTTATTATATACACTAAGAGAATATAAACTTAATTCTCGATATTATGGTTTCACAATGGAAATTATGATTGAAAATTAGAAATTAGAAAATTACAAGCTAAAATCTTGATTGAAATAAATAAAAAATATATATATATATACAATAACTAATAAATAGGGAGGTGTTTAAATTATAGTAAGAATATATATATGAGTCCAAATAGGTTGCAAAGTCGGGGTGCTAGTGGGGATAAGCTCCCACTTCAGTTAAGCCTGTAATGCATAGACGGTTGTCCGCCTTGCTTCTTCTGGACATCACCAGAGGGCGTTAACCCTCTGGTGTTTGCATAGTTACGGCTTCCATCAGTTTTATGCCACTATAATTGATCCTCTCCAGGGCATCCCCTTTAACTTTGTAGCAATTTATGAGAATACTGCTGCACCAGTCTTTGGGTATGACACCGTCATGTATAGCCTGTTTGATGATGCGTGCAACCGGTTTAGTGCCTACGTCCCCTGATGCATTCAGCATCTCAGCAACTATCCCCGACGGTCCGGCAGCCTTACCTCTCTTCATTTCCTTAATTGCCTCTTGGACCCTATATTCGTCAATCTCAATAACTGGTCACTCTGTCGGATCTACTGAGGGTAATTTCTCTCTCTCTCATTCATTCTCCACATTCATCAGTGTCTAATAATGACATTTCCAGGCCTCCTTCTTTTGATCATTCGTGACACTAAGTACACCGGCATCATTCTGGACACACTTATCTCCAACAACATACTGATTTGCACTGACACACTGCCTTGCAATGTGGAACACAGCACATCTCTGATCTTCCCATCGCAGACCATTGGCAAACCTCCTACTCTCATCCTCCCTGCGAGCTAAGTACACCTGATGTCTAGCTTCTCTCTTAGCGGCTGTATATCCATCTCTACTCCCACCATTTTTCCAGGCATTCCATGCTAGTCTTTTGTCTCTAATGGCCCTATCTACCGTGCTGTTCCATCACCAGGTTACTCTCTGTCTGGTTGGAGCTCTGCTCCAGCCACATGTTTCTTTAGTAGCATGCAGTAAGTTGTCACGTAAGAAATTCCAGTTACCATCTATGTCATACAACTCTAAATTGTCTTCTTTTTCGTCATACACATCTTGAAGCGCTTTCCTAAGTTTGTATTTTAGTGAAAGGTCTTTTAGCTTCCAGACCTTTTTTTTCCACACCATCCTCTATGTCTCATTCCGTCTCTTGCTCACTGAGATATCACGAACGACTAACCTATGCTGTGGGTTACATGCTTCCCCGGGGTATGCCTTGGTATTTGACACAACCTGTCTGTCTTGCTGCCTAACTAGCAAGAAGTCAATCTGGTTTATGTGCTCACCTGATGTGTAGGTTATTAGGTGGTTGGCAGGTTTCTGGAAGTTAGTGTTGCAAATGGTTAGTGCACTTGCATCACAAAATTTAAGAAGCCTCACTCCTTCTTTATTTCTTGAGCCGTAACCATGCCCACCATGTACCCCAGTGTAACCATGCTGGAGCTATCAAATGACCATTGAAGTCCCCAGCTAGCATAACGATGTCTCCGTCCTCTGTCTTTGCGGCTGTTTTTAAAAGTTGCTCGTAAAAGCAGTCTTTCTCTTCTTTACCTAGGCCTGCTGGGGAGCATAGGAAGAGATGCTAGTCTCTTGCCTACAATTAATCTAAGCTTAATTATTCTATTACTAAGTCGAACTACCACTATTGTCTTATCGAGCCATCTCTCAGCCAGTAATATGCCTACTCCCCCTAACCCATCATCATTACCCACCCAGAAAAGATTATACCTAAGATGTTTGCCTGCGCTTACTCTTGCAGAGGCACCTCTCCATCTCACTTTTTGCACGCAGCACACATCCACATGCCTTCTCTCCAGCATCTCCACTATTTCACCAGATCTACCTGTGAGAGTGCCAACATTAAGTGTGGCAACTCTGAGATGTTACGTCTTCATATTCTTATATATATATATGTGTGCATTACACCCCGTCCCACCACCACCACCCCCACCCCATCCACACCACCCCGTTCTATGTAAAGTTATGTTGGTGCCGCGCCATCGAGGCCGAAACAAATGAGATCGTGTAGGTGTCACGACAAAAAAAACACACAGTCCACGCTGTAATGTGGCCGTGTAGGCAACACGGTAAAAACCTCCCAGACCCACACTGTAAATGTGGTTGGTGTTAGGAAGGGCATCCAACTGCAGAAAACCTGCCAGACAGTCCTATGCGAGCAAGACAATCACTCTTGCCTCAAGTGGGACTACCCCCGTCCAAACCCATGCAAGCGTGGAACACGGACGTTAAACGTTGATGATGATGATGATGATGATATGTATGTATATATATATATATATATATATATATATATTTATATGTATATATGTGTGTATATATATATATATATATGTATATATGTGTATATACATATATGTATATATGTGTATATACATATATGTATATATGTGTATATACATATATGTATATATGTGTATATACATATATGTATATATGTGTATATACATATATGTATATATGTCTATACACATATATGTATATATGTGAATATATATATATATATATATGTATATGTGTGTGTATATATATATGTGTGTGTGTATATATATATATGTGTGTATATATATATGTATATATATATATGTATATATATATGTATGCATATATATATGTGTATATTGTAGGAGGTGAGTTTTATTGTTTTATTGTAGCACAATAAACCAATGCAAATATCGAATAAGTAGCACTCAACAGTTTATAGGACTGGAGTATAAATAATATAAGATCAAAAGATGGTTAAAAGAGTTCCATGTATTTTATTATGCGCATTTCAAAAACAAATATCATCATGGGATGATATTTGCGTCCTCATCCGATAAAATAGGGAGACATGATATGAAGCTTAAAAAACACTTGTGAGCAGTGAAGTGTTAAATAAATATATATATATTGATTTAACACTAAATTAATCAATATATATTGATTTAATCAATATATATATATTGATTTAACACTTCACTGCTCGCAAGTCTTTTTTAAGCTTCATATCATGTCTCCCTATTTTATCTGATGAGAACGCAAATATCATCTCATGATGATATTTGTTTTTGAAATGCGCATAATAAAATACATGGAATTCTTTTAACCATCTTTTGATCTTATATTATATATGTATATATATACATGTATATATATGTATGCATATATATATGTGTGTGTATATATATATAAATATATGTATATATATGTATGCATATATATATATTTGTGTGTATATATATATATGTGTGTGTATATATATGTGTATATATATATATCATCATCATCATCATCATCACCGTTTTATGTCCGTTCTTCCACGCTAGCATGGGTTAGACGGGTTGTCCTGTTGTGGGCAGTGTCTGTTCGGCTGATCATGCCTTGCTCATACAGGAAATGATTTGGCTTGATTTCTACAGCTGGATGCCCTTCCTAACAGCAACCTCATTTACTGTGTGTGCTGGGTGCTTTCTCGTGGCGCCTACACGTTCAGTTTACATATATATATATATATATATGTAATGGAAGCACATGGCTTAGTGGTTAGAGCATTGGCCTTGCAATCGAAAGTTTGTGAGTTCAATTCTCAGACCGAGTGATGTGTTGTTTCCTTGAGCAAGACACTTTATTTCAAATTGCTCCAGTTTACTCAGCTGTAGAAATGAGATGATAGGGAGTGGGGTCCATATCATTCGACTGCAAAGTGGTCGTGGAGGTGCCACGGCAAAAAAAAGCACCCAGCACTCACTGTAAATGAGGTTGGTGTTAGGAAAGGCATCCAGCTGTAGAAATGAAGCCAGCATCAGTTTCTGTCCCACCCTTGCAAGCAGGGAAAAAGCGGACGTAAAATGAAATGATGATGAATGCTGTATATCTATATATATATATATATATGTATATAGTAATAATAATAAATTTGAAGCCTAAAATCCAAAGAGGGCTCAATAAGGATAAATATATATCAAATATATAAGAACCCTAGAGCAAATATTTATTAAAATAACAGATTATAGTTTAAGCAAAGAATCTCTGCTTTCATCCTTAACGGGATCTTCTGAAACTAAAAAAATAATCTGTGAACGCAGAAGTAAATATTTCGAAAAACGTTGTAGAATTATTCAGGTGTTGTTTCTGCATGATGAATATAAGTCAATAGAGTGCTCAACCGAGGGATCCGGAATGAAACAGTTTTACTCCTGTAGAAGCCTTTCTATATTAAATATTTATACTCTGCTTTGTATAGAGTACTTTACTTACTGTGGTTACCCCGATTGAACCCGGGATAAACTTAAATGTATATGTATATATATATATATATATATATATATATATATATATATTTATTAAAATAACAGATTAAAGTTTAAGCAAAGAATCGCTGCTTTCACCCTTAACGGGATCTTCTGAATATAAAAAATCAATCTGTGAACGCAGAAGTAAATATTTCAAAAAACGTTGCCACCGAAGGAAGACAGTAAGCCGATACTTTGGTTCGTGGAAGCGTTCCCTGGCAAAGAACGGAAAAAAACGAAGATTATACGTCATATATATATATATATATATATATATATATATATATACCAGCTTTTCTAAGGAACCCTTTTAAATGGATGGCATAAGCAGAATATTTTCTAACATATTCTCTGACAGCGATATTTTAAATTATGTCTCACCCTGTTATTTTGATGCACTTGCAATAATTGGATTCAGTGAGAAAATAGCATGTAAGGAACATTTCCCTGAAACAGAACTAAGGAAAGAAGACATAATTTGATTCAACTTATCCTACAGTCAGAACAAACATAACCACCAATATAGCTATTTATTTCCTGTCTCTATAAAGTAAACATTTCCAAGTCACATATAAAAACTAGAAGCCTTTTAATAGATACAGTTTTATAGTGGCATTACTTCTCAGATCTTATATCAAAATATAAGTTACATACCCAATAATTCCTTAATACAACAACAATCTTGCCAGAGCAGAACTATCCAGAACTGCCTACTTAAAGAATCTTTCCTCACTAATGTGATAGTACAGTAGATCTTCTGTTCACAAATGGCTTTCACCATGAACAATTCGGTTCATGAACAATTTTCCAAGCATAAAACATCTCAGATGACAAACAGTGTCTTGAGAAAGGAACACACAAGCTAGCAACAATGGTTGGTGAAAGTTCGGGAGTATCAGCAAGAAAGCATTACTTGCTGTTTAGTTAGTTACTAGAGTGATATCTATCTGTTTTTCACACACAGTCTCTCTCTCTCACTGTATTTCTTTCTAAGAAATTTGTATGGTAAAAAAGTTTCAATTTAGAAATATTTTGAGCGATGAACGGCATTTAGGAATGAATTAAGTTCATGAATCGAGGTTTCATTGTATATTGAACACATATAAATCTAACAATGATAGAGAGGGAAATTGCTTGGAATGTGCAGAGAACACCGTTAACTGTTTAGCATTTACATTACTATATATATACTATTATATTATCATGGTAAAGGCTTTACCTCACATAATAACAAATCTATGAGATTTTGATATTATTTATTTTGAGAACAATACCTTAACATAAGTATGAGCAGCCAGTTATGGCCGGTTTGAACAGAAAGAGCCGAGAGAATTTTGACTGGATATGGCCGGCTTAAGGTTAAGAAAATATGCAATCAGCATAGACATTCATTTAAATCTAGTGACACAATGAATGGTAACTCTCTATATAGAAATATCAGAAAATTAATAGAATGTGAACTCAATAACACCCCCATAGTAGGGCAAATTGTGAGTAATGCACCACTGTATAGCAATGCAGTAAAGTATAGTTTGTACAATAACTATTTCTATATAATTATGATAGGGTCCATCTGATTTGAAACACTGAATACCACAATGGTTAATTTACAGCTTAATTTGGAATACAGAACCTATGGATGAGTACAGCCATATATAGATATGTATACACAAACACACACATGCTTATTTTCCAACAGTTTGAGGTGAATGTATAAAAGAATGTATGAAGTACTATATATATATATGTCTGTGAGTGTGTGACCTTGTGTGTTCTTACATTGCATTCATGTATACATGGAAACACACACACATGAAAATGTAATTGTATAAAAATATTGGTTTCTTATATATAGGCACAAGACCAGCAATTGGGGGGGGGCGATTAAATCGACCACAGTCGACCCCAGTGCATGACTGGTACTTTATTTTATCGACCCCGTAAGGATGAAAGGCAAAGTTAGCCTCGGCGGGATTTGAACTCAGATCATAAAGGGCCGTAACTCTATGATGCAAAGCATGGCGTCCGACTCCCTACCGATACTGCCAATCCACTGCCTTAATTGTATAAAAATTGTATAAAAGATATTAAAATAGAAAATGATAATCAAAACATGGGGTTATTGTGTAGGAAGTATGAATAATATAAAAAAATAATAATTAAATGAATGTGTACAGTGCTCAGGTGCACTACAACTCATCAAAGGTGCATGTATAGTACATAGAATAATGTACAAATGTCAAGAAAGTGAACAGTGTATGAGTCATGATATACATGTGTACTTGTGTATGGAGGGGGAATATCAGGTGTAGCTTTGACAAATTTCAGGAAGCTTGGAGGTTTTAAAGGATGCAGTATCTCGGCAGCTAACAACTGATGCAGGTAGTTTGTTCCATGCTTCAGCAACTCTGAGCATATAAAAAATGTCTTCGAAAGTCATTGGAGCTGTACTGTCTTCTGAATTTGAAGGCATGCCCACGTGTGTTAGACACATGGAATTCAAAAAGGTGGTCAGGGTTGTTGTTGGCAAGATGGTTAATAATTTTGTGGGTGTTTACTAAGTCAGTTGTCAGATGTCGGAGCTTCAATGTATCCATGCCCAGGGAGGCAAGGCAATCAGTGTATGGTAGATGCCTGATGGAGGGTATTTGCTTCATTGCTTGTCTCTGAACAGTTTCCAGGAGGTCAATGTTCTGAGCAAGATAAAGGTTCCAGATTGGTGATGCAAATTCTAAGTGTGGCCGCACCATAGCTATATACAGCTTTAGATAGATAGCTGGAGAGCGGCTGACAAAGGTCTAGCTGACAATTTTAGAGACATGCTTTGTCCAACGCAAATCGCTGCTGACAGTAATGCCCAGATCACGTTCACAAGAAGACTTCTTGATATTAGTGTTGTGGAGGGAGTATGTGGATGCTGGGTTTTTCCTCCCAAAATGCATGGTGGTACACTTGTTCACAGCCAGCTTGAGTTGCCAGTCCATAATCCATTGCTTCATTATCATCCAGGTCAGATTGCAGGAAAGATCTATAGTGTTAAGGATCTGTCCTTTTTATCTCAAGATACAGCTTGATGTCATCTGCATATTTCAGTACTGTGGCATTCTTTAAGTTATCATCTATGTCATTAATATATGCAACAAACAAAAGGAGACCAATAACAGATCCCTATGGTACACCAGATGACATCTCATACCATGAAGAATGTTGTTCTAGAACCATGACTACCTCTTTTCGACTGAGAATGAAGGGCTTGAACCGGTTAAAAAGATCATCTTTCACACACATTGCAGAGAGTTTTGCCATAATTCTTTTGCATGGCGCAGAATTAAAAGCTTTAGCAAAGTCAAGGTAAACAACCATGGACTGCCATTAGTGATCCGGGTGATATCTTCAAGAAACTCAATAAGTTGATCACAGCAGCTGGAGTTAGGGATAAATCCAAATTGCGAGGGCTTGATAAGATTGTGAGAGTTCCAGAAGTTCCAGAGTGTTTCTTTGACACAGGATTCCATCAGGCTGGCAATGCAGCTAGTAAGACTGACTGGACGATAGTTGACAGGCAACGTATGGTCACCCATTTTGAACAGAGGAATGACACTGGCAGTTTTCCAGTGCTCCGGAGTAGCACCATTGTTAAGACAGAATTGAAAGAAGAGTGAAAGCTGGTGCAGAAGGAAGTACCCACCACGTTTGAGAAGCAGGTACATAACACCATCAAGACCAGGAGAGGCATAGTTGCAGGTGTAAATACACTAAAGGGCATGAAGAAGCAGAAGAATAAGAAGTGCAAAATACATTCAGAAAAGAAAACAAAGAAAGCATGAAATAGAGGCAAAGGGATAAATGTTAACAAGTATGGGTTGAGTATCTGTGTTTGATATTATTATGATAGAATATATAAGGAGAACAGGACTTGGCAAAGAAAAAAAAAATATAAGACAGGTCCATGAAATGCTTTCAAAAAATGAATAGTGATAAAGCAGGTTAGATAGAAACAAACAGATAGTATATGTATGGGTTAGGGGAAGAAAATTTGATTGATACAATAAAAGAAGAGAGTGAGGAGAGAAGGTAGATGGAGTTTACAATATATGTTAAGGTGCAAAGATAAGAGAAAGACTTAATGTGATTACTGATGTATGTGTGATAACTATTTCTATATAATTATAAAATATAAAATTTTGTATAGATTTAAAGGTAGAAAATACAAAGGGAAACAGAGTAATTCTTGATGTGGGAAATAAATAAGATAAGGAAAATAATATAAAATTGAGTTGGAATATATACTGTGTCCCCACATCTTATGCAAATAATTGGAATCCCATCCTGCATTATTAAAATATGCATGTATTCAAAACCTTCACATAAACTGTCTATGTATATTGTTGGTTTTGCAGAGGCATGATGTAAGGTTCTCTAGAGGTTAAGAAAACTCAGCAAAAGAATGATAATGATTGGGGTTTGTTGCTTCTTCCTTAAACAAGAAGATGCAGTTTTATGTGGAACAGGAAGTTAAAAAACTTCAAAGATTAAAAAAAATGTTTGATTATGAAATTAAGGTGCAAGTGGCTGAGCATTGCCCAAATGAACTTAATGTATATTTGGGGAGATGTAAAATGATAGTGTGATATGGCCAGCCATTTGAATAATAGGCACAGTTCATTCAATGGATTTCCAAATAGTTTTTGTTTACACAATTCCACTTACAAGACATGGGTTGATGCAAGGCTATGTGATATGACACTTGTCCAAGATGTTATGCAGTGCAATTAAAGCCGAATCATTAAGATTATATATATATATATGTATATATAAGATAATGAAGGGTTTCTCCCTGTGAATGAAAGGTTGGTTATATGATGCCTGTGTGAGATGTGCGATGCTGCATGGTAGTGAGACATAGGCAGCAACTGCGGAGCATATGATAAGGCTGGAGAGAAATAAAGCAAGCATGCTCCAATGGATGTGCAATGTCAATGTGCATGACCAAGCATAGACAAGTTGAGAGTGAAACTGTGTATAAGAGGGATAAACCTTTGTGTGCGAGACAGAAGACTTTATTGGTATGGACATTTGATGCACATTGAGGATGACCACTGGATGAAGAAGTGCCAAGAAATCCCGGTGGAAGGAAGATACAGCAGAGAAAGACCACAAAAAACATGGGCGGAGGTGGTGAGAGCTGACCTAAGATCACTGAAGCTCGCAGAGGAGATAACAAAGGACAATGACGAATGGAGAGATGCTGCGCTGAAAAGACCCTCCCTCCCTTGCAAGCAAGGAAAAGCGGACGTAAAATGAGGATGATGATGATGGGCTCCCACACAATACTTGTATACCAAATTCCTCTCAAAATGTATCGGTCCATCTTAGGCTATGTTAAAATACACTTTTTCTATAGTCTATAGAGATCAAATCAAGATCCACATGATTATGTAGTGAACATTCTAACCACACAGCCATGATTGTGTCAATTACCATCAGTAAACACTTCGGTCACATTAGATAGAATATTCCTAGTCAGTTCTCTGTTGTGGTTGTTTATCCCATGTCAGCACTGATTGAGCAAACCTGTAATCAATAGCATTCCAATCATGAACATTTGTTTATTTTTTCAATCAAAATGTGTCTAGGACTACATTATTCAATGTGTATTTTAAAAAGAAATTAATGGAGAATGTGGCTGCTGTAACTAGCAAGTAGAATGACTCAATGTAGGCTCTCTTGAAGGCTCTTGTGTAAATGTTCCTGTCAGTGCTCATCACACTATCTTCAATTCATATTTCATCATGTATGGTGTAACTCTTGATTATGTATCCCTCCTCACACTCTTCCCTCTGTATATTAATGACTTGGTATTTCTTAGTTTACACATTGCAATACAGATGATACCACACTGCATCTCTCATTAATTTCTCCATATGAGTGTCATGTCCATACAACCACAACATTTTACATTAGACTTGCACAGATTTCATGAACAGAGGCCAGGAACATTGTCTAATGATGGAATGATAACCTACTCT
Organism: Eledone cirrhosa; assembly: GCA_964016885.1. Classification (NCBI taxonomy): domain Eukaryota; kingdom Metazoa; phylum Mollusca; class Cephalopoda; order Octopoda; family Eledonidae; genus Eledone; species Eledone cirrhosa. The sequence goes on from OZ024740.1 coordinate 99,963,765, forward strand.
TCTCTATCAATAACTCTGAAAAGTTTGCATATAAAAAAATATAAGCAAAGCAAATGAGTACATATGTGTTTGTGCTACAAATAGCAGCAAAGCCTACTTTAAATCACACTGAACTATGTTTAGGAAAACGGCATATGATGTTCTTAAGATTAAAAATAATTGAATGGCAACAGTTGGAAAGCTTTTTATTATAGATCTGGCAATAACTAAAAGTCTTAAAATCTATACGATTCAAGGCTCAGTTTTCTGGTGATATGTCATTGTTACTTTACATATATAAAATTTGTTAAAACTGTTTATTGAAGACAAGAAAATATTCTAAATTTGACCAGTTCTCTGCCTCAACTATAAAGCTCACATATGATATACAGTGTGGAATACAGCTTATATATCTGCTATGATGTTGCCACTACACATGCAATCACCCTAGACCAAACCCATATACATGATAAACATGAAGCTAATTGACAATGTTTTACAAAAGTACTGCTGACAATCTCTTCCAGTTGTGCTTCTTTCTGCTTCTACTATAATGGTTTCTGCTTTTCTGTGCTACTAAGTGCTGTGTTATATATTTCCAGACACACCTGATTTTCACACTTTTTCAGTCTTATCTTAGTTCATTTCTTACATTGCACAAATAATCTTTCAGAAATCTCAGGATATTTAGTAATACTTTAATACTTTTTTTTTCATATGTGTTTTATAGCCATCAACCATGTGATGGCACAAGGGTAGCAATTTGTTTAGTGGATGGGGTAGGTGGGGTAAAGGCAAAGTAGATTATATCAACCCAGTACTATATCAACCTTGAAAAGATGAAAGGAAAAGTTGTTTTGTTGGGATTTGAACTAAAAAAGGGCGAAATCTATCATTAAATGCTGCTAAGCAATTTGTCAAATGCTTTATTGAATCTGCCAATCCCTCACCTCCAAACAGGAGAAATAAGGATATTGAGCTTGAAAATCAATTGGCTATGTATGTACTTATATATATATTCACCAGCCATTTTTGATCCACTGCTAGATGAAGCTTAAGCAAATGTGCTGGATTTCTATGCCTACCTTCCCTGGTTAACCATATGCAGGTTGGACATATTACTGAGTTCAAATGCAGAATCTAAAGAGCCATCACATACCAGAAAGCATCTCATCCAATACCCTTACAATTTTGCCCTTTCACAGCACCTGGAGTGATATTTCATTAATTGACCTCAAAATGTTGAAAGGCAAAGTTAACCTCCTATTATGTCAGATGCCAGGAACATTGTTTGGGGGGTTTAATTTCATCTGGGAACACCATTTAAGTAGAGAATTGCTGTGAAAGTGGAGATTTGAACCCACATCTACAGGATAAGGATGTATAACTGATAAAATGTTCTTCAATTTAAATTTTTGCTAGACTCATTCTATTATGTACTTTTACACAGTGCTTGACTTAACATGCAGACAATAATTTTGACTCATACTGGTTCATACCCGGCTATAAAAATTAATTTAACAACACATAAATATTCAAATTTCGAAAAACTCTCTCCCCATGCTACCATGGAAAATGGCTGCTAGATAGAAAAAGGCATCTTTATATAATAACGTTTTATTGTTGTTTTTTCACTAATGGTGGCTATTACTATTGATTAATTAATTTTAAGCATTAATGTTGTCTCTGTTCAGAAACCTAAAGCTTCCATGTATTTATATTTCTACACCTCACTAATTGTGTATAAAGAGGAGTCAATATTCTAGCATGACCAGAACAACAATTTATACAATATTAAAATCATTTAATTTAAATACTTTATTCTAATTTTAATTTTTATGTTTTATTTTAAATTTGAAACATTCAAAATATAAAATTTATTAAACTTTTCCTTTGGGAGAAAATATAATATGCCATTTTATTTTTTGGCTCAGCAACCTACATTTTAATAGAATACATGAAGTGGTCTTGTGGTTAAGAAGTTCATCTTGCAGTCTGGTTGTTTTAGGTTCTATCCCACTGTGTAGATGCAGAAATGGCAGAGTGCTTGGGAATTTCATAAATGGTAGAGGTTTGTGGAATACTCAACCACTCATTAATTCATGAGTTGCTTAAACAGCTGAAAATGTTTTCCATAAACCCAGACTGACCAAAGCTTTCTGATTGATCCAGTAAATGGAAACTGTAATAAAGTCTGTCGGAAACCTCATAGGTGAGATACTTAATGTATCACCCACCACTGGATTCATTATCCCATTAGCATTTAAACTGGTTGTATCCGGCCAAAATTCTTTACCCTTTTTGAAACCGACTGTAACCAACAGCTCATACCAACATTAAGATATCGTTCTTAAAGTAAACAATAACATCATCGAAATCTCGTAGACTCGAGATTATGTGAGATAAAGCCTTTACCATGAAAATACAATAGTACATATAGAGTAATGTAAATGCTAAAGAGTTAGAGATTAGTGACCATCTTTCACTTCACAAATCACTTTATGAAATAAAGGATGGATTAAATGTTTTTTTGTTTTTTCGTTTTTTTCAAAGTGTAATCATTTCTAAGACCTTTTTTGAAGGGGTATGGTGTATTACTGGCAGACATTCTATTTATTACCAAACAGAAACTAGCAATTGTATATATCTGTTATTTGAATATGGTAACCAGCAATTGTCTTTATCTTCTACTAATCTATATCATTACTATGACTTCAAGCTACTGCCAGGTACTTTGAAATCCCTTTAATATTACCCCCTAGGAGTAGCCTGAACCTGATATCAATTTAACCATATACTGCTCATAATACATTTCTCCCTAATTTAGCTAAAATTATGAATTATAATTCTTACAGCTCAAGATATGTTTATTACATATAAAACATGTGAAATAAAAGATTTTAAGTTAGGAAAAAAAAAAAGGAATAAAGGAAATGACACAAATATGTTTGATTTATCTGGATCATCACTAATAGAACAGATTTGGATTAAAAGTATTCCATCCAGCTGTGACCAGGCTTGTTTTATTTTAATTTTCTTAATTTGAAACATTTAAACTATAATATTTATAAATGTTTTCCTATGGAAGAAAACATGATAATGATTTCTGATTTAAGGACAAGGCCAGCAATTTTGGGGGCGAAGAAAGCTGATTAAATCGACCTCAGTGTGTTACTGGTACTATATTTTATTGACACTGTAAGAATAAAAGGTAAAGCTAACCTGGGTGGGATTTGAACTCAGAACATAAAACTATATCATAAAGCATGTTGTCTGATGCTCTACCAAAACTGCTTATCTGCCACAAGAAAACATGATAATAATAATAGGAAAAAAACACAGATGTCATTTTATTCTATGGCTGATCAACCTATTTTTTATCATATTTCATAATATAGTCATTACAATGTGGGCTAGGTGCTTTTTGTCCTGACACCTATATGGACACTTTACAGTGTGGAGTGCACACTATTTGTCATGACAGCTACACAGCCACTTTAGAGTGTGGACTGGGCACTTTTCATTGTGGACACCTACACAACTACTTTCCAGTATGGGCTGGACGCTTTTTATTGTGACATCTACATGACCACTTTACAGCATGGGCTGGGCGCTTTTTGTTGCGACACCTACACGACCACTTTACAGTGTGGGCTGGGCACTTTTTGTCATGAACACCTACACGACCACTTTATATTGTGGGCTGTGTGCTTTTTGTCATGGCACTTACATAACACTTTACAGTGTGGGCTTGGTGCAGTGCTGCCATCTTATATAAATTCCATAATTAGCTCAAATATTCTCTAATTATTTTTGATTGAATGTATTCTTTATATTTTTAAGAGCTGGATAATTGAAAAAATGGAAGTGTTATTTTCATTTCTTTATTAACTGAAATGCAATGATAGTGAAACAAACCTTTTCTAGGAACAAAAGATTTTTTAACAAACGGGCTTTTCTACTCTTTGTCTAAGATTTTATATCAAGCAGATATTGATAATATCTTGATGATGCAATATTCAATCTATATATATGATACATATACAGATCGATGTTGCTTCATTGTTACAGCAGATAAAACCGAGAATGCAAGAAGGGTCCCATGAGGTTGTTTGGCTCTTTCAACGCATCTCTCATCTTCATATTTCATAACACACTGGGTGAATAACAGTGTCATTAGTTACAGATTTTCAATCATCCAATCACTGGTTGACTGCATTTATGATTGTTAGAATAAAAATGCAGCACCTGTGTAATTAGAGCAGAACAAATACTACATAATATTTTAGTTCATAAACACCAATTTGAAATTTTTCTTGCTATTGTTTATATCTTTCATTTCACATGCACACACACAAATAGATGTACATGTGTGTGTATATGTGAGATGAGATTCTATACAGTTTTCGACTACCAAATTCTACTTACAAGGCTATGGTAGAAATCAATTGCTGCAAGTATTGCACAATGGGATCTAACCTGAAACCATGTTGTTGTGAAAGAAATGTCTTAACCACACCACCATGCAATATATTTCCTCAACGCCATTTTCTGTTCATTAACTTTAAATCTAAGGAGGAGTTTGATTTCTTCATTGAGTTGTTTTCACAACCATAAGTGTTTTCACAACCATAATTTGTTGAGTTTTTAAATGGGCATTATCACAAGGTTTCAATCTTTAGTCATATCACAATACTAATAGTATTAGTAATAATAAGTCTTTCTAGCAATATCTCTTGGTCAAACAAACTTGTATATATAGTGAATACTATCATCTTCAGTTCATTTAGTCATTCTAGACTCAATTATATTTTGTTTCCTCTCTCATATGGTGCCATAGACATTACACCTCTCTATTGACGAGATATTAGTCTCTACATTGTCAAGAGCCTTTATTATCTTGTTCCTTGAGAGCAAATAGAAAGACTCTCCTCCCTCCTTTAGGCAAATTTTGATAATTTTTCTCCTCATCTGTTCAGGCAAGATGTGATCTTTTGGATACATCTTTGGATACTACTTTAAATTTAGAGTTTAAACATTTGAAGTAAAGCTGGCGTATCTGGTATAACTATCTCCATCTAAACATTACATGCTCAGTGAATTTCGCACCTGAGGCAATATTATTTTTGCTGTTGTTGTTGTCAAATAAATTCTAAACTCCACTCAATAAACCATTACAATTTTATGGAAAAGCCTGATTTCTTTGCTTTTGAAGCAGGTATGTCCTGCTGGAAAGTAGGCTCATTTTTATTTTTGGAAGTGAGGGTCTTATGTTCAAGGAAATGTTTGTTTTTATTTTCCTTTCTGCAGATGTTGCTCAGTTGATTTCTTACAAAACAAATTGAGCAGCAACACAAAATCAAAAATGTTCAAATAAAGTTATTGTTTTTTTTAAGAAAAACAATTATAGGGAAAATGACTTTAAGTCTGATCAAGAAGAAATGGAATATTGAACAGATTTCCTTTTTCATTTTTGAAAATGATGCTAGAATTAATTAAACATAATTCACTAGGCTTGTAAAAATATCAAATTTGTTTAAACTTGGAAAAACAGTCATCCAAGCAAGAGCAGAAGTAAACACATCTACATTTTCTACTTCTAATATTAATAATTTATGTTATTGGCAACAAATGTTGAGAACTGTACAAAAATAAAATACATAGGAAAACAAGAAACAGTGGGAGCTTTACATTGAGCAAAATGGTGAGTTCAGTAATACCAATAAGATGATGTTATTAAATATATTATCTATATATCTTCCAACCAATACTGGCCCAAGGCCATCATTTTGGGAGAAATGGGAAAGTTGGTTATATTGAACTTCGTACTTAACAGGTACCTTATTTTATCGACCCAAGAGGATGAAAGGCAAAGTTGTCATCGGCTGGATTTGACCACAGACTGCAAAATGTTGTAAGTAAACACTGCAAAGCATTTTGTCCAATGATCTTCCAATACTGCCAATCCACCACCTTCAATGTAATCTATAGTAATAAATGGAATATGTCTGCAGGGCTTTCTAGCTTGAGGAAATACAACTATTTTACTTAGTTATTAAAGTAAATAAACTGCAAAATGAAATGTCATAACAAGTTCGTATTGTTTTCCTGCCACAAACGAAAATGTGTATTTTTATTATAAGCAATTCACTACATGTTGTGCTACTAGAATAGAGCAATGGAATATCCAAGAGTTGATAAGAAATGTTTTATTTGAGAATTGGTATGAGTTTCAATCTCATAAAACTTTGCTGTGTTGGGCTGTTTCAAACATGCCTCTATTTATTATTAGTTCATATCCCATCTAGGCTTAATTAAGATAGTATGTCACCATTTTGTAGAGATTTTCAGTGTGACCATCATGATCATAATTTCTTCCATATATCTACATACATGAAACTCACATATCCAAGATTCAATGAAAGTCTCCCCAACGTCCCCAATACCTGATTCAAAGACTACAACCCCAAGACAAACAGAAGAAACAAGAGCAGACATCCTTAATTAGTCAACAGTTCTCAATAATTCCAAATATCGATACATGTCATCAAACTTTGGTACTTAATTGGTACTCTCTTTTCTCAATACTAGAATGATAAAAGGAAGCGTTGACCCTACCTGAAATAACGAATTTCTAAAATCTAATCTCTCACTCTACCATAACTGCTTTTCACCACACTCTCTGCAAATTCCACAAAGTCAAATAAACCCTGGCATGGTTTCAACTCAAAGTCATAAATAACTACATATTTCCATCCCTTGCCTCCAACAATAATAATAGCAATAATAAACTACTTTAGTGGGGGAGAGACAACCCAGCTTGGTGTTAGGAATCTCCAAAATAAAACAGATGTAGAATGTGGACAGAACTCTTAGTCTAGTAAGAAAAATACTAAAGTACTTCCATTATGTCAAACACTCTGATTAAGTAGTAGGCAATAGGAAGCACACCAAATTCTTTAAAAAATAAATACTATTAAATCTAATATGAAAGACAGAAATATCTATAAATCTAAGGAAGTGCCTAAATTTGTAGATGTATAAGATCTATGCTCGAAAAGTAGATTCAAAAATAAACTCAGAAAAAAGAAACTTTGTTGACATCTAAAGACTTGGAAAATATCTGTGATTAATGACAACCAGGCATGAGCATAAATTAACGTAAAGATATTAATGCCTTTAGCTGATTATCTAGCTCTCTCTCTAAAATGCAGTTGTAGTTCACGCAAAGAATATATATCTCAAGGGTGTTTGCTATTTCAAAGACTGAGTAAATCTTGACAGTTATGATTTATGAGAATAATGGATTGGCTAAATTGTATTTGTAGTTTTAGAATTTTAATACAATATCTTGTAGCTACTGAAAGTGTTTCTTTACTGAAGGCTTTCAGTATTTTCGAGTAGAATTGAAATCTTTTATCCGGGTTGATAAGAATGAGATTATTTAAAGATATCTGTAAGATATTTTATATATTTATTTATTCATTTGTTTGTTTATATAGAGAAAATGGCTGCTTCTATTATCAACATAGACTGTAAGTTTACAAATAAATATTGGTTTAAGTTTTTGCTTCTTACAAGTACTGGCTGAAGTATTCAGAGAGATATTCAGACAACAAATGAGCTTCAGGTTCTTCAGTCATATTGATACTAAGATTGTCTTTGTGGTTGTTGAATAAGGCCATTGCATAACTTCCTGAGAAAAGGCACAAGTTAGACGATCTTGTGAAGGAGATTTCTATTGCCAATCAACTTGGGAGAAATAGCAACCAAATTGCAATATAAATAATAAGTACTCTCTTAGTAAAGGAAGGAATTTGATAATGTAGTAAGTCCTAGATGCAATATGTTTGGAAGATATATACACAAACACACACGCACATATATATATATATAATTGTTTCTACAATAGGCACAAGGCCAGCAATTATTCCAGTGTATTACTGGTACTTTATTTTATCGACCCTGTTAGGATGAAAGGCAAAGTTAACCTCGACGGGATTTGAACTCAGAATGGCAAGGGCCGTAACTCTATGCGTCAAAGCATGGCGTCCGACCCTCTACCGATACTGCCAATTCACCATTTATATAATAAATGTAATCTGAGTTTATCGAGTATTAATAATAACATTCGATTCGTTTGCAATTATGCAAACAAGCCTCAATTTTATAGCCATGTCAGTAGAATGAACACTTCATTCTTGCTCTTATATTGGCATGCGAACAGAACTGCAGACACTAATGTTTCTGGGCATCACCCTTCATCAGTACAGCTCACTGTTCACCTGACAAACTGTCAGAGCTAGTGAAAATATATGCTATTTTCAAAAATACACAGTGACTGATCGGCCTGATTTGTATATTTGCATATCAGTGGATCTGCTAATATGCATATCTGACTCATCATCGAGTCTGCTAATATGCAAATCAGGACGATCAGTCGAGAGATATCCCCACTGTTATCCTTCTCTTCTCCCCTTTTGAACAACCTCACCTTGAAAATTGTTGTCCACTGTGGTCTGTCCACACGAAACAAAGCATCATGAAAGTTGAAGCACTCCAAAGATCGATTACAAAAAAGATAGATGGCATGACAAGCCTTGACTATTTGAGTCGATTAGAAAAGCTCAACCTTTATTCTCTCCAATGTCGCCGTGAGCGCTACATTATCTGCATGATGTGGAAAATATTCCATCAGTTTTGTCCAAATGATGTTGGCATCACCTTTAATGTACACCCAAGGCTTGTGCCCCGTGCTATCTGCCCACGACAAAAATCTCAATCGCATCTCATAACAACAATATGGCACAATTATTTCACCTCAATTGGCGCGCTTCTCTTTAACATTACACCAAAACATATTAAAACAGAAACAGACCCCATCAACTTCAAGAAGTCTTGGGACAAATTCCTTCAAGAAATCCCGGATAAGCCTCCTACACCTGGATATGCCTCCGTAAACAATAACTCTCTTCTCCAGTGGGCCATCATGGTGCCCCAACCATCATTTGTGAGACTTTGCCAGGTGGTGCTATTAAGTTAGACATGCCTGGGCCAATACTGGCCAAAACCTATCAAAGTTATATATATATATATATATATATATATATATATATATATAACTTTGATGTGATGCAGATAGGATGACAACGAAGAATCAGTAAGGATCGACTATCGTTAAATCGGACCGAGGAAATACAGTTTCTATTGGTCTTACCAGTTGCTAATACTACCTATCGGTCACAACTCCAGGTAGAAGGAACAACGTGAAATAAAGTGTGTTGCTCAAGGACACAACGCATCATCCAGTCTGGGAATCAAACTCACAACGTCATGATTGTGAATGCAATTCTCTAATCACTCAGCCACACGCCTTCACCACACACACACACACACACACACACACACACACACACACACATATATATAAAGAAAAAAAGATTAAATCGAAAATGCAACTGGAGTCTTATTTTTAAAAATATATATATATTTATTTGGTTCCTTTACCGGTTTCGCAGTTCTTCTGCGTTTCAAAAGAAGAGTTGAGATGGAGGGTCTGTGGTTTTTCACACACACACACACATATATATATATCACAAAAAAAAGAGAATCAGTGTTGCGATGAAAGGAATTTATTTGACATATTACAAATGTTTCTCGGGCGACCAGCTCGGTGACCGAAAATCTAGCAGCTTCTACCCCGGTCGGCCGCCTTAGTCTACATCGGTCAAGTACACACCCGCAATTATGCTGTATCATAAATAATGTTTTGCGGGAATGTTTTTAAAAAAGCCAATCATGGGGATATTTAGCGTAACATTTGTAGGACACAGCCTTATGATACACTCCGCCATACATATTTCAAAAAGAAAAAGAAAAAGAAAGAACCTGTAGCGAGAACGTTTTAAAAAAAAAAACGTTTTTAAAAAGAAAGCTTTCAACATCCTTTCAAACGGAATGGCTATATCAACGGTGTTTTCAGCAAATAGACCTAATTGTACACTCACACACTGGACTCAGGGGAGCGTGCGTAGCCAAGATGCCGCACACTTATATAGGCAGACGGGAAAAGAAAAATCCATGGAAAGTCATCCGTACCCCCACGCATACATGCTCAGACAAATACATCGACCCATGCATGCACATACCCGTGCTCATGCATGTCTGTGTGGTCACACATACATACACGCACCCTCGTGCTCCCACACCGGATGCATATACTTGATGAATTCCGCCCCCCCCCCTCCAATCGTGCACCCACGCGCCGCTACGCATATGGTGCACACAGTATGGTATGAGACAACGCATTTGAGGCCTTGACCCAACCTGATCACGTGGTGATGTGAGTCCGAGGGAGCCTGCACAATATGCCTAAATGTTACGGCAGCACAGTATCCCTGCACTAATCGCATATAGCGTGGGTGGCACATATATAAAAAAAATCCCTGTAGCTCATGACATAAAATAATGAAATAGTATACAATGACAAAATAAAATAAGATAAAATACAATAAAATAAAATGCTGGAAAAAGAGGATGCATAAATGACAAGGATGCAGAGGGGACCGGGAATTACCAAGGTGTGCTTAAAGTTTCATACAATAGTTGTGGGCTGTGGTGCAAATGTTTATATGATATACATGGGGGCTGTTGGGCTAAGGCACTAGGTAGGAGCCTGCGCATGATGCAGGACTCGTTGCTTGTGGATAGGTGTGGTCCATGCGTGCGTGTAGAAACAAGTTATATATATTGTGGTTATGTGTAACATCCATTTCATAAAAGTATATATGAGATGTGCATGGGTTTGGTGTATGAAATATAAAGGGTATGTGCTTCATAACAATACATATGGAATGCACGTGGAGTGTATGTATAATGAAATGTGCCAGCGGAATGCGTTGTGTGCGTGTGTATATCGGCGGCATGGAACGACAAAATTAAAACTTGAAATCAAAATAAAAATTGAAATTAAAATTAAAATTAACATCAACATTACAATTAGCTGTGATATTAACCTTAAGACCAGCATCATGTCCATCATCCAAGTAGCGGATTAAGCACCGCAAATCGAATATCGGAAATCAACAATTAAAAAATTTAAAAGTTTGAAAATTTAGAAATTTGAAAATTTAAAATCACACATATGTTTGTAGACCCAATCCTATTGTAATGAGTCGGCGTCCGCTTATTGGTGCTATTAGGGTGTTCTACGAGGTGGTCAACGTTTGAACTGTCACTGCTATCACATTGTGCTGTCTTGCATTCATATATATGCAGTGTTCAATTATGGTCCGCTGCATGCACTCCACCTGGTTTTGTGGTGCTGGTTGTGCGTTATGCAGATCAATCCGGTATCACCAGAGCGGAGTGTGTGCATTTACGTTGATGTCGGCATGCCTGATTATTTCAGACTTGAGGTTGACTGCGTCGCCCTTAAATGTTATTATCTCCATAGCCTCGGATAGGCATAACTTGCACTTCCTGTCTCCGGCTGAGTACCCATTCGCATGCTGAACAATACCCCCGCTGAGGTCGTATTCAATGCCATTGTCTTTGAGTCTCAAAACTAAGTCCGCCAATCTGTTCCTGTACTTGAACGAGCACTTGTGGTTGAACATCCTCGACTTAAAAGTCGTGGATGTAGCTCCGACGTATGTGTGGCTATAGTTGTGCGTGGTAACCACACATCTGTATACAACGCATGGGGCACTCCTCACAGACACGTCAGTTACATGTCCATGTATCATTTTTGTAACTCCCGTTATGTGGTCCTGGCGTCTTATTTGTGTTCTCACCGGTCCTCGAGTGGTACTCCGGCAGAGTAGTGGTCTCAATGTTCACCAACAGCTGGTCTCTGCTGGCAGGTCTGGGGCCCTCCGCAGCCGCGCGTCTGCCCCCAAGCACGTCCCCAGAACCATCATCCACTTCCGCGTGCTCTCCCCGCAGCTCACCCGGTGGGTCTGGTGCCTGATCGTTGCGCACATGAGGTGTCCTCAATTTCAACGCGTTGATCTTGGCCATGTAGTCCGCCATGTTGTGTGCCGTGAAAAATGAGAAATTCACGGTGTGCCGATTGAAAATGTTGTTTTACCTCTGTGAAGCCGGGAAACATTCGTCCAATGCCCTGAAGAAGAGATCTGACACGTTAGCGCGTACATGCTTCGAGTATGGTGCATTAAACCATTTGACGTTTATAGATCTATTTCTATTTCGTGGTCTGCTACTAGTGGTGCTTGCATTGTCAAGCTGCTCTCTCGGGTTAAGCCCTACTCCTAATTGACCCCCCATTCTTCTATGCATAGAACTATTACTTAAGTCTGTGGAATGGCCTTCGCTCTCTAAGTTGTTCTGGGCACGGTTTCTAGCCATATTTTCCGTCTCAGTCCCGCTACCCGAGTATCCTGGTGTATCATTGCTGTTACACTTAGTCTTGGTATTAGCCCTAGAGCTCCGGGCTGGGTTATTTACTTCACTATCTATGGTTTGCCCGTCCCGGTCCGTGGAGTTATTACTGTTCAGTCCGTATGTGTTGTGGTCCCTAGTGTTCCCGAGCTCCCTCAACTGTCTATGCGATGCGCAGTCATCATTGTCGAGTTTAATACTCCTATCTATACTGTTGGGTGTTTGCTTACGTTCAGGTTGTCTGCCCAAGTTATTACTAGCGGTGTCTAGGTGTTTTTGTTACTCGCTATGCGGCCTGCCCCTGTCCAGGGTATACACTATGGCTTCTGTATACCCTGTCCTGCCCAGTGCCTCGTTGTAGTAGTCGGCGAGTTGATTGAACACATTCATATTGGCGGAGAGTGTGGATACACGGGTGGATACCCCCTTCACTATAGCGTCAATAACCGACTTGGGGTGGTTTGAGTGCCTGTTTACATACTGCAGGTTCTCGTTGGGCTTGTGATATGGTCGCTATAAGCCTGTATCCAGTTCCAAGGATACTTCTATGAAATTTACTGTCTTAGTGCTATTTTCTATTAGCACGGATAAGCCGTGCTGTTTAACGAAATGTGAGATGCGCTTCCACATGCGCTCCAGCTGGATAGAGTTTATTGAGCGGAAGGTAAATAGTGCGTCGTCTCTATATATCCCTCCGCCTATCCCTGGAATCTCCTCTGCTAACCTATGGAGCATTCATTTCAATCGTTCTGTTCATAGTGTTTGGCAGTAATATATATACTGGTTGGATGCCCTTGCTAAAACCGGCAACACTTTACAGCATAGACTTACATACATATATACATATATATATGGTGGCTGCCAACTCGTTTTCGAGTACGGCCACTACCTTATATCCATGTAGGAGAACCCCTACCGATGCGCTAAACAAGTGTGACTTTTTAATCCAGCCAGCGACTTGAAAACTCTGGTACAAACACTACAGCTGTGACAATTATTGACACATGATGCTGGGCCCATGGCACCATGTGACGACAAGTGCAGAGAGATCTCCATATATAAAGCAATGCCTGTGCCGTGAAGCTTTTATAGTGAGCAAAGGCACTGCACAAAGCCAGTCCCACTCTCTTAACCAAGATGATATTTACCAAAAAGAAGAACAAGTCAACATAATTGGATACCATCAGGGTTGCAGGTGTTATATCAGAGTTTTCCTTCTCCTAGAATTCTGCCTTAACAAAGGCTAAGGGGTCATCTCTCCCGGTGATATTGGATGGCCATTGACTCTTATACATATATACATACATATATACATACATATATATATATATATATATATATATATACATATATATATAAACACATATATATATATATACATATATATATATATATATATATATATAAACAAACACATATATATATATATATATATATATATATATATATATATATATATATATATATATACATTTATATATATATAATATAAGATCAAAAGATGGTTAAAAGAGTTTCATGCATTTTATTATGCGCATTTCAAAAACAAATATCATCATGCGATGATACTTGCATTCTCATCAGATAAAATAGGGAGACATGATATGAAGTTTAAAAAACACTTGCGAGCAGTGAAGTGTTAAATCTACATATGAAAAATAAAATAAGATGGATATATGAGATTGGGAAAAAAAAAGAAGGAAGGGGGAAGGAAAAGGTAAGGAAGAGGAAGAAAGAAAATAAAGGATGACGGGGGAGGAGTATACATATATTTATATATATACATATATATATATATATATATATATACATACATATATATATATATGTATATATACTTATATATATATATACATATACATATATATATATATATATATATATATATATATATATATATATGTATATATATATGTATATATATATATAAGTATATATACATATATATATATGTATGTATATATATATATATATATATATATATATATATGTATATATATAAATATATGTATACTCCTCCCCCGTCATCCTTTATTTTCTTTCTTCCTCTTCCTTACCTTTTCCTTCCCCCTTCCTTCTTTTTTTTCCCAATCTCATATATCCATCTTATTTTATTTTTCATATGTAGATTTAACACTTCATTGCTCGCAAGTGTATATATATATATATATATATATATATATATATATATATATATATATATAAATAAAGAATTAGTATATCTACCAACATATGTATACAGATGCATACCTATGCTAGCAAATATATAGGTCTAGTCTTAGTAACTTTGTAGTTCAATGCAAGGGGATGCAGAACAATTATATGAAAGACGTAAAATAAGAGAATTATGAAAAATTGACTTACTTACTAAAATTTTTCACAATTCTCTTATTTTACGTCTTTCATATATATATATATATATATATATATATATATATATTTATATATATGGTGAAGGCGTGTGGCTGAGAGAATTGCATTCATAATCATGACGTTATAAATTTGATTCCCAGACAGGATGATGCGTTATGTGGTTGAGCAACACACTTTATTTCACGTTGTTCCTTCTACCTGGAGTTGTGACCGATAGATAGTATTAGCGATTGGAAAGACCAATGGAAACTTTGTTTCCTCGGTCCGATCTAATGAAATTCGATCGACTGTCGATATATATATATATATACATGTCGATATATATATATATGAGGATTGCAGCATCTTCACAGACTATTGCCGTCTCTTATTGATTCTTCATTATCATCCTATCTGCATCCATGACTTCATAGAGGATTTTGTAGGCCAGCTGTAGATCTGCTAGGTTTATGACACAGGTGACAGAAGAGAGTTGTGCTTTCCACAGGACCGGTGGTGTCACCCTGTTGGACACAATCTTTATGTACCAGCATGTGTTATATTAAACCGGAACTTGTTCTACACACTTTGTTGCATATCACACACGTTGTTTTGCCAGGTCTTTGTTGAGTAGTGTTGCGGGTGGTTATCCTTTCATGTGACTTCAGCTGATTAACATATCCAGCCTTTGAGAGGAGTAGACGCTGACCTGACATAAATTGCAAGTCCAACTACTGCTGACTTCATCAAGTCTGTGAGCACAGCCCTTCAGGAGGTGACGCTTCAGTTGTTTATGTTCGAGACGACATTCCTCAAAAGTTTCGCTATCATCTTCAGTTAAGGTCATAAAACTATCAAGTTTCTATATCCCAATAGCTGCAAAAGACACTGGACATCAATCAAATCTGTAGAAATACAGTCGGTCACAGTTAATGTGAGTGGGTACACACACACTCAACACCTACACACACCGACTCGAGGTCAGAGAAAAAATATATATACACATACCAACACAGTATCAAATCTGTAGAACTATCGACGGTCACAATTAGTGTGAGTGGGTACACACACACTCTCACACACACTGAAGCGATGTCAAAGAAAAAAATAATAAGTATAAGAATATACCAACATAGTATTCAAAGA
The DNA here is from genome assembly GCA_964016885.1 of Eledone cirrhosa. Taxonomy (NCBI): domain Eukaryota; kingdom Metazoa; phylum Mollusca; class Cephalopoda; order Octopoda; family Eledonidae; genus Eledone; species Eledone cirrhosa. The sequence goes on from OZ024740.1 coordinate 99,979,644, forward strand.
AAAAATAATAAATATAAGAATATACCAACATAGCATTCAAAGAAAAAATAATAAATATAAGAATATACCAACATAGCATTCACCTAAAGTTAATTTACAAAACAACAAATGCTACATTGGTTAAATCTCAATTTGACGATGTAAATTGGAAATATTAGGTCAACCACACAAGCAAGTAAGATCAGTTCAGTGTTCTGCTATACGTGTATAGAATTGAATTGTAAAATCCGTATCTTCAAATAGTGTATGTTATGGTATATACACATCCGTATCGTCCAAAAAAGTGTATGTCTAGGTATATACACATCCATGTCAAGAGCAAGCAATCAGCTCATTTCGAACTCAGTATGTACGGCTGTCCCATTGAGAATCCGAGTACCCAAAACTGTGCGTGCAAGCAACCGCTATGTAGGCCAGCAAGGGGCTCTGTGTAGGGTTGGGTATTTGGATTAAGGTGTCAGTAAATGCGATTTACCGTCATAATGGCCCTTGGGCTTTTAAGATAGGTGTTTGAGTGGTGGAGGTGTGTTATCCAACACAAAAAGTAAAGTAAAATAACAAAGGATAGCAAAACCCAGAGGATGTGTGTAGGTCCATTAATGGTGTGTAAGTATTATTGTTCAATCCGTAACCGTGAGCACACCATTGTTACATGATCACTGATCAAAACCTAGTGAAGTGTTCAATCGGTAGGAACGTGACCAGTCATAACTGTGGGAACTCAATGTCTAAAGAAAACGGGTACTGTGTGTAGAGTTAAGTATAGTGAGCATAATCGGTCTTAACTTAGTGTGCAATACGTCTAGCTATATCCCAACCGAGAGAACTCAATGGTTAGGGTATCTTAAAGTAAAGATAAATGCGCGTAATCGGTCTTTCCTCAGTGTGTAATCATTTTAAGTATTTACTAACTAGGTATTCTGTGTGTGTAATCATTCTAACTATTTACTAACTAGGTATTCTAAAGTGCACTCAGCTGTGAGAACTCTGTGGAAACAGGCCGAGTACCGTTTGTGTGTGCGCAAACGATCTTAGCTGTCTAACTACCTGAGTGTGTGATTTTCAGTTTATTGATAAACTGACATAAACATAAATGAACTCCAACCAAAATTAAATGGAAAAAATGAATGGAATAGCAACATCACAACTTACAATTAAAGACAAAATGAAAACACATAGAACAAACATCCAACCAGTTACATGTAAATAAACAAATAAATAAACAAATAAAAACACACAGAGACACCCGGATGTAACACATGCGCAAACTAAGCACACAACACACACAAAAAGGACAGAACAAGGGAGAGGCACAAAACAAAGAAAAGAATCACTGAAGAGGTCACAGAATGTGTGACGAAAGAACTTTGACAATATATGAACAATCGCCCGGTTGTGGAAGCAACCAACCAACCGGAAATTTATACATTTTTAAAATTTATAAATTTAATTTATAATAAATTGGAGTGAAAGCAACTGGTGACCCTCCCAATGTATAACAATATATATATATATATATATATATATATATATATATACATATATATATATAAATATATATAAAGAGAGAGAGTGAGAGAGAGAGAGGGGTTAACATACTCACTGCATTTGATAATAAAAAATAAAAGAAGAAGCTAATTAAACAAGCTATTAGATAGAATTTAATTAGTGAAGCACTTGTAAAGATGTCAGATTTTATTGGAAATACGTAATTGCCCTGTAAGTGCCGGATTATGTTTAATTATAAGACAATATTTATTGATCTTTGTAATATTTTATGTGGTAATTATAATTTCTGCCATATTGATATATGTCTACATGTGTGTGTCCGTGTGAAAGAGAGATAGGGGTAGAGAGGAAAGTGAAAGTGAGTGTACGTAACGTATAAATTATATATATATATATATATACAATATATAGAGTTATATACTCATGTATTAGTGTTTATCATATATTAATTTATATTAACTTGTATATATATATATATATATATATATATATATATATATATATATATATATATTTATTAAAATAATAGATTAAAGTTTAAGCAAAGAATCGCTGCTTTCACCCTTAACGGGATCTTCTGAAACTAACAAAGTCAATCTGTGAACGCAGAAGTGAATATTTCAAAAAACGTTGCAACCGGAGGAAGACAGGAAGACGATACTTTGGTTCGTGGAAACGTTCCGTGGCAAAGAGCGGGAAAAAACGAATATAATACGTCATTATTTGGAGCGGTGAAAAACAATTACACGCAAAGACAGAACCACGTTTATGGTATAAAAGAAGTCGTAGACTAATGTTCTCTTAGGTGGCTCATAGAGACGTTCTCTGGCAATGAACGGAAATAACGAAGATAATACGTCATATGTGGACCGTGGAGAACAATTGCACGCAAACACAAAACCACGTAATCAACCCGATTCCTACAATTACAGTTAGTACTAACGACAGGGTTGCGCGTGTTCCTACGGTTAGGTAGCTTAGCTAAATGTGAAGCTGTGATGGTATGTGCAAGGTTAGGAGTCGTAGAGTAAGAAATTTTAATAGTATTTCTATTAAAAATGTTACTATATTTATGTGTAGGAGGAAAATGCTTCGTAATAATGGATAGAAAGATCTTAGCTAATGGTGTGGCCACCTCCATATTATATGGTGTGTTATACCATATAAAGCGTCGGGATCTATTTCTTCTAGGTCTATTCTCGTACTCTGTATATGCTACCTTATCGACAAATCCACTCCGAGCAAGAGCTTCATTGTAATATGTGGAATGGTCGTTGAAAATATGCTAGTTAGTAGATAGACGGGAAAGCCTCAAAGAAATGTTTCTTACCAGGTTCTTGGTTATGCTGGCAGGATGATTAGAATGCTGACTTATGTAATTAAGCGTATCATTCGGCTTTCTATACGGGTAATACAAGCCTTTCGATAAATTGAGGGTAACATCGAGGTAATTAACGACCGAGAGGTTGGCCTCAACCTGTATAGAGAGGTTGAAGCCTTTAAAGAAGGCTGTGAGTTCTTTTCTGAACCTGTCGGAAGCATGTGGGCCGCACATAGTCATGGTCAAAAGACCATTATCACGGTACAATCCACTGCCCACGTTGGGGAATTCGTGCTTGATAGAGAAAAGAAGGAAAAGGCCGATAAGATCAGTAACCTCCGCAGAATGGCTGGTGCCCATACTCACGTCGAATGGGGTACTATTAGATGTTTTAATCCAAATAGAGTCGTCGAAATTAATCACCGACTCACGGGCATTGAGGATGACATCAACTTCGAAATCCTTAACCACTGTGAGTGTTTTAGCGAAATTGATAGCTCTAAGGAGAATGGTAAAGTGATGGAGGAGTAGTAATTATTGATGTCGAATTAGATAAAACGGCAATGTTCCTTGTTGCATATGCCGTTGAACCAATCAATCATCGCGAAAGAATTGTTCCACAGTGCAAGAGGGGCCAAACCTCTAATTTCAGGTATAATTCTATCAAGAATCCTTTTACTAAGTCTACCTAAATCGGACTTCGTAGGGTTAATAAGCCGAATAGAAGGGTTGTTCAGAAAATTAGATTTGTGATCCTTCAAGGTAAAGTGGGGAGAAATAGGGTCCAGAGGTTCGGTCCGGTCCAGGATGTTGGGATCAGAGGTGATTTTAAACCCAGCATCGTTGATTTCATTAATGACGCACTGATTAGTTTTACGGTATCCTTAGTTACAGCATTATGTAGTAGTTGATGGCAAGTACTGCGCTCCACTTGATATAGGTTGCCAGTTTTGTCGGAATGGACGTGCACGGCATTAGAATCCTTAATAGAACGAATTCTATTCTTCAGGACCTGCTGGAAAGAATTGCACCTATTCCGAAATTTGATACTCCGTATGAGTTCCAAGACATCAATTTTTGAAGGGTAGCAATGCTGGGTTACACGGAGGGTTATTATAGGTTTAAAACCAAAATGTATCCTGTTTGTTGTCTGCTTTTCGCTTATTATCGAAATAAAGGGCACGCCAACGCAACCTTTTAATGAACGCGTCTGTTTTCTGTATCAGAAGTTTTAGGTATGTTTTCTGCTTGGTACGGGTATGTTATTTGTACAAATATTCAGATGTTGTTTCTGCATGATGAATATAAGTCAATAGAGTGCTCAATCGAGGGAGCCAAATAGTTAGAATTTTAGTCTACGACTTCAGTTATACCATTTACGTAGTCTTGTGTTTGCGTGCAATTGTGCTCCACGTTCAACATATGACGTATTATCTTCCTTTTTTCCGTTCATTGCCAGAGAACGTCTCTATGAACCACCTAAGAGAATATTAGTCTACGACTTTATTATACCATAAACGTGGTTTTGTCTTTGCATGTAATTGTTTTTCACCGCTCCAAATAATGACGTATTATCTTCGTTTTTTCCCGTTCTTTGCCACGGAACGTTTCCACGAACCAAAGTATCGTCTTCCTGTCTTCCTCCGGTTGCAACGTCTTTTGAAATATTCACTTTTGCGTTCACAGATTGACTTTGTTAGTTTCAGAAGATCCCGTTAAGGGTGAAAGCAGCGATTCTTTGCTTAAAATTTAATCTTTTATTTTAATAAATATTTGCACTGCGGTTCTTATATATTTGATATATATTTATCCTTATCGACCCCTCTTTGGATTTTAGTCTTCAAATTTATTATTATTACTATATATATATATATATATATATATATATATATATATATATATATATATATATATATATATATATATGTATATATTTATATATATATATATATATATATATATATATATATATATATATATATATATATATATATATATGTGTGTGTGTTTGTGTATGTGTGTGTTAATGTATATATATATATATATATATATATATATATATATATATATATAAATATATATATATATATATATATATATATATAAATATATATATATGTATATATATATATGTATATATATATATATATATATATATATATATATACACAGAGGTATCCACTGTAAGTGGAATGAGAACCTTACGTATATCAACTTTAACTCTAACCACCCACTCTCCATGATTAAATCAGTTCCCCGGAGTATTTCTCTTAGAATCTCTCGCCTATCGTCTAACTCTGATATTTTTAGTGAACACGCTGAATACTACAATAATGCATTAAGGAATGCTGACCACCGGGATACAATAGAATACTTTGATAGGAATTTCCATAACACACATAGCTCTACACGAAATCAAGGAATACGTAACCGGGGGACTAAAATACAAGCACACACACACAGTACTACCAGACATACTAATAATAGAAAATCACCACCAAATAAATCACGTTGTAGAAAGTATATCTGGTACAATCCTATTTTTAATGCCTCGATTAGTACAAAACTATCTCTTTCATTCTTTAAGTTAATCAACAAACACTTCCCTAGTTCCCATAAATACAGCAAAATTCTGAACTCTAAAACTATTAGACTATCATACTCCACTGCACCAAATCTTGAAGCATACATAAAAAAAACTTAACTTAAGGCAATTAAACAACTCTACAAAACAAAACATTTTAGTAACAGATGGGCAGAACGCGATATCTGCCTCCCAACCACTAAATGGGAGACGGGTATTACACAACCCACCTGTACCACTATCACAACCTATCCATGGTATACCCGCTACCCACAACAAAGAATGTAACTGCCATCTACCTGAAAGATGTCCATTGAAGAATGAATGCCTAAAGTCCAACATTGTTTACCAATGCACGGTTGAATCGAACGACCAGAAATGGTATTATATCGGATCTACCACCACCTCGGTTAAATCTCGCTGATACCGTCATCGATTCTCAATCAAACATCCTAATCACCGTTTTGTGACCACGCTCGCCAACAAGACCTGGCAACTCCGTGAACACAACCAACAGTTCACCTTAAAATGGGATATACTTTCCAGCGCAAGTGCATATCGGAGTGGATTGAAGTACTGCAGGTTATGTAACCTTGAGCTCTTCTACATATTAAAATCCAAAAACAAACTACTTAACGATAGAATTGAACGATCATTATACTGCAACCACAAACTAAAAGCTAAATTCTCTCACTATAAAATAACTTAACATTCGAACCCGTAACTATAACACCGCTTTCTAGCTAACCACCTTCTCTTCCCCTCATACTACAAGACAATACACTGCTTATCACTATAAATGGTAACTCAGTGCAATTCCTAGATTACTACTACAAACCCAAAGTTCACTCACCACACAAACTTCGTCTGTCCCCTCTCTACCTCTCTCTCTACATCCATTACACTCTCTGTCTCTCGCCTTTGGCCTACCTCCCTCTCAACATCTATGAACCTGCCCTCTGGGGCAATAAATAATTCCGACCTTAACTATCAACGCATCTCTCCAAAAGTAACCAGTATAATAAAACCCCTACCATAACATTTTGATTAAGATATCTACAAACCACTCTCTCCTACTTCTCAAACCTCTGCATATCTTTCTCTCTCTCACCCTCTCCCCCACTTTTCTCTCTTCCTTTTCTACTCTATCTTACCCAACAACCCCACTTAAGGGTATTTAAATTGTACATTTTACCATTCTGCTCTGAGGAAACAGTGGTCACAGCATTGGATATTTGAGTTCTGCAAGTACTTGTGAATTTGCACATAGCATAACTAGGCTGTAGTACCACCGTGGAAACACTTGTAAGCACACGGAATAAATTACCTTTTTATGATGTCTACCTGTTATTATTCATTCTTTATATACACTCCGGAATACAGAAGGATCAGGAACTAAGTTTCTTCAACAATTCTTCCATAACTCGTAGAGTACCCTCTTACCGTACGTCAACCATATCCAGTGTAGTAATTAACCATTACTACATCTTGGATAATACTATACCTAATATATATAAATATATGTACATATATATATGTATATATATATATATGTATATATATATAAATATATGTATATATATATATATATATAAATATATGTATGTACGTATAAATATATATATATATATATATATATATATATAGTAATAATAATAAAATTGAAGACTAAAATCCAAAGAGGGCTCGATAAGGAAAATATATATCAGATATATAAGAACCGAAGAGCAAATATTTATTAAAATAACAGATTAAAGTTTAAGCAAAGAATCGCTGCTTTCACCCTTAACGGGATCTTTTGAAACTAACAAAGTCAATCTGTAAACGCAGAACTGGATATTTCAAAAAACGTTGCAACCGGAGGAAGACAGGAAGACGATACTTTGGTTCATGGTGACGTTCGCTGGCAAAGAACGGGAAAAAACGAATAATACGTCATTAATAGGAGCGGTGAAAAACAATTACGCGCAAAGACAGAACCACGTTTATGGTATAAAAGAGGTCGTAGACTAATGTTATCTAAGTGGTGCATAGAGACGTTCTCTGGCAATGAACGAAAAAACGAAGATAATAAGTCATATGTGGAGCGTGGAGAACAATAGCACGCAAAGACAAAACCACGTAAATGGTATAGCAGAAGTTGTAGACTAAAATTCTAACTAGGAGACCGAATGAATCTCCGCTACAGAGTTAAGAACAAAGTAAATAAATACAATACAGAAGTAATAGAAACAAATAAATACATACACGCAAACAGATACGTACATACACAAGCATACGCAAAACCTTACCATAGGTCTACAAAACCACGCACATATAAATATGTGTATGTGTGTATGCTTGTGTACAAATAAATAAATAATTATATAAACGTATATAAGTAAATAAATACGTATATAACAAGCGCACACACATACCTACAAATAAATACACGAAGGTTCGGAGACGTAAGTCAACTAAAACAAGAAGTACACATATACACACACCCACCATACGTACGAACCTGCATACTCACGCAGACGCAAAACTCCCATATACACATAACCAAACCCTAAATACCAGAATATGTAAAAATGATAGGCCATAACAGTCAAATATACGTACGAGAAGGTATACATATCTT
>OZ024740.1:99992680-100080180 GCA_964016885.1 Eledone cirrhosa
TTTGGGGGTTAAATCTACATCAAGATTCATTGCTCGCAAAAATATCTTGTTTTGATTTTGCAGCAGGTCATATAAATATATGTATATATATATTATAAATATATGTATATATATGTATAAATATATATGTAAATATATGTATATATATAAATATTTATATATATATATATATATATATATAAATATATGTATATATATATATATAAATATATATATATATATATATAAATATATATATATATGTATATTTATATAAATATATATATATATATATATATATATATATATATATATATATATATATATATATATATATATATATATATATATATATATATATATATATATATATATGAATATATGTATATATATATATATAAATATTAATATATATAAAAGGATTAACAAAATATTGTTATAGGTAATCCAGTTAGAGGTTGTGAATTCTTATTATAAATAGTTTTACCGTACGGCGTTGTTTGACTCAACAAGAGGTTTGCGTAGGTGGCGAGTTTATGATTTCACATGTATTCCTATATACGTTTATCTTGGAGTAATAAAATTGTAAAAGTGATGAATAACATGGTCAACAGTACAATAAAAAGGGATTTATTTACAGTCTGACAAAATTTAAATAAGTGACATTGTCACTATTTTAAAACAATAGCGTATGGTCTTCTAAATAGTTTTACTTAAGCATAGAGTGTATTGCAAAATACACTATGTATACATTCATATATATATCGCTATTTCAGAGCACCAATTCTAATTTTCAATTTCTGCTGGACTGGCGACCGCTCTGCATAATCAGTTCCTGATTATTACTGGAATTCTATATGAATCCAACACACATAATTTTCAGCAAACAGGAGGCAAAGAGAACTTTGATAAGTACCAAAAAGTACGAAACAGAGCTCTGTCAGTTTATCTCCCTTGTTTGCTGAAAATTCAAATAAGTGACATTGTCACTGTTTTAAAACAATAGCGTATGGTCTTCAAAATGGTTTTAATTAAGCATACAGTTTATTGCAAAATACACTATATATACATTCATATATATATCGCTATTTCAGAGCACCAATACTAATTATATATATATATATATATATATATATATATATATATATATATATATATATATATATATATATATATGGGTGAGTGGAGCGTGTGGGTTTTGGTGGAGGTGAGGAAGGAGAAGAGGTTGTGGTTGGGGTCATGGAGGAAGAGGATCATGGAGTGGTCAAGTAGGGGGTGACACGAGTAGTGGAGGCGGGGGGGGGGGTCGAGGTTGCGGATGGTGGAGAGGGAGGAGTGGAGGGAGTTGCGCATGAGGAACGTGAGTGGGGAGGTATGAAAGTGGAGTCGGAAGCCTTCGGGATGAGGTGGAGGTGGAGGCAGCGGCTGAAGAAATGGATGTGGCTGGAATGCAGGGTCTTAGCGAAGAGGAGGTAGGAGAGTTGGAGGGCCGAATGGAGATAGTAGGGTGGGAGGAAGGGGGTTTGGAATCATTTGAGGCGGGTGTGGGGTATGTGAAGAAGGGATTTCATGCTGGATATGGTGAGTGAGGGGTGTCTAAGAGGAGGCGTGGTCAAACAGAAAGGGGGACGGCAGAAGAGAGGAGAAGGATGTGTTACGAGGTGGAAGTGGTACAAAGGGAATGAATGCAATTGGGATAAACAGAGACTGTAAGGAAATAGGAACGAAAAAATTCAATGCAAAAATTATCATAAACAAAAGAAAAAATAAACAGAAAAATCCTATATATATATATACACATACATATATAAATATATATATATATGTAAATATATATATATATAAATATATATACACACATACATATATATATATATATACATACATACATACATATATATATATATACATTCATGTATATATAAATATATACATATATATATAAATATATACATACATATATATATAAATATATATGTAGGCACATGGTTAGAGCATTGGCCTTGCAATCGAAAGGTTGTGAGTTCAATTCTCAGACCAGGTGATGTGTTGTTTCCTTGAGCAAGACACTTTATTTCACATTGCTCCAGTTTACTAAGCTGTAGAAATGAGATGATAGGGACTGGGTCCATATCTTTCCACTGCAAAGTGGTCGTGTAGGTGCCACGGCAAACAAGAACCTAGCACTCACTGTAAATGATGTTGTTGTTCGGAAGGGCATTCAGCTGTAGAAATCAAGCCAAAATCAGTTTCCGTCCCACTCTTGCAAGCAGGGATAAAGCGGACGTAAAATGAAATGATGATGATGATGATGATATATATATATAAATATATATATAATTATATAATATATATTAATATATAATATATATATAAATATATAATATATATATATATATATAAATATATATATATAATATAATATATATATATTTTTTTTTTTTATCCTGCGTTCAGTCTTTCTCGTCGCTATGGTCACTGCGGCCCTTCTATCGATCAGTGTCTTCATTTTTCAAAGCTGTCTAAATGTAATGTTATAACTCTAGGGTTTTATTCCCTATCAGGTGCTTAGATGCACACTGAAACTGCATTCGTTAGCTTGGCTGCAACCATGGCTTCGTTGATGCTGTCCTAATTTTTGTATATATATATACACATATATATATATATATATATATATATATATATGATACATAGACGATATTCGTTTGTAACAGATACACTGGAAGTCATTGAGAAATTAAATGGAAACCTAGAAAATAACATTTAACATCCTGTATAATACAAATATGACTCCATTTCCTTCTATAAATATCCAGATAGATAACAACAGAAACTTATGTTTGTGAGCATCTTGGACACAAATGAATGAAATACTTAAATAGACAAAACCACAAATGTCCACATAATAAGAGAATGTCAGTGGTAAAATTCCTACATGGAGGATTTAGCTTTTCTACAACCAACCAAGTATGGAAAAAAGAAATTCACAGAATAAAACAAACACTAATGCACAACAGATGTTCTACTACACCAACTGACTGAGTCAGACATGAATACTGTGTAGGCATAAAAACATTGAAGCAAATACAAGTAGCACCACCTTTAAAAATATACATACCGTACATTATATGAATAAAATGCATTCAAACTGTTGAACACATGAACATATAAAGAAACCTTATAGAATTGAGTGCAAAATGCATTAGACCAAATTATAAACGAACACAAATAACATGCAATAAGCCACAAATATATAAATCCAAATTGGTGATACAAGTGAACAATACGGTTTATCAATTTGCGGTTTGTAAAAAGTGAAAAATTTAAAACTTCATGACATGAACTGTTACATTAGTCATATAAGTACAAACTCTTTCGTAGCTTTTTTTTTTTCGTGTGTGATATATTAGTTTTTATTATTCACAGTTGTATATATATCATTACAAGTCCTTACTGAATGAAAATATAAACGTTTAAGAAATACAATTAATTATTGCTAGGAACCTCACATATGTGATACAGAAAATATATCAAATGTAATACATGGAAAAAGGGAAGCATAAATGAAAACGACCATCAATTCACCACTGACTATGACAATTGGCCGAGCATCATAAGGATCATCGGAACATTTTGAGGCAAGCCAATACACTCATAACTTCATAATGGGTGATGGCGAGGCTAAGGTACTGAAATAACAGACACCCTTATTGGCATCACCTGACACCACAATAAGGTGAGCCACCAGTGATAACAAGAACTTTGCTCTCAGCGACCCATTTCCACCAAACGTCTCGAACACAACAGGCTGGAAAAAAATTATTATTACATAAATTCAGGTATTTCCGAATGTTATTCTGTTCGGCAATGGAAGCACAGATCCTTCACCTTTACCATGGCGTCCATGATGTGGGAGGGAACAAAAAGTTTGCTGACTGGGGTGTCCCAGATGAGACACCTACTTCTTACCCAGGGGCAAAAAGGTAAGGCTATCTGGTCTCTTCCCATCACTTGTGGATAATCCAGCCAGCTCCAGAAATGAGAAGATATTTACCCGAGCTAGGGCCCATTTAATGATCAGGTTTAGCTAGATTTTGTGGGAAAACAATCAGCATTCAAGCAGCTGGACAAACCATGTAGGCCTGTTGAGTCGAGGGACCTACTACAGCAACATCTCAGACCCCCACAGACATCGGCTCCTGCTCGAAGTTCAATGGACTTGTGCAGCTCTTCCTGATTGAGAAGACCACCAATGTTGGCCACAAACAGGGCATCAATCCAGTCTCCCAAGAACTTTACACTTGCGGAAAGTATGCAGCACCTAGAAAATTGATCAGAATGATTAAGGAGACAGTTACAATTTTCTCTCGAATGCAGATTGTCCCAGACTTTCTGCCTCTGTCTATTCTCATCAGTAATGAGAACTGACAAACTCAGAAATCTCCACTGTAATAAAGCTTCATACATCTCCCTGGTTGAACTAGTCCATATTGGAAAGGAGAGGATGTCACCTACTAAAGGGGAGGAAGCATGGATAGAGGAAAGAAAGCAAGGTGGAAACAAAGGTGTGCATTTGTGCAGACCAAGATATCCAAGTCATTTTAGGAAAGCAGCCTGGTCACAGGACCCTGGAGAGAGTCGGACATTAACGAGATCCTCAAGCTCACTGAATATTAGGTTGTCAAAGCATTGTAGAGATGACGAGAATTTGTATGAGAGACTAACTCTGAGGAAATACAACTTAAGGATTGATAAATAATTCCTGAGTATAAAAAAAAAAAATTGGTGAGGCTCAATGATTTTGAGGTTTTCTAAAAATTTGCTTGAGGTTAGCTAGCTTAGATTAGAAAATGGACTCAAAGGCTTGGTCAGTAATTGGGGCTCCAAGGGATCACCATGCTGATGAGACAGGAAACACGATGGAAGGGAAGGGCTCTGTGAGCAGATCAACAGTTTGGGTGGTGAGCTAGAGCTCACTTTTGGAACTGTTGACATGAACGCCCATATGACCCAGTTCCTCAATCATTGTTTTCAAGGCTGCAAGGACCTTGTCTGGAACTGCTCCGCCAAAAAAACAAACAAGCATCATTCAGATCCAGGTCAACTCACATCTTGGTGCGAAAAGAGCATGCCTGAGCTGGTCAACCGGTTGGACCCCTGTGGCAGATAGGACGAAATGGTTGCTGAAGTAGAGGTAGAATGGCTCTTGATAGGCTTGCCAAGCAAACTGGTAAAGCTGTGGGGCTCTCTCCTTTACTGAATGGAGGATGACATTTTGACTGATGGAATTGAATGCATTCCTGAGATCTAGTTTGAGGATGACCTTGTGAGTTCCAGAAGGCAAGTTAATAAATGCTCTGCTGGAATGAGTGGCAGCTTCACAGCCCAGCTTTATACCTACCCCTGACTGGATAGAGAAAGGTTTGGTGGACAGGCTGTTTGAAATCAAAGACGGACACACTTTCGCAGTTAGTCATAGCGGTGTGCACCCAACTGCTATGGAGCGGGTGTCACCGTTGATTTGTGAGGCCGGGCAATTTAGCCCTAAAGAACAGGGGGCAAATATAAGGGAGGACATTTTCACAAGTTGACGAAATGAGTGAGCTTCTCTAAGAGCTCTAGACCAGCATCTTCAGCTGAATAGGAGACACCATGCTTGAGGTGCTGAGGTCGAAGGCCATCAATCTCTGTACCAGGACACCAGAAAGTATATGATCACATTTGTGATGTTAGCTGGGGTGAAGACAGGTTGCAAATAACCTGGTGAATCGGGCCAGTGTAAGTGATCATCTGGAGGGGTCAGAGGATGTTTCACTCACAGTCAATTGAGTGAATCAGTAGTGCACTGGGTGAGGGATGACAGAGTAGAGAAGATGAACAGCTCTTTGAATGTCAAATTCATTGAATTTGGCATTTACAGCCTTCTTTGAGTTTTGTGATCATCCATTGATTTGAAGTGAGTTGACCACCAGCCTGAGATGACCAGTAGTTGGGGTTGAATCAAACAACACGAACTGCCATTTTAGGGAAAATGTGATGGAAACGGATTTCATGTTGGACAAGTGGGAGCAAGAATAGTTTCTACCAAATCCAAGGTGTCATTGGATAGGCAGACATTCTTCAACAGCTTGGAAAGAGCACGAGCAAAACTGGTCCATGCTCCCTTTGGGATCCCATTAATGAGCTTCAACTCAGACAAGTCCTGGAGGGCAGCAGTAAAGTCCTCAATGGAGATTTGAACATCAGAACAAGGTTCTGACCTGCAGAGTGAATCGGAGCTGAAGTGGCATTAGTTCCATGTCCAGTTTGCAAAACTTTCAGCTTGAACATTAGTAATGCCAATGCAGCTCCTGTGATAGCTTAGGCTATGGGAGTGATATTTGATTGTCTTTAGGTATTGACTAGTATAAGAGCAGAGAGTGCAGTTTGATGGTGAATTGGCAGCATCAGAGGAGTCGTCCTTAGAATTGGGATTCAGTTGGGGAGAAGACAGTGGGAGTAGGTTAACAATAGAGACAGCATTAACTCTTGCAGTAGGACTCAATTGGGGGAATATGACGTTGGAGGCAAGCTAGCTGTTACAAGAGTGGTGGGGTGAATAAGGGGATGAATAGGGTTTGCATTTACAACTAGAAGTTTATTCTGCATTACACACACAAAACAAAACTAAATAGGAAAATTTTATTAGAAAATATATCAGGATCATATAGAATTCTTCACACAGAAATAGAAAATTAATTATGAAAGCTTTCTTATATCACAACAGAATTCTAAAATAAACACACAGACAATATACACACATCTGAAACAAAATAAGCATGTGGCTAATGGTAAAAAACTGTGGTGATATATCACATGTGCCTACTATAAAAACAAATTCTGTACAAAAGCCACTGCACATCCTAAAAACATAATTGTATTAAGTTTTATCTTTTTTTCTTCAGGACTTCCTCATTAGTTCTTTGTTTGGTTCAGACCAATAGTGTTCCTAAATCAATTAATTTATTAAAGTTTTGAAAACTTCAAAAACTCATCTTCATAATAAGAACTATTGTATTAGTGGTATGTCAATTGTGTGATTTGCAGTGGTCATAAAGGAAGGTGGGTTAACTAAACGAGGAAGAAATAAGTAAGACAAAGTAAAAACAAGTGTGGCTATTAGTTGACGAACTAGAAATGAAAAGGTATTTGATGTTTATAGCTTAGGCTTTTCTTCTGACAGATAGAATGAGGGAAAGACTCTAAAGTAAGAGAGAGTACCTGCATTGAGTACAAATCACATCATATTGAAAATGACCAGAATTGAAGCTAAAAGGAAAATGGATTTTGTTAAGAGTAAGTGACAAGGGAAGTCCTACATGCATGACGAATGTGACTGTATGTGTGTGTTCATTTTGTGCATACGTATGTTATTGTATGTGTGAGTGTGTGCAGGTTTGTTGTCATTGGTGTTATGTCTGTTATGTATTTTAAGTATTTACTGTAATATCAGTGTCAGAATAACCAAAGAGCAAAAGTAACATATCTTATGCATCCAAAATTCTTTTGGGTCCCATGCTTAATGTTTTATGCTCTGGTACTATACTGTCATTCCCTTTCATTAATGACTGGAATTGTGTAAGATTCAGCCAATGCTATAATGGTTACCTAGAGAAAAGATTTGAAAAGAAAATTTACACATACACTTTTTATTTGATAATTTGAATCTTGATCATTACCATAAAACAGGATTTAACAAAAAGGACATTTTAGAATACAAATAAATAGAGACCAAACCTGACAAGTCTGTTGATAATATTCTTTTTCTAACTTGTCATTCATTTCTTTAAAGAGATACTC
Source organism: Eledone cirrhosa (assembly GCA_964016885.1). Taxonomy (NCBI): domain Eukaryota; kingdom Metazoa; phylum Mollusca; class Cephalopoda; order Octopoda; family Eledonidae; genus Eledone; species Eledone cirrhosa. Next base: position 100,000,502 of record OZ024740.1, read on the forward strand.
TCCTCTGATTTGAACCACATTATTGGCATTTAAATATGTAATTAAAATGTATAAAATAAAAATAGTTAAGTCAAAAAATTGTAGAAAGTAAAAGAAATTAGTATTCTAAGAAACAAAATTGGTTTACTACAAAATTTAGTCGCAACTCCATATTGTTTCTAAGTGTAGTTTTTAAATATATCTAAAAAATCTATACTTTACCCCTGTACTTGGAATACTTTTGAAGTACAAATACATTATAAATGAAAATAATTAATTTTTGAATGGCAACAGTAAATGGGTAGATTTATTTCATTTTTGTCAATGATTATAATAATACCAGTTGAATCAATTAGTTTATCTCCATCTACTAACAAAGGTCTCTCCAGGGCTTGATTTAGAGATTGGGGGGCCCCCTCATACACAAAGAATTTAAAATTTAGAATACACAAAACTCTCAATATTACATATCAATGTTAGCTGGCACAAGTAATTGGAATTGAAAAAATATGCATGCATATATGGAATTCAGAAAATCTAACCATCCTCATTTTACATCCACTTTCCACACTGGAATATGTTGAATAGATTGTTGCAGACATATCAGAGTGACCTCATATTGTTCATGCATTACATATTTGGCATGGTTTCTGTGGCTTGATGCTCTTCCTAACATATCCACTTTAGAATGTTTACTAGGTGCATTTTTTTGCAATGCCAACACAACCACTTTACACAGCAACATCAAATACTTTTTATTAGAATATTGTTCTGATAACCAACTGTCTTTAACATTGAGAAAATTTGATAAATTTTGCCACAGTAAAGATATGAAATACTTTTTAGTAAAAATATAGTTCTTGTTGTCAAAGGGATAACATTAAAAAGCTCAATGGAGGGCACAAATAAATTGCTAGAGTCATTGTTACTGCCCTCCACCACTGCTGCAGGAGGCCTGGGGCAATTTCCCCCATTTCCCCCTATTAAATATGGCAGTGGTCTTCTCTGTATCTCCTTAGGAAAACTGTATAGTAAGGTAAACTTGCAGTTAAACTGCAAAACTGGAAATGTTGTCTATAGCATAAGATGTAAGGAGGATTGGTGCAGAAACAAGCGACATACATATGGGGGACTGCCTGTAGCATAAGAAAGAGAATAAAGGAACACTGGTGAAAACTTAAGAAGGAGAAAAGCTCATCAGTGCTATACCAATACACCAAACTGGAATATAGAGCTCAATAAATAACATAGAAATATAGATCCTATCCACACATAGAACTGACACAACACTCAACGAATTACATAGGCCACACACATAACAGAAGATAGACTTAACTGGAACAGAAAACACGAGGGGAATAGTAACAGCTCACAACCTAACAATTGAAGACAGAATAGAGAAGAAAATCAAAAACAGAAAAAATACAAACAATGAAAGTTAAAACCCAAAACATACATATAAAATGCATATGGACATGACAAACACTAAGACACATAGGTGAAAACACAAATGTATGTGTAGACATGAATCACTAAAATCTCACCCCAAAGCAAATGACAAGATGGAGTAGAAGATTAAGACCAGAAAGAAAAGGAGGCACAAAAGAGAACAAACAGTCACAGAGGATGTCAAAGACTGTGTGAGGAAAGAACTTTGACAAATTAACAAATAATTAGTAATAGCAATAGAGTGAGAATCATATGGTGCATGTGTTTCTTTTTATTAGTAATACTGATATGACCATCCCAAAATAGAACAATTTTCATTTCATTTCATTTTATGTCCACTTTTTCCGCGCATGTCCAGGGTGGGTCGGGAACTAATTTTGGCTTGATTTCTACAGCTGGATGCCCTTCCTAACACCAACCTCATTTACAGTGAGTGCTGGGTGCTTTTTTGCCGTGGCACCTCCACGATCACTTTGCAGTGGAATGATATGGACCCCAGTCCCTATCATCTCATTTCTACAGCTGAGTAAACTGGAGCAATGTGAAATAAAGTGTGTTGCTCAAGGAAACAACACATCACCCGGTCTGAGAATTGAACTCACAAACTTTCGATTGCAAGGCCAATGCTCTAACCACTAAGCCATGTGCCTCCATTAATATATCTCTATATATATATATAAGTATTGAAGTTTCCGTTGAAAATTGAAAAAGTCATAGGAGTGAAGAGTGCTCTATGTAAGTTACAGAGCTAAATTTAATGTATAATAAACAATACAATATAATTACCTCATTACCAGAGGTTTCCCGTTAAAGTTTTGCCTTTCTTGGGGAGATTTTTCAAATATTTCACTATGTTTTAAATTGCCTTGTCTGACGAACGAATGCGGACGTTTCTTGTATTCGTCTTGTTCGGGAAACCCCAGGTAATGAGGTAATTATATTGTATTGGTTATTATATATATATATATATATATATATGTGAAGTATTTCCTTCAGAAAGGTATAGGAAAAAAGAGTGCTCTATGTAGGCTACAGAGCTTATTAGTTATGTAATAAACAACATAAGATAATTATTTCATTTACCAGTGGTTTCTTGACGACAGATATTGTGTTTGTCTTCAGTCGTCAGAATGAATAAAAAACATGGTGTTTTTATTAAATATGGATTTGAAAACAAAATTTAGGAAATATGAAAGTGAGGCTGAAAAAAACGGGCGAAAAGGAAATAGGGGAAAAAAATAAAAAATATATATATAAAAAATATCCAGAACATAAACATACACATACTCAACTACACGCATATACTAAAAAGTATGTAGACGTATACTCTCTCACATAAGCGTATTTGCGTCTACAAAGAAATACGGACAGGAACGTAAATACATACACATACATATACACAGATATATATACATAAATACATACACATACATATACACAGATATATATGTACTCTAAAATGTACACACATATACGGGAAGTAGTTAGGAAGCAGGAGTAACTAAATAAATAAATAAGAACAAAAAATATATGTATATATATATTGTTATACTTTGGAAGGGTCATGTTGCCAATAAGAAACACACACCAGTTGTTTTCACTCCAATTTATTATAAATTAAATTTAAGAATTTATAAATTTCCGGTTGGTTGGTTGGTTCCACAACCGGACGTTTGTTCATATATTGTCAAAGTTCTTTCGTCACACATTCTGTCACCTCTTCAGTGACTGGGGATTATTTTCTTTGTTTTGTGCCTCTCCTTTGTTCTGTCCTACGCCATCTTGTTTTTGTGTGTGTTGTGTGCTTAGTTTGCGCATGTGTTACATCCGGGTGTCTTTGTGTGTTTTTATTTGTTTATTTATTTGATTATTTACATGTTACTGGTTGGTTGTTTGTTCTATAGTGTGTGTGTTTTCATTTTGTCCTTAATTTTAAGTTGTAGTGTTGCTATTCCATTCATGTTTTCTATTTAATTTTTTCATAGAACATATAGAACAAACAACCAACAAGTAACATGTAAATAAACAAATAAATAAACAAATGAAAACACACAGACACCCGGATGTAACACATCCGCAAACTAAGCACAAAACACACACAAAAACTTGATGGCGTAGGACAGAACAAAGGAGAGGCACAAAACAAAGAAAAGAATCCCAAGTCACTGAAGAGGTGACAGAATGTGTGACGAAAGAACTTTAACAATATATGAACAACCGTCCGGTTGTAGATCCAACCAACCAACCGGAAATTTATAAATTTAATTTATAATAAATTGGAGTGAAAGATACTGGTGCATGAGTTTCTTATTGGCAACATGACCCTCCCAAAGTATAACAATATCGGTTTCAACACCCGTTTTCAGATAAAGAATCATGCTAAACAAATTCAGAAACGAATGTTTATAGCTCTGGTATCTTCATATCTATGGAGCGCTTGTCTGCACAATACGGAAATTGTGCTTCGCAAATTTCTACCCGCCGAAATGCGATTCTTGCTAAACTTATATTTATATATATAAATATATATATATAAGTATGTATACGTACATACATATATGTATACAGACGTACAGTAGTATGTATATATATATACATATATGCACACATATATATATGTACGTATGGATTCACCGAACATTTATTATAAAGCTCGGTGTGTTTGTAAACAAACATCCCGAATTAAGCCGTACAGTGTCTAGCATCCAAGGTTGTACTTTTCCCAGGCACAAAACCAAACTGCATCTCATCTAATTTAATCCTTTCTCTAATCAGTTGCGCTAATATTCTCTCTGACACTTTTATAACCTGATCCATCAGCTTTATGCCCTTATAATTGTTCCTCTCTAGAGCATCCCCTTTACCTTTGTAGAAATTTATGAAAATACTGCTGCACCAGTCTTTGGGTATGACACCACCATATATAGCTTGATTAATGATGCGTGCAACTAGTGTAGTGCCTACTTCTCCTGATGCCTTCAGTCCAGCAACCTTACCATTCTTCATTTCCTTAATTGGCTCTTGTACCCTATATTCTTCAATCTCAATAGCTGGTCCCTCTGTCGGGTCTACTGCGGGTAATTTCTCTCTGTCCCATTCGTTCTCCACATTCATCAGTCTCTCATAATGACATTTCTAGGCCACCTTTTTTTTCTTGATCATTCGTCACACTAAGTACATTGGCATCATTCCTGACACACTTATCTCCAACAACATGCTAATTTGTACTGACACACTGCCTTGCAATGCGGAACACCGCACGTCTCTGATCTTCCTGTTGCAGAACATTGGCAAATCTCCTACTCTCAGCCTCCCTTCGTGCTAAGTACACTTGATGTCTAGCTTCTCTCTTAGCGGCTGTGTATCCTTCTCTACTCCCACCGTTTTTCCAACCCTTCCATGCCATTCTTTTGTCTCTATTGACCCTATCTACCGTGCTGTTCCACTACCAGATCACTCTCTGTCTGGTTGAAGCTCTGCCCCAACCACAATTTTCTTCAGTAGTCTGCAGTAAGGTCTCACGCAAGAAATTCCAATTATCATCTATGTCATACGATTCTAAATTGTCTTCCTCAACGTCATACACATTTTGAAGGTCCTTTGCTAAATTTATATTTTAATGAAATGTCTTTTAGCTTCCAGACCTTTCTGTTCCTCTTTTCCACACCTTCCTGTATGTCTCATTCTTTCTCCTGCTTACTGAGATGTCACTAACGACTAACCTATGTTGTGGAGTATATTCTTCCTCGGGGTATTGCTTAGTATTTGAAAACATCTGTCTGTCTCGCTGTCTAACTAGCAAGAAGTCAATCTGGCTTATGTGCTCGCCTGATTTGTAGGTTATTAGGTGGTTGGTAGGCTTCTGGAAGTTAGTGTTGCACATGGTTAGTGCATTTGCATCACAAAATTCAAGAAGCCTCACTACTTCTTCATTTCTTGAGCTGTAACCATGCTCTACGTGTACCCCAGTGTATCCATCCTGGAGCTGTCCAACATGTCCATTGAAGTCCCCTGCTAGCATAACGATGTCTCTGTCCTCTGCCATTGCTGCTGTTTGTAAAAGTTTCTCGTAAAAGCTGTCTTTCTCTTCTTTACCTTGGCCTGACTGGGGAGCATAGGCAGAGATGATTGTCAGTAGTCTCTTGCTTACAACTAAGCTAAGCTTAATTATTCTATTACTAACTACCTCTATTGTGTTATTGATCCATGTCTCAGCCAGTAATATGCCCACCCCACCTAACACATCATCATTACCCACCGAGAAAAGCTTATAACTACGATGTTTACCTGAGATTAGTCTTGCAGAGGCACCTCTCCATCTCACCTCTTACACACAGCACACATCCGCATGCCTTCTCCGTAAGCCGCAATGTAGGCAACTCATCTAGGAGAGATACCATTCTGAATAAATTAGTGCGGGGTAGAGAAGTCCCCTAAGTCCAGAAAAACAACTTCCCTAGTGCTGGTGACACGAATAAAAACACCCAGTCCATGCTGTAAAATGGAGGGGTGGGTAGGGCCCCTGAGTCCAGTGAGACGTCCTATCTAGTGCTGGTGGCACGAATAAAAGCACCTAGTCCATGCTGTAAAATGGAGGGGTAAAGAGGGTCCCTGAGTCCAGTAAGACAACCTTTCTATTGCTGGTGGCACGAATAAAAGCACCCAGTCCATGCTGTAAAGTGGTGCTTGTGTTAGGAAGGGCATCCAACCAGTATAATAAATGCCAAAATTATGAGCACAACAAATAAGAATAAGAATATATATATATATAATTACATAATAAACATCATAATATAATTATTTAATTACCAAAGGTTTCGGGAAACTAGACAATCTAAACAGAAACGTCCAGTACGTTCATCAGATGAAATATTTATGTTATGAATATAAGATTTGAAATTAAAATCTATCAAATATGAAAGTGAGCCTAATTAAAATAACGGAAAAGATACATGTACACACAAATTCAGATATACATAGATGCATATATACATGTGTGCATCCATATGTACATATATATATATATACACACACACACACACACACACACACACACACACACACACACATATATATATACTAGCTGGCCCGTTCGGCTAGGTATACAAACATTTTATCTTTTCAGGAATCCCCCCTACACTCTAGTGCAAATATACCACATGCTCTCTCAAGTCAGCGAGATGGGAGGGTTAAAGTGCTCTGATGTTTGGTTTGAATAGTTTTTTAGGATTCCCCAGTTCAGCAGCCAGTACATTAAAGAAAATTGATAGTTACAACAATAAAGGCTGAACAGAGAACATATTTTTTAAGAAACATTAATTTGTACAACCATTATGGAAATTTCAAGTTACAGAAAATATTTAAATTACATTGTTAGAGCCTCAGAGTATACAATATTTTTTGTTCGGCCCTCCGGAACAAAGATGAAGAGATTGTTTGGCGAGCTCACCCTAGAGCATCCTACATACAATTGACCATGGGAGAATCACTGATCTCGTAGCTCGTCTCGCGTAGAAGCTCTCTAGATGTTGACCTCTGGACACTCCTGTCAGGAGCAGGTAAGCTGTAGTGACTTAGAGGCCTACCACCAATCTCCAGGACACTGTTTTCAAGACAAATGAGCGCCTCATTGAAAACAACATCGTACGTTACGTTCAGATTGTGTCTGCGTGTGCGGTGGAGGATGTCCTCCGCTAGACTTTCGCGGTGGTTGTTCCACATTGCAAGAGGATCGGTGAGATCGCAGTTGTGCAGCATAATAGCAAAAAGTTTTCGCAGTGAGAAGGGACTTTAGCAGTTGCTGCTTCTTGCAAAAGTATCTGCAAAATTAATGCAAACATATCTGTACACGAATATATACATTAAAGTTTAAGCAAAGAATCGCTGCTTTCACGCTGAAACTTAAAAAATCAATCTGTGAACGCAGAAGTAAATATTTCGAAAATCGCTATCTAATGCAGACAGCCAGACAGACAGCCAGACATACAGACTAAGAGAAAGAGGGGAATGTTGTGCGACGTTATAAGAAAAAGTGAGGAATTACGTGAAAGTGGAAGTGTTGACATTTGAAATTTTAAAGAAGTGAATATTTAAATAAAGTATTTAATCTTTTAACAAAATTCAGTAAACAAAAATACCATCACTTTTTTACTTGGAAAAGTTAGATCTATGGTGCAAATTTGGTGATGTTTGGTTCAGTCGTTTGGCGGAAAGTTTGTTACCCTCATACGGCCGTCAGCTTTATAGTATTGATATATATATATTATGTTTATGTATATATGCATATATGTATATCTGAATCTGTGTGTACATATATTTTTTTCGTTATTTTAATTCAGTCTCACTTTCATTTTTAATAGATTTTAATTTCAAATTTCAAATAATTCATAAAATATATATTTCATCTGATGAGAGTACTGGACGTTTCCATTAAGATCATTTAGTTTCCTGAAACCTTTGGTAATGGAATAATTATATTGTCTGAATAATTATAAGTCCAAGGCATTTGTTGACAGTGAGAGCAAATATATATATATGTATATATATATATATATATCCCTTCTAGTGTCAGTGTCATCCAGTATCAGGCTCTGTAAGATGGGTTCAGCGCAGCCAACTGGCATGTCCCTCCTCATAAAGGTGCCATCCAGGGTCACTCCGTAAATGTGGTTGGTGTTAGGATGGGCATCCAGCTGTAAAATCCCTGGCCAAATTTACAGTCGTCGTCGGACATGTCTCCCAATGTGGATGACCCGTCTAACCCATACAAGCATGGAAAAATGGACGCTAAATGGTGATGATGATGATATATATAATTATATATATAAAGCATCAATGTGTATTTATATGACATAAATAAGTGTGGATGTGATTATACATATTTTTATTTCATGTGTATATATTTTTAATGTATGGATAAACATGTGTGTCTATGTGTATCTGCATGAACATGATAATATAATACACAAGTAATTCTAATTATATCTGCCTCTTTCTATATATATAATTATATATGTGCGTGTGCGTTGGTGTGTATGAATGTGCTTATGTATGTATATATGACATATGCTTCACTATGTTCATATATATATATATATATATATATATATATATATATAAATATATAATCTATGACCTATTGCATGGGAACTTGTGGACATCTGTGTCTGTATGTACATTCTTCCACATGCATTTTTAGATTTAATTCTATGTACAAATATATATATACATGAATACAAATGTATATGTTGACGCACCCAGCCCAGCCACTCAGAGTCACATACAAACACATGCACACATATATATAACTGCAGTACTTATTGAAAGATTTGTAATATCTAGACATTTTATTGAATCTATTACAAAGATAGAAACTCTTTTACTGAATAATAAGAATTATTCACATAATGGATGATAGCAGAAATATAAAAGACAACCAGGTGAAATATTTATATTGTTTGTGTTTCATTTGTCTTTGAGGATATGATATCAATTGAATATCTTCAGGAACATGATCCTTAAGCATTGGGAATAATTTTCGAGGAATTTGTCAAAGGATGACTTGTGCTAGCATATGGCATATGTAAAGACAAAAACCTTTTATAGTAAGACCTTTTGAGGAAATTACCCAGACCAAGTACATTACATTGGAGCCAGCAATCAATTTAATTCATAAAGCTCATTTGATCAGAAGGAGAGGTCATAGTTGAAAATGAATGTGTGATATTTGATATAATATTTCTTCCTCGTTGGTTTCCATTGAAATGTTATAATATTCTCTAATTAATGTACTTGAATGACACAAAGATTCATAGCAATGTTTCCAAACAGTTTGAAGTTAAATTAAGACTAAACTTCAATAATGGTTTTCTAAGAAAAGGTGCCCAATCAATTATTAGTCTTGTATATGTAATTCATTTAAACTGTGTATCTGCATTTGATAAATCTGTAAGACGTGTGAGATTTCTGAAGCCATACTGGTTGACTTAACACTGAAGATTAGTTTATTTATTTTCAGTCTTTGAATGTTAATGAATTCTATTAAATTTTAGAGGATGCTTTTATACTAAGGATATCCATCATAGCCATATGTACAGTAACAGAATGATTAAGATGCTAGACAAGTAACCTAGAGGAGATAGGATAAATCCTTGCTCAGGTGCACTGTACCAAATACTTATTTATGTCTTCACTTTGATCTATAATACACTGACTCAGCTTTGAATAAATGTTATTCCACTCTTCTTATCGAACATATTGAGTCGTATTCCACTGTATTTGCAGTTTATAGCAGTGTGAACCTATCATTATTATCATTTTACATTCATTTTGTTGGAGTGACTGTCCACTTAGATGGTCCAGGATCAACATCTAACTTACATACTAGTTGTGGCATGGATGCTATAAATTGATGCTCTTCCTAATGCCAACAGTTTTACTGGGAGCATTTTAGCTTCACACCAGCACTAACGAGGCTGTTATCATGATGGATACCTAACTGTAGAATTCAGTCTCAAATTCTTTTGCCCAAGCCATGCTAGCATGGAAAATGGACTAATCATGAATACTGATAATATGAAATATGGTTCAGTCACAATATATTCCTCTTCAAACCAAATTTATTAAACTAATATCATCTCATTCTGAAACTAAGTGTATAAAGGTAAAAAAGAAAGACAAAGAAATGAAAATGTGATGTGTTTTGGTATTTTATTGATTCTATCAAATTTGGACACTTAACAACCACCAATGAGAAAATTTAGTGTGACTGATGTCTCACTGGTAATGTGTGAGACACATAAGTGTCCGAAAAATTGTGTGAGGAACTTGTTCAAGAATAACAACTTGTATAACTAATTCAACTGAGTCAAGCAACTCAGTTCAGTATTGTATCTTATATAGCAGACTCAACTTGGTTTAACAATATATACACCATATTAAACTCAGTACAGCAACTTGTATTATGAATTTAACTGAGTCTGACAACTGATACAACCAAACCAAACCAGAGAAGTGGGTCAAATGTGATATGCCTGCAATTTTGAGAAAGAAGTGTCTACTCACTTCAAGTTCTAATTCTTTTCTGTTTCATGTAAGTACATCATGTACATTATATACATGTATATATTCATTAGCTATACATAAGCTTTAGCACTGATATCTAAAATACTTAATGAATGATTTGAAATGAGGCCTACATTTTACATCTGGCCTGAAACCATTACCAGCTTTATGTAGTGGTGGTACTCACATTTTTTCTCTAGCCTGAGCCTTTTACCAACTTTACATGTGTCCATTTAACAAATTTACAAAACACTATAATCAAACTTTGAAATGACACTCTTTTATCAATATTTGACTTTGCAAACAACTCAGTTATTTTTATGAAACCTATCAAACTTGCTGTATTATTTGTTACAGCCATTGCACACTGAATAACTCTCCCACTGCCTCCAGTTCCTATATTTCTCTCTAGAGATAAGGGGAGAGATAAATAGATAGATAGATAGAGAGAGAGAGGTGACAGGAAACAATTGTTGAATGTGTAGATCTAACAATATATTTTGGTAATGGTTTGATACAATCTAAACTAATATTTGAAGCAGATTAACAACTTCCCCAGAACAATTATTCCTTCTACCGGGGTAATCACCTAACAACTGATCTCATGTTTGAGGTTTAACTGAAAATAAAGTATTACTCTGTCTTAATTAATCAGCCTGAAGTCTAATGAGCAATGACTTCTCTCATAAATAACAACAGAGACTAACGAGAGATTTCATTGATTGATTGTCCTATTTTGGGGTTGGTTCAGGGCTATTCTAGATAATTATATTATTCCTACTCTAAACAGCAGTGGATTAACTGAATTGCTAGAGGATGAGAAAAGTGTTTTAATGTGTTTATTTTAGTTCTTTACATTCTGAGTTCAAATTCTGCCAATGTCAACTTTACCTTCCATCCTTCTGGAACCAATAAAATAAAGTACAAGTCAAGTATTGGGTGGAAATAATCAACATCACACTCCTTGCAAAATTGCAAGTTCCTCTCCCTCCTCCCCTCTTCTTCCCCTCCTCATCTTCCTCCGCCGTCTTCTTCTTCTTCTTCTTCTTCTTCCTCCTGAGAGGGTCATGGGGGCAGAGTCCCCAAACACTCCTTCCAGCAGGTTCTGTCAGAAGCAACCATGTCCACCTCCTGATTCAGCTGGATCCCCAAGTGAGACCAGCCAAGCTCATGGATGTTATCTAACCATCTTGCTCGGGGTCTACCCCTGAGTCTCCTGTTGGTTGGTTTTGCCTGTAAAATCTGTCCAGCTATTCTTTCCTGAGACATTCTAAACATATGCTCATAATATTGGAGCTGTGACATCTCAATTCAGAAAAGTAGCAGTTGTATCTGGAGTGACTCAGGCTTAGAATTCTAAAAAAAAAAAATCAACCTGGTAACCAAACTTATTAATCAGAATAGGACAGGTTTTTACCATATCATTTAACTTGCAAAAAATAGCTCTCAAATCATCTTTATATCTCATTTTTACTGATCGTTGACTCTAATGGTGCTGGCAGTGCCTATGGCATTTTAAAATCAGGCAGTGCCCATCAGAAAGTCCTTTCGGATGTCTTCATTGGGATTATAAATGAAGGAAATAGTTGAAATTTGAATGAATGTAAGTTTTTCAAACCTGTTTATGGATTTTACATGAATTAACTAAGCCACTTTCATTACCATATTTTTAATAAAAAATACTGCCTGCAGTTTTCAAATAATTTTCTAAGTAATCAAAAATTTGAAGAGTTTTTCTCATTATTAAGTTGGTGTTTGGAACATAATTCAACTAATGTTCTTACATAAACTTCTTAGATAAATATTATCCCTTTAAGACTAATACATTTGTATCATAGAAATTTTAGACAGGTTGGCATCAAAAGTTTTCAAACACTACAAAAGAGTGAGTTACTAACCAATGGATTCTTTATTAGTTTCTGGGTTTCTGTTTTTGTTGATACATACAATAATTGTTTTACTTGTTTTAGTTCAGCAAGTGAAGTTGAAAGGCTTCATGGTGGATTTTTACATTATCAAATACTGCCAGATAACATAATTCCCCAGTGTTTATGATGAAACATTAGTTTCTTAAGGTGTAAATGATGTATATGTAGCACAAAGTATAAATGATTGTGATGCAAAGTACCATAGAATTGTTGTTTTATGGAATTATTTACAATCGTTGTCACTGAATGATAACAGGAAAAAATTTAAGTATGTCTTGAGTCATAGAGTTTTCAGATGCATGTAATCCCACACTAATGCTACTGAAGGAATCTGAAAAAATATCTCATATATTATAAGGACTAAAACATTATGTTGAAAGAGCTACATTGTTTTGTCTGAAAGAGCTGCATACATATCACAATATCCACAATAGCTTATACATCAAACTAGTTCTCATGTTTCAAGTGCATTTGTAATTTTAAGATTTAAAAATCTGTAATAAATGTAATATATAAACTTACAGTAGCTACTTAAAAGTACTACAAACTACAAAAAGTATTTTAATTCATGACAATCTTTTTCTAGCATTTCTCCAACATATATGTAAGGTTTTACAGCATTTTCTATTATTTCAAATTCTGTGTCATGATGAATCTCCCTGAGAACTACATTATGTGTACATGTGTCTGAAGAATGCTCAGCAACCCACTTCTATGTTAATTTCATGAGCAGGTTGTTCCATGGATCATATCAGTAACCAACAGAGTGCTCTTACTACCATCCTGTGTGGATGTAGCAGGACCAAAAAGTTTTTTCTCAAACATAAGATCCCAGGTTCAATCCCTGTACATAACATTTTAGGCAAGCGTCAATTTACCATATCCTCAGGTCAACCCAAGTCTTGTGAGTAAAACTGGGTAGATGGAGACTCTTTGGAAGTGTATTGAAGAATTGAACCTGTAATTCAAAAGGACAAATTTGTCACACACTATGTCACAATGAATTTCCCTGAGAAGCATTTTAAGTTTACACTTGTCTGTGGAATGCTCAGACACGTGGATGCTTATTTCCTGCTGTACCATTGATTAAACAAATTAATTATCTCTAGAAAATATAATCATATAACTCCACACCAAAACTGGCAAACGTCACTATTTTTCTGGATTTATAACTTTTATAGCAGATGTTTCTCTCTAAAAATGTTGCTATTCAGTCATTCATTAAAGCAGATTTTTTGACAAGAAAGGGTCATTGAAATATTGATATGAATCAGGAATTATATGATTATATTTTCTAGAAATAATACATCATAAAATTACCATTAAGTTATATAATATTTTATTTGATTCTTAAACAATGAATGCGTTCAGTTTATCAAAATAATCCTATTGTTTCAAAAGCAGTAATTTGCAAGGTTTGTTTGACGTATTCAAGTCTGAAATGCTGTTAGCTATTTTAATGAAGTCTTTGATGAAAGTTTAGAGACACCAAAATTCTTTCACCTTGTACTTTATTGAATGTTATGCTTAGCTAGATATCGAAGGAATCTGTTATATTGAAATGATTGTTTGGAGTCAGTCACTAGACTTAATGATTGCTGCTAATAATATCCTGATTACTGGAAACTCTTCAGAATCAATGCCTGCAGCTGAGACTAAGATAAAATATAATTAAGAAATAAATGTAATGGAAAGAAACTGCTGAGTATGCATATTTCCATGGGGCTTAGTAAAATAAGCATTAATAGATTGAGATTGACAATACAAATTATCATAACATCCCCCATGCTACTCCTGTATTGTATTTACACCATCAGGTTCTTTGATAATTGTACATTCCTCTACTTTCCATAATCATCACTATCAATGCTAACACACCAATTACCATCATAACAATTATCATCATTACCATTGCTATCACCACCGCACCTCTACCAAGATGATAAAGATCATCATCAACATCATAATTACTATCAGTCCAAACGCATCTTCTATGATGACGGTGAAGCCATCACCATCAACATTGCTACCATTTCCAACAATAACACCACCAGAATTATGATTATCATCATCATCGTGAACTCTGCCACAACTACATCATCATCTTGAATATTATCATATTTATACAATTGAACATTTGTTTTGTTTCTTTCTTTATTTTGTTATACTTTTTTAGAATGAAAGCAATTTAGCTGAAAATAAGAAACAGTAAAGTACAAATTTTCTATTCATATTTTGTTACTATTCCATTCCTGCTTTCTATTGAGGTTGATGGAAAATATTATGACACACGAATATATGCACTCATAAACATAGTGAGAAGCATAGATTAGAATGAGTGTACACATGCACACATATATCTGAAGAAATACAAAGTCTATTTCATTGCAGTACATGGAATATTGAACAGAACCAATAAGGCAAACACAGAAGCCAGATAATTTTATAGTCAACAAAAATGAGATAAACCACTGGCTTTAAAGACTTATCCTTCCTTGGTGAACACTGCACCATTCAGTATACACTACTGATCCTTAGTTTCAGGATATGAGCTAGACAAACGTAGACACAAGACAACCTAGAGAAAGAAGGTATGGAAGATGAAAGGTTCCTCAAATAGATGTAACTTCATAGAAGTAATAAGGTGTGCTTATGAAAAGGAGATAAAGTTTTATGTTGTAAAGAACTACTCAGATTTTCTAAGAAACAACATGTTGTGTGCTTAAACAGCCACTCTCCAAAACATGGTTCTTTTGTAGTGTTCATGATGTAGTATCTGCTACTTGTCATTACACATAATGTAGTAGATTCTAGATGAGAGCTTGAACTCCTAGAAACTGCAGCCAAATATCCCTCATATCACACTCCAGCATCTTAAATAAAAGAAATGATACATGCCTGAAAATAAGATGAGATTTTCACAGCTGGAATGTTATTTTAATATAGGTAAGCTCGATCATAGATGACTCATGGTAAAGCAACAGCAAAAACAACAACATTAACAAAAATATGCAAATAAACAACTAAATGAACCATCAAAAATAGTGTATAAAACTCAAACAAAGTACGTTACAACAGATTATCCCTTGAAATACAAATACAAAGCTTCAATTCACACTACTATGTAATTATTGATATAATCAATAATGCTGTATGAATTAAGACCTACAAACAGTGGTGGGAGAGAGAAAAGGAAGGAAAAAATTCCCTGTAGTTGTTGGACCATGACTTTTTGCCCTTGGTCTTGTAAAATGTAAAGGTGGACTGTAGAGGAGGTTTCCTTGAACTGTTAGGGGCAGGCCGGGTGAGAGGGTAGATTCAGATAAACTATTATCATGCAGAACAACTGTATGAATGTTCTGGGCATATAGCCACTTCCACACTAGAGCATTTCTGCCAGGATAATATTTTCTTTGCCAAGTGGCTTGCCATTTAACATTGGCTTAATGGAAAATTTGACTTTTGCCTTAGTTGGGAAAATCTGTCAACAATTTTAGAGAAAGAGAATATCTACTAAATATGAATATATATATAAGCATATATGTATAGTTTGTATGCATATAATATTTGTATAAGTCTGTATTCGTCTCATATTCACCTTGGAATTGAACAATATGTGTATGTGTGTGTGTGTATCATCATCATCACTACTATTATCATCCTTTAATAATTGTTAAATGGCATTTATTGGAGAGGTTGTCACAAAGTGAGAAATTAATCAGAATTACTAACCTCTCAGATAGGCTGGGCATGAACATCTTGCTTACATATTTTCCAGCAATTTACAGAGTGTAATGTATGGGTTTCAACATGGCACCAGTACTTGGGAAGATGTAATGCCCTTGGAACAACTGAATAGATGGTGTAAATAGTTACTAAAGAATGCTGGAGTGGGGTTCAGATTATAAATGGGTCAGAGTGGGCCAGGTTATGTGAACACAGAGGTTGTGTTCAGTGGGTGAGGATAATGACAATGATACACACACACACACACACACACACACATATATATACACACAGTTATGTTTGGGGAGGCTCATATTGTTATAATATTGCCAGAAATATATAATATAACACACACACACATGACAATACAATGGCAGAACATAATAGTATCATTATGATGTCACATGTGTGTGATGAAAAGACACTGAGAGATTATATATATATATATATCATCATCATTTTCATCATTTCATTTCACGTCCGCTTCTTCCCTGCTTGCAAGGGTGGGACGGGAACTGATTCTGGCTTGATTTCTACAGCTGGATGCCCTTCCTAACACCAACCTCATTTACAGTGAGTTCTAGGTGCTTTTTTGCCGTGGCACCTCCACAACCACTTTGCAGTGGAATGATATGGACCCCAATCTTATCATCCCATTTCTACAGCTGAGTAAACTAGAGCAATGTGAAATAAAGTGTCTTGCTCAAGGAAACAACACATCACCCAGTCTGAGAATTGAACTCACAACCTTTCGATTGCAAGGCCAATGCTCTAACCACTAAGCCATATGCCTCCATCATATATATATACATTTATATATATATTTCTAACTGTTGGTCAATTAATGATAAACATTGATTGCCAGCTAAATTAACTATAGAGATGTAAAATTTACGGAAGTGAAAACCATCCCAAATCAAACAGAGAGTGTGTTTTATTATATATTATAACAATATGTAGTATGGATAAGAGATCTTTCCATGCTACCAGACTTAGGGCTTTATCTTTCATTTTCTTTTCAGTCCAAGATATTTTGAATATTCTCTGAATGAACCGCATTTGAGCTGCATTTGGTTTCTTTGTCATTTCATTGTTTATAATCCAGCAGTCACAACCATATAGAAGGACAGACTATACGTATGCTTTCAAGACATGGATTTTTGTGTATACACTGATGTGTCTGTTTGTTAATATGAATTTCAATATGTTAAAAGATATCAAGAAGCCTTTTTCTTGTGAGTATCAGTGATGCTAATTAAATTAGTAACATTTTGGACATTCTTTTCTCCAATGATATCCTGATTTATATTGGCATGCATATTTAAATAATATCCTCAGGAGAGGAGGTTAGTGGAGGATGTCAGTTTAGGACAGTGAATTCATACTATTGGGGATTTCAGAGATGTTGTACACACTCCTTGCTTCCAGAGCAGTTGTTAAATTTCAAAAGTATTTTGATGTCATATCAAATGGATATTTCAACACACGTTGCCTCCAAAAAATATTTATTATTTAGGATTAAAATAACTGATAATATAATTGGGCTTTGCTCCACAGAGCTTGCTAGTTTCATGCCATTCATTTTGTATCCACCCTGTCCAAAAGGCTCCAAGCTAACCACTATAACCCTTACGTAATGACTAGAATATCAACTCCTTGAAATTACGCCCTTGCTTACGTCTTTCCAAAGTGTGGACATGTAACACTTTAAACAGCTCATCAATGTGATTGATATTTCTAGTTGTGGAGGTTCTGTGAAGACCATGGGTACTCCCTCTTTCCCCAGACCTACCAAGTTAAAAAAAAATCATATTTCTGTTGAAAGTTGAAGCTTATTGCAGACTTCTTACTAAATCTAAGAATTAACTTAATACATTCTTTATATTAGGTATATCACATTCCTGCATGGTGTAAAATATAATTAAAATGGATGGTACAGGAATAGGCATCCAACTGTGAAATATTGTCTCAAAAAAACCCCCACTATGAGAATGCAGAAATCATGGAGTCCGCAAAGCTAATTCCTATTTTAGGAGCGAAAATTTCCTTTAAATAATTGGTTCATGTTGTTGATGTATTCTTTTTTTTTTTAATATTGATGTTGGAGCTACATAAGACAGTTGTACTGTAACATTATCATTTACTGAGAACAATATATATACACACTTGTTTTGTAAGCAGATTTTTAAAACCTACCAGAACAGAGTACATTATATCATAATTATCATGTACACACTGATATAATAGATATTATGGATACATCTAAATAATTATATAATAAGAAGTGTGTGAATAGAAAGTCTCATATTGGAAATCTGCTGTGATGGAAATGCTATATCGTGGATTCGTGCTTGGGGATGACTGAGTGATCCAATATGTACAAACAAAATAACAATGGGCTTCATGTCATTATATGCCTCTAATATTCATACCACTGCTTGCTTTTGATCAAGATGCAAGCCACATGCTTCCTCATATTATCTGTAAACAACACTATGTGCAAATTCATAGCTTCACAAATTAGAATCATAAAGATCAGAAATTATGAGTTAAATAAAGCTACAAAAAGGATTCAAATTACTATTAATGTCCCTTGTAGAATAAAGCAGCCCCTTTACTGCCATGCCCTAGACCCAGAACCTAATCACACTCCCCCTTCCTGTCCCCATTCTTCTGTGACACTAAAGTCCTTCCCATTCCCTCCCCTTTTCCTGTTGTTTTTTTTATCTTTATATTTTTCTATTTTACATTCCATTCTTTCTTCTCAATAAAAATAGTTTCTTCTTACTTTTTCTACAAAAACTATTAGCCTCATATGTGTTGACAATACAGAAAATGACTGTAATAACAGTCCACTATAAAATAAAGAAAAAAAACTAATATAAATTATATGACAATATTAGTATTATAGCCAGATGCATCACCATTATTATTGAATTGGCAGTATCTGAAGAGAGTTGGACGCCATGCTTTCTAGCATTGTTACGTCCCTTTATGGTCTGAGTTCAAATCCCGCCGAGGTTAACTTTGCCTTTCATCCTTATGGGGGTCGATAAAATAAAGTACCAGTAATGTACTGGGTAATTGCTGGCGTTGTGCCAAAAGTAGAAACAATTATTATTGATGATATAGCGTTTGACATAGGGCAGTGGATTGGCAGTATCGGTAGAGGGTTGGACACCATGCTTTCCCTCTTAGAGTTACGTCCCTTCACAGTCTGAGTTCAAATCCCACTGAGGTTAACTTTGCCTTTCATCCTTCTGGAGATCAATAAAATAAAGTACCAGTAATGCACTGCCGTAATTGCTGTCCTTGTGCTAAATGTAGAAACAATTATTATTGATGATATAGTGAAGTATAAATAATATAGATATATCAATGATATGTTGATACAGTTATAGGTTTTGGTGTGTCTATTCATGATTGGATATATATTAAGTGGGTTATTAGTTCCAAATTTAGTACAAATGTTAGAATCTTAAGGAATCATATGTGAATATAACAATGTTTTGATAAATGCTCGATTGCCATATATACTTGAATATAAGTCGAGGAATATTTGACCAAAAAATTCAATATTAAAATGGAGGGGAGGGAATGGCTTATATTTGGGATTAATATTTTGACAATTTCCACCAAATTCAAATGCTACATAAATAAGGTTTAGATTTCTGCCCATTTCACAGACAGCTTATGTTTGAGTATATACAGTACATGATATGTCAATAAGTGCAACAACTTTACTTGAGACATCTAAAATGAGTTTTCCTACAGTTATATTGAACCTTCAACTATGTATTATATTTCATCTGTTATATATTGAGTTCTATATTGTTGATGATTTTTGAAATGTTCACATCATAGTATATTGATTATTGATAAGATGCATATATATGCATTCATGTATGTATGATTATTATGAACCAGATGCACTGGGCTGGTCAAGTGGTCAAGATGGAAGATGAAAGGCTACATAAAAAGTTATTTTATGGTGGGCTGAACAGAGGGAAAAGGCCACAGCATAAACCAAAGAAACGTTTTAAGGATGTCATAAAAACAATCTTAAAGCTCTCAAGATTGATATGGAGAACTGGGAAAAACTGGCTGAAGGCCATACATCATGTCTTTGAGAAAAAGTGAGTGGATCATGCTGTTTCACTTCGTAAGCAGGACTCAAGTACAGTGCATGCAAAAAGCAGGCAGGAATCGAGGGTGATGTATGTGGTTGATTTCTTCTAACAAAATCTGGTTTTGCTAACCATCTGAAATCACATGAGCCAGGGAGAAATCGAGTCAACTGTGAAATGGTTCTACTGCCACACACTTCAGGGTACATTTGCAGTGAATGTAGTATAATTTGCAAGTCAGCTGGTGGACTGACCAGACATGGTAAAATGCATGAAGACATATCCAAGCTAGTATTTCCAGGAGACGAACAGTTCAAATATCACATCTGTGAATGTGCCTGCAAAACAAAAGCATGTCTGAAAAGTGACATGTGTGTACATGTTTGTGCAATGTTCAATGAAGGGATAGTATTCTTCTGTCAAGAAGTAGCAATCAGAATATATGTATGTACATATGTATGTATGTATGTATATCCGGTCACTCTTCAGTGCTACTGGTAACATGTAACCCAGTACAACCTGTCGCATGGTTGGGTCATCGGCAACTAAACTGGCAACCCCACCCAGTTTACTTGGTGAAGAGGGTGAGTTTGGACACCCTGCAGGACAAAAAACAAAACCTGACAAAGGGTGGAAGAACTCAACGGCCATCCAAAAGTGTGGAAATATGTATATACACATATGTATGTATATGTATATGTGTATATACATGGGTGCATGTGCATGTATATGCGCGGGGACATAGTAATAGTCGGGCTGGACACCCGATCGCGCGGTTAAACCACTGGTGCACCCAGCACTCACTGTAAATGAGGTTGGTGTTAGGAAGGGCATCCAGCTGTAGAAATCAAGCCAGAATCAGTTCCTGTATGAGCAAGACAAGGTCAGCCGACTGGACACTGCACACAACAAGATAACCCATCTAACCCATGCTAGCATGGAAGAATGGACATAAAACGGTGATGATGATGATACACATGTACCGCGGGGTTAAACCACTGGGAGTGAAGGACACCTAGCCTTTGTCAGGGCATTCTTCTAGGAGAAGGCAACACAGGAAACTGGGATAACTCCGATATAAAACCTGTGGCTCAGTAGTTACCGATGATGTTGATCTTTTCTTCTATTTGGGTTATAGCTACTGTCGCTCAGAGACTGGGATTGGCTCAGTGCACAGTCTTTCCTCACTTTAAAAAATATCTTCACGCACAGGCAATGCACAATAGAATTAATTGATAATTATTGATAATGGTATATTGTGCAATGACCATACTCGAAAATGAGGGGGCAACCATCATGTATGTATATGCATGTATGTATGTATGTGTGTGTGAACATATGTATATTTGCTTGTAAGTTTGTATGTATGTGTGTTATTGTGCTGTTGTGTTTCCACTTACACTCCTCACTATATCAGAGTCTGGTGGGGGAGCCGGTTTAGTTACCAACCACCCAAACATGAAACTGGTTTTACTGGGCTACATGGTACCAGTAACTGGGAGATACCTAACCAACAAGAGCTATCAAAGAGGTGATGAACTACACAGAATCAACTGTCATCCACCCTAACTATGGGTTAAATAGTCTTACCAGCTTGCAATTGGCCAAACAATGTGAGTATGGCTACACCCCATGGAAAAGTTCAATACCATGACAATCATACATGCGTTTTTTGTAACTGTCCTGTTATCTTGCTTTGACTTTTCACGGAACACATAACTGCGGGAATCGACTGGGTGCTATGTCTATAGAACAAGCAGGTAACATTGCCATCTTTATGTGCAGATATTTCTTCACAAGTCCCACAGAGTTGGAGGAGTGGCAACATGTGAAGACTCAACTGGTGAGAAGCATATAATCACAAATTTACATGTAGACATCTTGAGTCTTATCCTAATGTCGCTACACAGTTAACCTGAATAGCAGCATGCTTCAGAGAAATCATGAGGGTCTGGGCAGCCTTTTTGGGGATACACTGCTCCCCCATACCACATCAAACTGACCAGCAGCCTGCAATTGGTAGTAATTCATATTAACATGGAATTTGTTGAAGGGATGGCTGTCTTCTGTAAATAAGTTGCAGTTATCGTGTATGTATGATTCTTTTTTCTTTTGAGCAAAAGGCGTCTAGTCTTCATTTAGACATCTCTTTAGGGGAAGGTCAATCTGATATAAAACTTGGAACTTCATTTGCATCCAATTATATAGACCAGTTCTTCTTTTTAGGCAAATACATTCGATGTTCAGAGAGTGGGATTGGCTCCGTGCAAAGCCTTTCCTCACTTAAAAGAGCTTCAAAGACATTGATATTTTTTGTGATGCATAGTATTGCTGGCTAATAGGCAAGTCTCTAAAAGGGCTAAAAAGCCATGACCGTGATACTCGGAATCGAGTTGCAGCCATCATGCATGCGGAAGAACTCATAAGAGTCAACGGCCATCCAAAAGTGTGTGGGTGCATCGCTTAGTGGTTAGAGTATTGGGCTTGCAATCGAAAGGTTGTAAGTTCAATTCTCAGACCGGGCGATATGTTGTTTCCTTGAGCAAGACACTTTATTTCACATTGCTCCAGTTTACTCATCTGTAGAAATGAGATTATAGGGCTGCAAAGTGGTCGTGGAGGTGCCACGGCAAAAAAACACTCAGCCCACATTGTAAAGTGGACGTGTAGGTGCCACGGAAAAAAAGCACCCAGCACTCACTGTAAATGAGGTTGGTGTTAGGAAGGGCATCCAGCTGTAGAAATCAAGCCAAAATCAGTTCCCAATGATGTTGATCTTTTCTTCTATTCGGGTTATAGCTACTGTTGCTCAGAGACTGGGATTGGCTCAGTGCACACTCTTTCCTCACTTTAAAAAATATCTTCACGCACAGGCATTGCACGATAGAATTAATTAATAATTATTGATAATGGTATATCGTACAATGGCCATACTCGATAACTAGGGGGCAGCCATCATGTATGTATGTATGTGCAAATATGTGAGTAGTACTTGTGAACCTTGAATTAAAAGTAATACATAAATGATAACACTAATATTGAAACTATATTATATAATTAATGTTGAAAGTAACACTCATGAGCAGAGTGCACCATGGGTTTTCCTAGATTATGACTGGAGAGAAAATTATTACCAGACAGATGAGAAAAGTTGCTGTAATTGAAACAAACTTCAACTGATGAGCTTCTCAGTATATTTTACCTGAAGCCTGTAAAAGTTAGTATATATAGCTGATAAAAATCTTCTCAAAGTTAACAGAAAAAAATCTAATATAATAAAAGTAAATTTAATGTAGATATAAGTAAAGTTTTTTTCAATTAGAAGCTCTTATTGTAAAAAGAATGAAGTGTCAATACTTTCCATATTCTCTCATATGCAGAAAAAAGAAGAGTTTATCGGTATGAATTTTGGTGATTTTTGTCTCCTTATCAGATGATAACAGCACTTATGATTCTGTCAATTTTCTTACAGCAACACTATATATATATATATATATATATGAACTCAGACCGGGTGATGTGTTGTTTCCTTGAGCAAGACAGTTTATTTCACATTGCTCCAGTTTACTCATCTGTAGAAATGAGATGATAGGGACTGTGGTCCATATCATTCCACTGCAAAGTGGTTGTGTAGGTGCCACGGAAAAAAAGCACTCACCACTCACTGTAAATGAGGTTGGTGTTAGGAAGGGCATCCAGCTGTAGAAATCATGTAGGGAAAAGCGGACGTAAAATGATGATGATGATGATGATATATATATACACACATATATATCAAACAAGTTGTAGAATTTAGTTGAAAGGGTCAGTTTAATTTGCATGATATTTATATATTTGGCTGTATAATTATTTATGCTAGAACATAGCAAACTTTAGATAATTTGAGGTAAATTAAGATTAAATGTAGATATAACTAAGTTTTTAAGTAGAAGTCTTTGCTTTGAAATACGTAAAGTGTAAACACTTTCTATATCTTGGTGTGCACAAAAAATTAAAAATGGCCATCTTACATTTCAGAGAGTTTTGTCTCCTCATCATATAGTTTGCCATACAATATATGTCCCTATCATGAAACAAATAATGATACCTTTGTCTTTATCAGTAGAATTATTTATGTCAGTGACATTATTAACACCAGATGCTGAACAATGAAAAATTGAATGTTTATTTTTTTTATATTTACTCTTGCATTTAACATTCCTCTCCTACTTTTGTAGACATACCATCACATTCTTGGGCCAAATACTTTGTCTACAATTAACTAAAATTTTGTAACCTGATAAAGGATCATATTGTAAATTGATAAAGGATTATATTGTAAACTGATAAAGGATTATATTGTAAACTGGTAAAGGATTATATTGGATCAAAATTAGTTAAGTTCTTTTTGAATCTAAAGACTCCATCTGGAGTTTATGCTAGTTAAACCCCCAGCTGCTGGTACTCTTTTTCAGCAGAGTAAAGTGCTTTCCTGAAGAACATAATTCACTGCACAGTATATGGATTGAACCTACAATCTTATGATTGTGAAGGAAATGACCAGACAACAAGGCTACACAATTTCACTTATCCCAATGCTATCAAATTTAATTGTATCAACAAACCAAGTAAGGATTGCCCCTTTGCAGATATATCAGTAATTTCATCAATAATTATTGAAAATCCATTTGAAATATTGACCCCATAAATAACGCCCCACCTTATTATTTCTCCATATGATGTGATCAGTTCATTTTCTACATGGACACAAGTATAACAAACAACAGAAGAATTTTTCAAATGATTTTCCAGTGTCTAATCTCTTGCTTCAATACAGAACCTATAGAGGCAGTGTACAGTTTCAGTTGTGCCACCTCTCCACCACAGCCACTGCTGTAAAGGGATGTCACGATTATCACATAATAAAATCGTTTGAGAGTATTGGAAATAATTTCTTTTGATTTTTCTCTGCTAGTCATTTCACAGCACTGTCAAGCTGACACAAAACGCTCTTATTCTAGCCAATATCTGACTTTCGATTTAATGTTAAATATTGGATGATAGAACCTTTTTGATGTATGCTTTGCATTCAAAGAGATGATATTTGAATTTAACAACTTCTCAACCTTTATGATACTCTTGGAATCTTGTTTATAGATAATATCAGGCTATATAATAAAGCATTTTTCTTGTATCTACCCTTTGAGCGCTGATGAAAGACCCTATATGTATGCCTATATTTATATTTATGCTGTTAGCCAGAAACATACCATGTCCAGGAAAATATCAGAATATAGATATTTATTTTCATTTATAAACATTATCTTATTTTCATGAAACCTGCAGCCCATCCTGTATAGAGGTCATGTTGGTGACACAAAAAACAAAATGCACAGTATACTTTGTAAGGTGGTCATGCTGGTGATATGACTAAAAGAGCCCAGTCCAACCTGTAAGGTAATAGTGCTTGTGACACTACAAACAAAGTACCCAGTTCAACCTGTAACCGTGACACAATGAAAAGAGCTCAGGCAACCATGTAAAGTAGTCGTGCTAGTGACACAACAAAAAAGGAACAAGTCCACCCTGTAATGGTGGTCGTGCTAGTGACACAACAAAAGAATGCCCAGTCCACCCTGTAATGGTGCCTCTGCTGGTGACATGACAATAAGTGCCTAATCCACTTTGTCACCATGTCACCATATCACCATATCACCATGCTGGGGACATGACAAACGAGCTCCCAATCCACCTTGTAACGTGATCGTGCTGGTGACATGGCAAAAAGCACCCTGTCCACCCTGTTAGATCATCATTTTGGTGACACAACAAAAACCATCCTATCCACACTCTAATGTAGTTGGTGTTAGGAAGAGCAACCAATCATAGAAACCAAGCCAAAATACAGATCCATATGAGCAAGATGCGGTCACCTGACCTGGCTTGTCACATAATGCAACTAACTGTATAACATAGGCAATCATAGAAAATGGATGTTAAATGATGATGATGATGATGTATATATATATATATAGGATGTTAAATCATGATGATATACAAGGTGAGCATAAATTCTTGAGTGAGCATAAAGATTTTCCCTGATTATAAAATACCATATCTCAGATACTATTTGAGATTTTACTTTTTTATTGTTTTAATTCATAAATTTCAAGTTTAAAGTTTTTCTCTGAACATGTTTTACATTTTCTCTTCTACAGGGAGTAGTTGTAATTTTTAGTAACAAAATGGCATCTATGAAACAAAAAGGGAAAGACTTTATGCTCACTCTGTATATATATATAAGCGTTTCTGTGTGTCGCAAGAACAAATACTCTGGACAAATGCTGGCTTTTGTCAAAATTTTAGAGCTTAACGTATTTCCACACTCCGCATGTGTGTCTTCAGACTGGTATATTTCCTTGGTTTGGTTAAAATTCAGTTCTACTACAATATCTGATATGAGATATGAATACAGTGGTACAAAACATAATAATAATTGTTTCTACTTTTGGCACAAGACCAGCAATTATCTCAATGCATTACTGGTACTTTATTTTTTCGACCCTATAAGGATGAAAGGCAAAGTTAACCTCGGCAGGGTTTGAACTCAGACCATATAGGGCTGTAACTCTATGCTGCAAAGTATAGTGTCCAACCATCTACCGATACTGCCAATCCACCACTAACAAGAAATAGGAGGAGAAGGTTGTCAGAATATCTCTGAATGAATAAACAAAAAAGGTGAAGGAGGTACTAAAAGACATTAGAATAGAAAATATATATCTGATACAAATAAACGTATTGGTAATATAGTTGTGTTTGTTAAAAGGAAAATAGGATTTGTAAATCAATCGAATGGGAAAAAAGAGAAGGGACCAAGGTGGACGAGAAGAATTAGAGAATCAATTAATAAATTAAGAAGGTATATTAACCTCATGGAATATAAAAAGGGAAGGAAAATAAAGAAAAAGAGTGAATATCTTGAAATAGAATAGAACTATAACATACAAAATAATGGTATAAACGTTGTTATTGAAGAGAGCAAACTAAAGCGTACAAGCTGAGAATATTTGAACAAAGAACACAATTCAGATTCAATAGAATGTTCCAGTAAGATCAGAAAAGAGTGTACGAAGACCTCGAGAGTAAAGTAAGAAAGAAAGAATGACACAAGATGCAGTAGAAAGCGAATGATTTTGGTCAAACATCAGACATAATGAGAAACAGCATAATAAGAATGCTGAAGGAATTGAGGGAGGATAAAACAAATGTTAAAAAAAGTGATATTGAAATAACAACAGTAATGGTATGTATACAAGCACAATTAAATCCCCAATTATAAATCCCTTGAATGTAGTTCAGGGCTTTTGGTTGAAGAAGTTGACATTTTTCCATGGGTGTGTCACCGCTCAAATGAATGACCTGTTAACTAACCATGCAGAGATAACAATAGATAGGACTGTGCCCTGTGAGAAGGACTCTGCTAAAGACAATTTATAGATCATTTTAAACCCATATCTTTCTTGCCACTAATGTGATAACTTATGACTGGAATCTTCTTTGAGACTATGTATAAGTTCTTTGAAGATAATGGAATTCTACTGGAAGTGCAGAAAGGGTGTAAAAAGACCAGCAGGGATACAAAAGATCAATTGTTGTTTGATAAAACAACCCTTTCAAATTTTCAAAAGTGGCACAAGAACTAAACCATGACATGCATGGAATATCAGAAAACATACGACATGGTCCACCATAGCTGGATATTACAGTGTCTGAAATTTACTCATATGCCTAACAATGTAATCAGGCTTATAGAACAATTGATCACCAGCTGGAAAATAGAGTTAATTTCCTGTGGAGAACAGTTAGGCTCTGTTAACATGTGAAGGGGCATATTTCAGGGAGACAGGTTATCACTACTCTTATTTGTCATCTGCATGATCTTTTTGACTCAAGTCCTTAGAAAAGTAAAAAAGAGGGACATGTGCTAGACGGTATTAAGTTCAACAATCTGTTATTTGTGGATTACTTAAAGTTATTTGTGAAAAAAGAAAACAAAATTGACAGCTTTAGTCAGGATATTGAGATGGAGTTTGTGGTAAGAAAATGGTATCAGATATACCCATTGAAGAATATCTGAGAAATGTGGGCTTGACACAGCAACTAAATTGTATGAGCAGAAACAAGCAGTGTTGTTAGAAACAGACGAATTTAAGTCTTTGTGTGACTTCACCATTCAATGTGAGAGAATTATGGAGACAAGAAGGCCAGACATTTTAGTTTTGAACAAGAATAAAAAGACCCTCGTTATCAATATCTCTATCCCAGATATAGTAGAGTAAAGTGAAGGATAAATAACATGAAAAGATGAGTCACTAAAGAAGTTTGGTATGTTGTGGAGAGTGAAGAAAGTAGAAGTGATTCCGGTGGTTATCGGAGCATTGGGATGCATATTGGACAGGTCATGCAGATGACAACACTTCTTGACACAGCAAGGATTTTAATGAAAGTCTTGTCTATGTAAGGCACAGGAGAGAATAAATTTAGGGACCTTTGTCAACTTGTGTTGACTGCTCCCTAACTGAAATATCCAGATCATTTAACACCTAAATGTCTGAGATTTACAAAAATAAACCATAATAATATCAATAATAATAATAATACCTTCTTTATTAACCACAAAAGGGTTTACAAAAAAATACATTAAGGTCAGCACAGGATGGTAGTAATATGGGTTTCTGTGTGTATAAACGAAAACAAAAACAAATGATGATGATGGTCATCATCATCATCATTAAATAAAGATGAGACTTCTGAGGGTTACTCGTGGAGAAATCCCACAAAATGCCATGGTGACCCTGACCACCAGGTAAAATGCCCTCTCCCAGTTTTCCACATCTAGCATACAGGTGCATAATCGGAGCAGGCCCATTCACTTGGGCCATGTTTGTCCCTCTCACTCATCTTTCAATGAAAAGCAAACTGAATAATAATAGTATCAACAACAACAATAACAATAACTATAATATACAATAACAGAGATGAAGTTTAATATCTTTATATCCTACATGGGTTTCTGTAGCTATTCTCATTCTTGTGTCTTTTATAAATGGTATGCTGAATAGTATAACTGTCATTACGATATGGTATGATCTGCCGAGGTTAACTTTGCTTTTCATCCTTAGGGGGCCGATAAAATAAAGCACTAGTAATGGACTGGGGTAATTGCTAGCCTTTTGCCAACAAGTGGAAACAATTATGATACAGTATGACTCAGAGTATGTTCACTTCTTCAGAGAAATTTAACAAATGGCCTTAATTTAAGCAACAAAGTCGTTATAAAAACGATTTTAGCATGCTTGACACATATACCATTAAAAGGAACACAGCAGTTCAAATTATACAAAATACAGTGTAAAAGAAAAAGACTTTGCAGATTCAAAAAATAATTTTAAAAATACAGTGATGAAAGAGCACAATAAAGTTAAAAGACAAGAAATATATGTGAATATGAGTACATCTTCTAGGAAGCAATTTACTGTATTAAATATAAAGAATAGAAAAAAGCTAGAATATAAATGTATAGGGTTAATTTTAAGAAAGAAAAGTGTTATTACAATAAATTAGTGGAAACATATTGCTACCAAGAATTGACCTAGTTAATAAGTAGATTTAATTTTATTGGATCATTCAATAGAATGATTACAAGGGTGATTACATTATTTAGTTACCTTTTAGTAAAATTATATGATGGAGGCACATGGCTTAGTGGTTAGAGCATTGGTCTTGCAATAGAAAGGTTGTGAATTCAATTCTCAGACCGGGTGATGTATTGTTTCCTTGAGCAAGACACTTTATTTCACATTGCTCCAGTTTACTCAGCTGTAGAAATGAAATGATAGGGACTGGAGTCCATATAATTCCACTGCAAAGTGGTCGTGGAGGTGTCACGGCAAAAAAAGCACCCAGCACTCACTGTAAATAAGGTTGGTGCTAGGAAGGGCATCCAGCTGTAGCAATCAAGCCAGAATCAGTTACCATCCCACCCTTGCAAGCAGGGAAAAGCGGACGTATGATGATGATATGATCTAAGAACTTGGTATTTATTTTTTGTTAATTAAGGACACAGCTGTTAAGGGATATGTAAAATTGCCTTATTAATTAAAGGGAATATTAAGAGCTGGGAAAATTAATAATTAAAATTATGAAGGTAAGTTTATCTATGCTAGATTGCAAACCAGCTTTGAATATGTTCACAGAATCTTTTGCAAGTACTTATGATGATTTCCTGTCTCTACTTTAAAAGAGGTTTATTGGACATTGAAATCTCTACAACTTTGACAGACCATAAATCACATTCCTACCCAACTCCTTTATATATGCTAGTTGAATTAATAATGGACCAGTTAAGATTATACCTTACCTTTCAATTGTTTAGTGTCCAGATACATTCTTTATGTGACATCGTAGGTTTTTTCTTCATTTTTAAAAGTGTATATATGTGTGAAAAATTATTTTTTAGAACAGTTCAAAATGGCCTCTATGTAGAGTTTTTACTCTTTTACTCTTTTACCTGTTTCAGCCATCCGGCTGAGGATGTTTTACATCTATCCATTTTATTTCTCCTATGATAGTGGATAATATCTGGCATTATACAGTTATACTCTGCTCTAAAGGATCTATTTAGTGTAGTTACTCAATTTTGTGGGGGAGGGATTTATGCCAATCGATATTTATGCTGTTAATGATCACACTTATTTGTTTGGCTATTCTGTCTATGTTAGCTATAGGCATTTTAGGTATGTATAAAAATGACATACCTATTTTCATTTTCCCTTAGTTGCTAAATGGTATATTGTCTGCTAAGTTAGGTGTTGAGGAATAAGAAAACTTAATATTAATTTTACTTATTATTCTCTAGCATCTGTGTGAAGGAAGGAACTTTTGTATAATCTCAAAGAATAGCTTTGGTATGTTGGACAATAACTGAATTCTGGATGGAGGATTATGGATGGAGGATTGTCTACTCTTTTTTTAGGGATTTCTTTGTCTACTCTTTTTTATGGGATGATCCTTAGTGTTTCTTATTTTATTAGTCCCTCCCACATTATTATAACTTGGGCTTAACTTATTTCTTATTTTTTTCTATTTTTTGGGGTTTCTATCATTCTTATTCTCTAATTCTAGGTCACTGTCATTAAGTGTGTATTTATGCCCTGTAACTTAGTACTTTGTTAAATAAAGATCGATGAAATATGTATCAGACTTTAGAATATAAGTACTGTGGTCGATATCCTCAACTAATCTATTGAAGGCAGTGCCTCATAATGCCTCCAGTTCAGTAACTGAAACTAGTAAAAGAGTAAAAATGTATGATAATATAGTTAGAGTAATCAATATTTTTTTTTCTAAAATGAATAAAGCAAATTCATACACATCTCTATAAAGATTTTATCTAAGTGAAAATAATCACAATTTTCCTTAGTGTTTTGTACACTTTGACATGGATTGGTGTGAGAAATCTGATTGGTGTGAGAAATCTGACGTGGTGTGAGAAATCTGACGTGGTGTGCAGGAGAAAAGATTGCATTGGTACGGACCTGGATGATGACCGATGGGTGAGGGAGTGCCAGGAAATGCCAGGAAATGCCAGTGGAAGGAAGCTGCAGTAGAGGTAGACTGAGAAAGAACTGGACAGAGGGGGTGAGAACTGTCCTCAAATCGTTGAGATTCACCTAGGAGATGACAAAGAAATCCAATGCACTGTGAAAGATGTGTTCAACTCACGTGAGTGTGAAAAATGGATGTAAAAACGATGATGATGATAATGCCACTATCTTTGATTTACAGTGTAATATATATGAAGAAAAGGCAAAAATATGTGAAAGATGAAATGTAGCTTTATTATATTTATTTAATTTATGTTAAAGCTCTACCTATTGGCATTCCATAAAATCTCACTTTAATTAGGTAAAGTAATTTTCCATCTATAGTATCATCCCCTACTGTAATAATTTACCTAATTTTATTAACAGTACCTGATAATGGCGAAATGTAATCCTTATTATTGTTGATAGCAGAATAAAGATTAGGAATGTCAATGCATAATACAAGCCTAAAACATACATAAATCCTCTCAAATTAATCCTAGGAAATCTGTAAAACATAAAAAATGTAATAGTTGTAAACTCAAATCTAATTTCAAACATATTTACAGAGGTTTTTTCCCAAAATACAGATGTGAAAAATGTTTCATTTAAAATTGAAATAAATAACGTCTACAAAATGTATGTTATTGCATTTTTCAAATGTGTTACCAGCAGACACATTCCACTATTTAGCCAATTTCTTTTTCTTCTTCTTCTTCTTCTTCTTTGCCCACTTATTCCTGAAAGGGTCATATGGGAAGTATCCTCAAATACTCCTTCCAGTGTCTCCTGTCAGAAGCAACTATGTCCAAGTGTGTCCAGCCAAACTCATAAACAATTCCAAAAGGACAAATACAACCATTTCCAGAAAGTGCTTTCAAACATATAGGGGCACTAACAAAGAACTCTTTCAGACACACTACTAGTGATAATGATCATAATAATTATGATGATGATGTTGTTCATGACAACGAGAGTATTGATGATAATAATGAAAGATTGGTTTCACTTGTGCTGATTGTTCACTTGTTCAGTTGCTAGACCATGACACCACTTATTTAAAACTAGAAAGATAATTTGCTAATGAACTGACTATATTTCAACATGGTCTTCTTTGATCTGTTCTCTCTTGTTCATACTTTTCTTCTCCCCATTAGAAATCATAAAGTATTTAATGATTCATGTTTTTTTTTTAATTTATTTTGATTTTCAACTTACTAATCAATATTTTAAAATATTTAATTTTCAAGAGTTTTTATTGTTTAAAAATGTTATTATTTGAAGCTATTTGAACGTATTGATGAACCTTGAAAATTATTTGTGGACAGTTTATAGAACTAGAATGTTTTCTTTGTTGGCAGAAATTGTCAGACAGTTTGCCAAATATATTCCTCTATCAGTCAAAAGCATATGAATATGATAAAAGATACTGAAGCAAATGGATGATGGTGTAGTTTAAGTTTGAGACAAAACATGTTATTTGTCTTGTCTACTACATATTTGATATCTTCTACGGTTATGTTTTGAATGAATGATAGATGAGATTGAAAAACCTGAATGGTAATTTATTAAATATACTAAAATAAATAAATAAAATAGATAAATGAAAAGAAAAACACACTAAAATATATATGTACATAAGTGTCAGAGAAATATCAGGCCTGTGAAGGAGAAAATGGTTTTACACAATAAAGAAAAATCAATTTAAAGATGGTAGTTTGATGTGTAATAAAGTTGTTGAGACGCAATAAAAAAAATACAAATACATATATTTTCCTGGAAATTTCACGTTTCAAATGTACATCAGATTGCTTTTACTGTGTACAAAAGCAAAAGCTAAAAATGAATATGTTATATCTGTGGTTGAAGAATTTGCTTTAAAGCTGTATCTAAGATAAAGGAATCTATTCTTGAATTTCTGTTAACTTGCCATTAGCATCAGTACACAAGAGATGTGAATGTTATAAAATGATTGACAGGTTGACAATCAAGAGATTTTACCTGAGGGAAGCAAGGTGTTGGCTTTTATCAACAAATAAAAAAACAGGGTCCAAGGAATCTGGTGTTGGAGAAAAATATACAGTGGAATTTGTATAAGTTCTATGCTATGGGGAGACAAGAATTTTGATGTTGTAGAACTGATTTTTTTGATTGAGAGAAGAATTTCAATGTCAGTCCTAAGACATCAAATTCCTATACTTTCCAAGAAGCTAAAATAAAGAGAAGTTTCTCCCGGATGAAGGATTAGTCCTGAACTATTAGATTCCATTTCTCTCAGCATAGGTGTGTGGTTAATGAGTGTGTATCAAAGCCACATGGTTTGGAGTTTGTTCTTACAATTACTATTTGTTTATATCCCATAATTTTGTGATTCACCAAAAAGAGATCATTGAAATAAATACATGACTTGAAAAGTAATTACTGGAATTGCTATATTCAGCTAAATCCTTTCAAAGTGGTGCCACAATTTAATGACTGAAACCAGTAAAAGAAATAATTGAAAAGGTATAAAAACTTATTCAAATACTGTTTGGTTGTGAGAACTTACTGACAATATTTGACATCAATGGGTTACAAGTAATGTTCTCAACATGGCTGCTTGACCGACTAAAAATAGCAACCAATTTTTTACAAATTATGCACTACTTATAACAGGAAGGAAACATTATGTAATGTACTCCTGGATAAAGAAAAAGGTAGATTGGTCAAAGCTGAAGAGACGTTGATCATATGCTTACTTAAACAGGGCTTATCTAGAATTCAACAACATTAACAATAACTTGAACAGAATTGACAAGAAACAGTATGTCTGTTGTTACGTCTGCTGCTTAGCACTTAGTCAGCAAACATATGATCAAAATCATTCTAACCCTGATTATTCCATCTTTTGTTCCAGACATTGTGTATTTAAGGTAATATTATACATTTTAAAGATGATGTGGTCTGATTTAAGGAAAATTTGGCTGTTATTTCCAGTAGATCGAGCAAACACATATAAGCACCTTATAGTTGCTCTAGATTTGTAACAGATCATTCACTGGCTCACTGTGAAAACCACAATAATATATCTCAGTAATTTGAGTGGAATAAACAGGTTGGTACTTTTTTCTTTGATGCTTTCATTTATTAACAATGGCCTCACATGATGTGTATGTCTATCATAGAGAAATACATATTTTGTAACTAATCTGGAGGATGATGTACTCATGGCATGTGTTGGCCCTCTAAGACACATATACACACATACAACTGTGGACAATAATTGTTCCAGTTGTGCATTCCACAGACATCTGTACTCTTATCATAGTTTTAAATACAATTCAGCATGATCCAGTGATTAATAGGGCAGCCCTTTCACTTACAGGTACAGTTCATTGGATGGGCTTCCAAACAGTTTCTGTTGATGCATTCTTTTCTCCCATGGCTTGTGTTGATGTGAAGCTATGGTAAGTGATATTTTGTCATTTTGTCCAAGATACCATACAATGGGATTAAACCTGAAAATTTACGACTCTGGAGCATGATTAAACTATGCTGCATCCGCACACACACACATACATACATACATGTATATATACATACATATATATATATATATATATATATGTATATATATTTATTAAAATAACAGATTAAAGTTTAAGCAAAGAATCGCTGCTTTCACCCTTAATGGGATATTCTGAAACTAAAAAATCAATCTGTGAATGCTGAAGTAAATATTTAAAAACCCGTTGCAGCCGAAGGAAGATAGGAAGATGATACTTTGGTTTGTGGAAAGTTCCCTGGCAAAGACCGGATAAAAACGAAGATAATACGTCATTATTTGGAGCGTTGAGAACAATTACCCGCAAAGACAAAACCACGTATATGGTATAACCGAAGTTGTAGACTAACATTTTAGTCTTCAAATTTATTATTATTACTATATATATATACGATATTAATAAATGGAAACTATATTTATAAAACCATATTTATTTCATTATACATATTTCAGGGATACCAAATTAAATTATGGTATGCCTTCATCAGACAAAATACAATATATAACAGTTTTACAAATAAGCTTTGACGTACCCTTTTAAAATGCGACCATCTGGTGGCCTCCAAAAATAATGGTCGCATTTTAAAAGGGTACGTCAAAGCTTATTTGTAAAACTGTTATATATTGTATTTTGTCTGATGAAGGCATACCATAATTTAATTTGGTATCCCTGAAATATGTATAATGAAATAAATATGGTTTTAAAAATATAGTTTCCATTTATTAATATCGTATATCTACTCCAAATACTTGTTGAGTGCTTTATATCAGTTATAAAAATATTTACTTGTTGTATCCCAACAATTTAAATAGAAGTTTTGCATATATATATATATATATATATATATATATATAGAGAGAGAGAGAGAGAGAGAGAGAGAGAGAGAGAGAGAGAGAGAGCGATATGTAAAATCCTGACCGGAGAACGAAGCAGTTTTGGCTTGTGTGTTCAGCAGGCCTTTTCAAGGGTGTAGTAATATTTGTAGGGTTTGAAAATAGATCACTGGTCTTGGTAGCGCTTTGATTTAATTTATCAGTGTAGTAAGCTGGTCTGATAGAGAAAGTGGGTTCCCAGACAGTGGTAAGTGTATCTGGAAAAGCAAGGGGTCTGGAGAAGGAAGTAGTGTGGGTGGGGGTGGGGTGATTGATGGGTAGGAGTGAAGTAGGAGGAGATGGGCAATGGGATCAAACCCAGAATCATTGACATGATACTATATTGATTGATTAATTCTTTGTTTGGAGCCAGGAACATTTTAAAGAAATATGAGTGTCTGGGAGATATGGTAGAGGCATTACCCCTTTTGTCACCATATTTATTTATAATGACAGACAATGCATGTGATTTTCAAATAAGGTTGAAAATAATCAATAATTTGGGGGTATTTAGTAAAATAACAAATCTTCTCATTACTAAGCTTGTGTAAGGGTGGTGAATTGGCAGTATCAATAGAGTGTCAGACACCATGCTTTGCAGCATTGGGTTATGGCCCTTTATGATCTCAGTTCAAATCCTGCCAAGTTTAGCTTTGCCTTTAATCCTTATGAAGTTGATAAAATAAAGCACCAGTAATGCACTGATTTTGATTTCATTGACTTTCCCCTCCCCCCAAATTACTGGTCTTGTACCTATAGTAGAAATTATTATTAAGCTTGTGTAAGAGGGTGGTGGATTAGCAATGTCATTTGTGTGTCAGGCAGAATGCTTTGCAGTATTTAGTTACGAATTTCTACATTCTGAGTTAAAATCCTGTCATGTTCAACTTTGCCTTTTATCCATCTGGGGTCAATAAAATAAAGTACCATTTAAGTACTGGGATCAATATAATTGATTTTACCCGTCCCTCAAATTGCTTTCCTTGTGCCATTGCTAGAAAGAATTATCAAGCTTGTGTTTGGAAGATAACAATGGTTCTTACTTTATGAAAGGGTTTTAGATAATAATAAAATAATAATAGAAATGATTGTGTACAGTGCCCAGATGCTCTACAACTCATAAAAACTGCATGTATAGTGCATATAATAACATAGAAAAGTCAGGAAAGTGAACAGTGTATGAATTATGCTACATACACACACACACTCACCACAAGCACCATCATTTAAAATGGCATAGAACAAGCGACAGTTTCAGCCAGTTTGGTAGCAAACAGATTAAGATAAGATCTAGAAGCATATGGTGAATAAATGAACTTAGATTACCTCTGCAGGCTACAACTGCACAATAGTTATTTATTAATAAAGTATTCTATTTTAGTATAGTTTATATGAACCATTATGAGATGATGTAGTTAAACATTTTTTTTCAGGAAAGCCAGTAAAATGTTAGCTAGAAATAACTAAAAATTATAGTAAAGAAAGTCAAAACAAAACAAGTTTACACTTTTACGTTATATGTCATGATATTTGGGGTTTAAGACACATTTTCAATACCAAAAGAAAATAGAGTGTGATTGTTGTGGTTGTGGTGGCTGTGGCGGTGGTAGTGATCTAAGTGGGCTGAGATAGATGCAGTGTTTGGAGGGTGTTGAATTGTGCAGATTAATACAGTTCCAAGAATCAATTAACTTCATGAACTCATAGTATGTCTACGCTGTTTATATAATCTTACTGGTTATTGTGACGACAATAGTCTAAGTATATCACCATCCCTATTTCCATTTTGTTGCCCCTTGCTCTTCTTATTGTCTTTTAATCAGAAAAATTATTTGATGTGAAAGTAACGTTACTAATTATCCACAAAAAATAAGACATCTATCCTCCTTGTTCACATTTTATACATATATATTTCAAATTAGGAATGTTGTCTTTGTTGTCATTAATAATATTAGAGATAAAGATGTCTATATAAATAAATTTGTCTGAAAAATTTGTAATTATAATTTATTAATAATGAGTGTAACAAGATATAAGCCCCCAATTGGGTGTATATTGAAAAATTGCATTCAGGTGATTAATAACAGAAGTAAAGAGATCTAAAGAATTAGTGATGATAATAAGCAAATTGCCAAAGTGCTGATTAAATTGAGATGAATGTTATTACCAAAAAGAGGATTTCTTGTTGTTGTTTGTCATAGAAGAGCTAACATACATATCTCTAATGATGAAAATTACTAATATTTCGGAGAATAACATCTAAGTCTTAGTTCTCTGATCTTCCATTTAATGTTACTCTCCTCAGTTATTATAGCTCATTAAGTACCACAGTTAATTATGTTACATGTACAATATTATCATGTAAAAATGATAATCTCATTGTTGATAACAATCTTACATAAAACGGTTGTCAGAATGTAATGCTGGAAAAAGAAAAGATAGCACACATTTCTGAAGATAGAACCAGCAGGGTTTAACAAAGTTTTGAGGTTATTTGAAGAAATTGATGGATGACATTTCCATTGATGACAACTTCTTGACATATGTCTACCAATCTATTCAGTTAGGTTAGCATTAGTAAGATGTTCTGGAAACTAACAATCTTCAGGTGGCACATGTTTTTCATAAAAGGTAAATGTGTTGGTAATTCTCAGGGTGATTCAACATAGCACAAGTTTGGACATTTGATTTACAAGTACATCCCATATGACAGGTTTCCAAACAGTTTCTCTCAACACAATGTCAGTCACAAAGCTAGGGTTGATCTGAGGCTATGTTAAATAACACTAGTACACTGCAATCAGTGGAATCTTGGGAAAGTGTAATTTATTGGTCACACAGAAACTGTTTCGAAGGTTGTTGGCTGACCTATACCTCTAATTAAAGAACCAGCCCTGTCCAAAAAATGGGTAAGGCTGAATCTTCGTGAGAAGCTGTGGAGTACTCAGCCATTTTTTAATTTAACAAGCAGGCTGTTCCTTTGATTGAATAACTGGAACACTCACCAGAAAAACCAGGGGCTTATTATATAACTTATACGTGACCATTTTACATTTCATCAAATATTTCAAAAGTAAAAGCTTGTTTCTTTGTGATTCATTCAGAATAGAAGAACTATCCAAATGTTTAGTACTGCAACTCTACTGCTTTGACAAATTGGCAAACTCATTAGGGCCTCAGTTCAATCACACAGATTAGTTTTGCCTTTTAGCATTTTATGTTCGATATAAGGACCGGGAACTCTGGTGTTATATACTAATACAAAAGACCTGCCTTTCCATGTTCACAGGCTGAAGCTGAAGCATACATATATATAGTATGAACCACCCTCCCCACCCTCACATACATCTCTCACGATGACAATCCTGTAGCATAAGTGAAGCCTCCAGCACACACTGTAAAGTGGCTTTGATGGTGACACAGCAAAAGCACCCAGCCCACACTATAACGTGGTCATGTCACAACAAAAAGTGCCCAGCCCACACTGTAAAGTGGTCATGTAGGTATTGTGACAAAATGCACCCAGTACACACTGTAAATATGGTTGCTGTTAAGAAGGGCATCCAGCCATAAAAACCAAGCCAGAAACAGTTCTGTGTGAGTGAGACATGGTCACCTGACCCAGCTTGCCCCAAACCGGACAATGTGTCTAACCCATGGTAGCGTGGAAAAATGTACGTTAAACGGTGATGATGATAATGATGATGATTAAAATGTACCAGTCTAGTAGCAGTGAATTAGGAAACATTTTCCTCTTCCATGCCATCCACACACACACCTCAATATACACACCAATCTACACCTCTCACTTCACTTCCATTTACACCTCTATCCTCACCTAAATAAAAAGTAACAAACAAAACATATAATTTTAATCAAGTTTTATTTCATGTATTTTGTTTTAATTTCTTTCTTTCAGCTCCCTGTTTTGCTCACTCTTCTTAACTCCCTTCCATCCTTCTCACCCCATTTCTTCTCCCATCTTTCTCACTTACCTAACACAACCCTGAACAGAATGCAACTACAACAAATACACTAGCCGCTATACATTATTAATTGGTTGGTCTGTGCATTCTGAATTAGGAATTCTATCATTTTCTGTCAGGATTTATGACTGGCAGATAGTACCATCAATGGAAACAGTTTCTTTAATCTGATCTAATGATTGGCCTCTTTTCTTTGCATAACACCAACTATAGTTCACACACAATGTAACTTCCCACACCTTTTCTTCACAAATTACAGATTTAAGAATGAGAAACACGAACAAAACAATGGCAAAACATTTGATATATAGAAAAGAAGACCATTTTCTCCATTTTCTATCTTTAAGAATTCCATTCTACTATTTTGAATAATTAAAAAATGTATATAAAAAGAATATAAAATATTTATGGAATCTGTTATTATGAAGAAACTGCACAACAAAAATATTGAACATTATATAAATGAGACAATTAAAAATTGAAATCGTCTAAACTAATTGCTAATAACTATATATGAAATAATAAATACTAAAGAAAGCAATCAGAATGGACACAAATGTTTAATATGATATTATTGGTTATACTTTTCAAATTCTTAAAAATAAAATAAAGAAATACATAGTGCCAAGTTTATTCTACTTGAATTAAATGTTTGACTTAAAAATATGAACTAAAAATAATAATGTTCCATATTTTCACACTTATTACATTAAAACTTTTAATATTTTCAGTTTCT
The DNA here is from genome assembly GCA_964016885.1 of Eledone cirrhosa. Classification (NCBI taxonomy): domain Eukaryota; kingdom Metazoa; phylum Mollusca; class Cephalopoda; order Octopoda; family Eledonidae; genus Eledone; species Eledone cirrhosa. The sequence goes on from OZ024740.1 coordinate 100,041,540, forward strand.
TTTTTCCATTTTCATTTATATGATCATAGATATAAATTTGGGAAGGGAAGGGGAGTTGTAATTGTTTGCTTTTTATAAATTTTAGTGGAAAAATATATATTTTTAAAATTCATAATTTTCTTTTGAGTGGGGATTGTTTCTTTAAATTTTGTTATGGCTTTTTTGATGGGTGGGGGCAGTGAGGACTTCTAATCAAGAAATGTAAGAAAAATATGGTTCTGAATATATCATCATCTTCATTTCCATTGCCATTACCACAACCATTATCATCATCATTAATATCATCAAAAGAATATCGATTTTTATCTAATTCAGTATTAGATCATGAATTTATAAGATGTAAAAGAGAAGTGAATAAGATTGTATGGTGTTTATACTGGCATCAATGAAATGGCTTCAATAAAGAATAAAAACTTGCTTGTTGACTTATTCTCAGTAAGTTTACCGTTTAATAGGAAACATATGCAAACAAATATATCATATTATTAAGGTTTTCAGGTTCATTGCAAACATTTTGTGAATATTTCAAGAAGTCAAGTACTGGAGTTAATTTAATTCATTACACCTTCCCTAAAATGTGTGGTCTTATAACAAAGCAATATTCTCCAATATTAATAATTACCACTAAACTTTCCTGTTTCATAGACAATATCATTTAATCAGTTTTTAATCTTAGTGTATATACCTGGTTTAGAATAGACACAGTGTCTATGTATGTCATAAGAGATGATTAAAAGGGCTGGTATTAAAAGGGACATTCCGTTGTAATATGCCTCTATGATAATTATGAGACCGTGTAAGGTTAACCCTTGCTTAAGCATTGAAAGATACTTTTTAAACATTTGTTCTTAATGTTGTCTTTCATTATACATTATGTTCAATCAGAGCTGATCTAAACAAAGTTGATGCAGTATAGCTGAATGGTTAAGTGCTTTGCTTCACAATCGTTAGGTATCAGGTTCAATCCCATTGCATGTCATCTTGAGGAAGTGTCACTTACCATAATCTTTGGTCAACCCACACCCTGGAAGTAAAATTGGGTTGATGGAAACTGCTGCTTGGAATTCCATTGGATGGAATATACCCGTAATTTCAATCTTTTTATTATCCTTATCATCATTTTATATCTGTTTTCCAAGTTGAAATGGGTTAGAGAACCATGTCTTGCACATAATTTCCATTCAGGGCATGCTTTCTACAGTTGGAAGTCTTGTTTAATGCCAACCAGTTTACAAAGCATACTTAGTGCATTTTATTATGGCACTACCACTACCACTTGCAGCATGTAGTGTGCATTTTATCATGGCACCATATGTGTATTAACATTTGTTTATAACCTTCTAATGCAAACTGGTAATTTGATGGGAAATATTTTGTCCCAATTATATTTATAAAAAGGAGTTATAGTAGTCAATAAATGTTCTTTTGTTTTATTATTGTTTTAATATTACAAGCATTGAATTGGTACATCAAAAACCAAATGCTATATCTAAACTATACGTTTTTTTAAAAATCCTGTTTGTAAAATAAGTTGGATTACTTTGAATAAATAATGAATGAATGAATATTACATAATTTATCTACTCAAATTCGTAAACAAAAATAATTTCGTAAAAATAAATAATTTCAAATTGACTTCTTTTCCAAGTTGCACTTCCGATATATTGTCGCCACCACCACTACTTCAGCTACCATATATATAGAAAGAGAGAGTGTGTGATGAGAGAGATAGAGAGATTATGACTTTCTACACGCTGACGCATATGATTGTGCACATACATACATCTTTATGTATAAGTATATAACTATTATGAGTATATAACTTTAATCGCGCAATCACAAACTTATAAAATACACTCTCACAGACATAATTCACACAAATACACATACTTTCACACAAATATACATACATTCACACAAACATACATACATTCACATATACTTTCACACAAATACACATACATTCACACATATACATTTACACAAACATATATTCATTCATACATACTTTCACACAAACATAGATACGTTCACCCATACTTTCACACAAGTATACATACATTCACACATATACATTTACACAACCACACACATACAGTCATGATAGCGTTCGGTGAAGTGGAAATGGGAGGGTAAAACAAGTATAACGTTATTTTTAATTTATTAACTCTTTCTTTTTTAAAACTCATTTAATATAATGGTTACAGAAGGAAACCACTAACAAATATAATATATACAAAGGAAAAGGAAAGGAAAAAAAGAAAGATAAATAATACACAAGCACATAATACACACATCTTAGGCCACAGAACAATATGTAGGCGAAAGAGTGGAAAAAAACGAGCCACTACCAGAGCAAAAGATAGCAATATAACGAGGAGCACTGGGAAACATCTCTAATAATTTTTGAAGCAAGCCAGCATGCTCGCAAAATTACCTGTGGTGCTGGCGAGGCTGAGATGCTGGAACAACCAAGTGCCCTCACGAGCATCACCAGCTACCTCTGTTTGGCGAGCTGCCAGTGAAGATAAGAACCTCGCTGTCAGTAGCCTGACTGCCCCAAACGTCTCGAATGCCACAGGCTGGATAATGTATTTAGCTGACAGAACACGGTATTTTAGGATTTTGTTCCATTCAGCTGCGGGTACTATAGCTCTCGCCCTTACCACTGCATCCAGAATGTGGGATGAAGCAAAAGAGTCACTAACTGAGATGTCCCAGGAAAGGCACCTGCCTCTTGACCAGGATCACAGAGTAAGACCGTCTTTTTCCATCAAATCAGGACAACCCAGACGGTTCAAAAATTGAGGGGATATTTGCCCAGGCCAAAGCTCTTGAGTGGTGATAGGACAGTGTGTGTATGTGCATGTGCGCGAGTTTGTCAGCGTTCTTAAATTAGAGACACGTGTGTGTGTGTCACTGTTTTTAAGTTAGAGACATATATGTGTGTATCACTTTCCTTCTTTTTACACACACATACATTCACACAAACACACATACACACTGCGTGATGGACGGGTGGACAGAAGTCCCTCAAATTTATATACATGTGAATGGAGTTCTACTGAAGCAGTTAGAGAAGTTCAAGTATCTTAGAGCCGTGTTCATGAGTGATGGAATGTAGGAGGCTGAATTAAGTGCAAGAATTGCAAAAGCTGATGCAGTAAAGTGCCAGCCTCAGCAATCAGATGAAGTGGGGTAGGTGTAAAAGCCAAACTCACTGTCTTCCTGGTATTCCTGCCAACTCTAACTGAGGTTCATGAATCTTGAGTAATGACCAAAAGAATACAATTGCAAATAAAAGTGGCAGAAATGGGATTCCTCCGAAGGGTCTTTGGAGTAACGTTACTCGATAAAGTGCATAACTCAGAGACCAGAGAGTCACTCCTGGTCGAGCCGCTACTTCTCCGAATTGAGAGATCACAACTCCGATACTATGAGAATGTGGTTAGAATGTCTCAGTAAAGAATCACTGGACAAATTTTACAGGCAAAATCAACCGGCAAGAAGCACAGAGATAGACCCTGAGCAAGATAGTTGGATAACATCCATGAGATTGGCTGGTCATGCTTAGGGATCCAGCTGGATCAGTTAGAGATGTTTGCTACTGACAGACTTGCTGGAAGGAGTGTTTGAGAAGGACTCTTCCCCCACGACCCTCTCAGAAATAAATGGGTGAAGAAGATATTGTCAATTTACTTTTCAATATATATGCATATATATTTGCGTATAATACCAATATGCGCACTACATATGCCAGCAGAAAACCGCCCGTGGGCGGTTTTGCTGCAAGTAAACATAATTCTGATAACTTAGGTAGGTTTTGGTCAGTATTCTAAGTTTATTTCATATTTAAGCCATACTTTGTTCTCAAGTAAGGAGTTGTTTTTGGTCAAAACATGTGGTAGTTTATATATTTCTTGAAGTAAATCTTGTGCACATATGAACATTTTAGTATGATGTTGAAGAGATTTGGGTCAGTTAAGATGAAATTGTTCTGTCACAGTGTTATGTAATGCAAGCTTATATTTCACTAGCAGTGGTACCCGGCGTTGCACGGGATAAGGTATTTTGGAACGCGGGCTGCCAACAGACCTAACCATGGAAAAACTGCATGCCTCGACAATATGTAAAAAAGATAAACCGAATACTCTGATGGCCGGATACAGACAGCTAGACATATAGACAGATATTATAAGGCGCAATTTTATATGTATGTATCTATCTAAAAAGAGAAAGACTAAGAATTATAGAGAGAGATCGCTAAATCGCCTACTTTGAATTTTTTTTTGCTCAGAACACTCCCTGAAACATAAGTATAGTATTACATGTGTAAAGTTTGATTTCACTCGCTCCACTAAAAGTTGGATTTTCTTTGCTCACGGTATGAAGAAGAGATTGACTAATACATAGTCATCTGCTTTCTTTTTTAGTGTTGTGTGAAATATATAGCCACCTTAGCTAAGCTTAGTATTGCCACAACCACTGTCTTTTATGATATCTATGATTAGTTAATCTCTCATCAGTGACAATCACTTAACAGGTAGTGAGATGATAATAGACTAGAGCTTATATAGATTTTGCATGATGAACATTTGCTGGAGAAGCCAATTTGCACATAGCAAATAGACAAACTTGGCTGGAAATGTTCATTTGCCTGTAGTGTGAATTTGGCTGGTTATAATCAATTGGCAATAGCCCGAAGATAGCGTTAAGCATAGTAGGCATGTATACGAAAACATATACTTTATGTTTATATACTATATGTAAATGAGCATTTCCAGCAGATAGTTTTTATTTTCTACATGCAAATGAGTATTTTTAGCAGATGTTCATCACTCAAAATCTATATAGGCTGTAGTTTATTTTCATCTCAGTACTGAATGAGTGAATGTCTCTGAAGAGAGATTAACATATCTTGAAACAGCTGTCTGGCATTCTCTATGTCTACTGAGATATGTATGACATGTTCACAGACCAAAAAAGAGAAAAATAATTTTTTCACAAAGAAAACTCCTGTCCCCTTCTACCCTAAACCTGAAGTAACAAAGAGGTTATTTAACATTTAGGTCCTTCCCTGTTAGTATTGAACACATACTAGCATGAACATTTAGACCGATTCACCTTGTCTTCTGAACCTTTGCACCCCCGACATTTTCTCAGAAGGAAATCCTGAAATACTCCAAAATGACTGACACAACCCAAATAGTTGCTCCAAGGGCGCCCCTTTCTCCCACTGCAAAGGGTACATACACGCTCCTTTTAGACCATCAAGGGAAGGCAGACACATAACACAGTATGTCATATACCATCATTTTGCTTCAAGGCAACAACCATGAGCCCTCTTCCAGCAGTGCAATGTCTGTAGTCTAGCCAAAATCTCCAGCAATGCCTCTTCACTAAGGCCAAGTACACTGAACACCATAGTGCTCTAATGAAGTAATGCTGGTGTAATGACAAACACACCCAGTTCACCTTTGAAGTGGTAGTGCCAGAAGTGCATTAAAATGCTCCAAGTACATGGCATCCAGCTATAGAAATCAAGCCAAAACAACGAGTAAAAGCAGGAACTAGTCGCCTAACCAGTTGAGCTTTAACACATGACAGCCATCTAACCCATAGATGCATGGAAATGATGATATATCACATATGAGTAAAAAGAAGGGTACACTTAGAAATATAATGTTATACATACAGAGATGTGTGTATGAGCATCGATTTATATAAAAGAAAATGTAGATGTTTCAACAAAACAAACAGATCTGTTATATTTATATTACTACAAAAGAAATGTAGTGATTAAAACGAATTAACATAATTTCATAAGTTAGGAGACACAATACATTAGCCAATTTCAAATGTGTGAATAAACGCATTAAATCAATATTCTAGGAAAAATATATTTAAGATGATGTAATATTTCTAACCATTATTATGATCATCAATTTGCCATTTTCAAACATGAGTAAAGATTAAAGAAGTGTTCTCTAAGGCATGTGGCTCTATCTTTGCCTTAAAAATAATCTACTTATATTTAAATACACAAACAGATGTGTATATACTAACATATTATGGTGCATAAATGCATGTAATTGGCTGACAAATTTGATTGTTTAAAATATCAATGGTTGAGAAATCTCGTGATCTGAAGCTAGAATATAGCCTTAAAAGAAAACAAGCAAATGTTATATATATTATTGATGTACTTCGTTTGTGAATGCATGTTTGCACAAACACACATACACACAGACACACATATATATATATATATACATACATATACATTTATATATACATCATCATCCCTGTTTTACGTCCATTCTTCCACGCTAGCATGGATTAGACAGGTTGTCCTGTTGTGGGCAGTGCCAGGTGAGGTGACCTTGTCTTGCTCATACAGGAACTGATTTTGGCTGGATTTCTAAAGCAGGATGCCCTTCCTAACACCAACCTCATTTACAGTGAGTGTTGGGTGCTTTTTTTTCTGTGGCGCCTACATGACCACTTCACAGTGTGGGCTGGGTGCTATTTTGTCATGACACCTCCATGATCACTTTGCAGTGTGTGTGTGTGTGTGGGGGGGGGGCATATTGTCTATATGCTTCAGCTTTGGCTTGTTCCTGAGCGGGTCAGGTCTTCTGTATTACTGTGTGATGCCAGAGGTGTCACGGTCCTGTGTCATCGCCTTTGAGAGTATATATATATATATATATATATATATATATATATATATATATATATATATAAATGAAAGGTATAGAAATTGTTTTAGCGAGAAGCTAATAGTATTCTATAACATATATATATATATATATATATATATATGTGTATATATTTATATATATATATATATTTATATATATATGTGTGTGTGTTCAGAAGAGATTGTTTTAGTAAAAACAGGAATAAGCAGGAGAAAGCTTTCAACAATCGTAGTTTTTAGTTACGAAGGAGAGTTTTATAAAAATGACAAAATAATATGCTGAGGTTACATATATCATTTAATCATTATAATTATTTCCACGGTTCTCCATGTAATCGAGATGCATTTGCTGTTGTTATGAGAATAGTATCCTCAGATGATATCCAATATGTTTGATATGTCGCTGGAAGGAAAAAAACACACGTCCTATTGCTTGTGTGCCCAGCCGACATATGAGTTCTTTGAAGGGTTTGCCAGCCGTCGTGTTTGCTAGAAAAAGTTATCACGAAAAAAAAAACGAAAAAGCTGTGTAGCCAAAGCCCAGTAGACAGTGGAAGCACTAAATGGAGCTCTGATGGAGGGTGGGGTATATATTTTGTTGACAACAACTACAACAAGAATAATGACAATAACAGCAAAATACCGACAGCGACAATAACAACAAAACGCCGAGCAATATCGTCCACACTGGCCGCATCAGTCATAATGATATTACTACCCTACTGACAACAACAACGGAAGCAAGAACCACAGTAAACAGTTACAACAGCAGAAACACAGACCAGCGCCATGTACATAGGACGTAGCAGTCGTAGTGACAGTATCATCCCGCCAATAATAACAACGATAATACAAAGCAATAAAAGGAGTTCTGAGTTAGGTGGCTACACTGAATTGGTGGCATCTATCACCATAACTATATATATCAAATAACAATAGTAACGGGAACAAATATTAACACCGTCCATCACCTATCCTGGTCGTCGTAGTAGTGGTGATATCATTGATATTAGTATCAAGTCAATGGCAGTGAGCACCCATTACCTGGCTTGATTTCTACAGCTGGATGCCCTTCCTAACACCAACCTCATTTACAGTGAGTGCTGGGTGCTTTTTTTCCCATGGCACCTCCACGACCACTTTACAGTGGAATGATATGGACCCCAGTCCCTATTATCTCATTTCTACAGCTGAGTAAACTGGAGCAATGTGAAATAAAGTGTCTTACTCAAGGAAACAACACATCACCCAGTCTGAGAATTGAACTCACAACCTTTCGATTGCAAGTCCAATGCTCTAACTACTAAGCCATGTGCCTCCATTATATGTATGTATATATAATAATTGTTTCTACTTTAGGCACAAGGCCAGCAATTACCCAGTGCATTACTGGTACATATTTTATCGACCCCGTAAGGATAAAAGGCAAAGTCAACCTCGGCGGGATTTGAACTCAGATCGTAAAGGGACGTAACTATGCTGGAAAGCATATAATAATGATAATATGGATGAGGTGTCAAATTTTCATTACGTTTATTGAGGTGTGATGGGCATTTCACGATTGATCAGCTCAAGGTTTTATCTGTATTGATCGGGCCCAACTCTGGAATCAAAAGCCAATCATTCTTCTGTTAGTGCAATTATTCAATGATTCCTGTACAATGTTAAAAAATATTAGTTAGGTGACAAAATCAGCAGTGGAGGAGGGTGCTCTGAAAGTGTAGTAGCCAGAATTAAAACGGGTTGGAAAAAGTTCAGAGAGCTAATACCGCTGTTGGCCACAAGGGGTTTTTCTCTAAAAATGAAAGGCAGGTTGTGTGATGCATATATATGAATGGCGGTATTACATGGTAGTGAAACTTGGGCATTGTGTGCTGATGACCTGCATAGATTGGAAAGAAATAAAGCTTGCAAGCTCCAATCATCATCATCATCATCCTCATTTTACGTCCGCTTTTCCCTGCTTGCAAGGGTGGGACGGGTCTTATTCAGCACAGCATCTCTCCACTCGTCACGGTCCCTCATCATCTCCACCGTGAGCTTCAATGATCTGAGGTCTGTTCTCACCACCTCCGCCCATGTTTTTCGTGGTCTACCTCTACCACGTCTTCCATCAACTGGCATTTCCTGGCACTTCTTCACCCATCGGTCATCCTCCATGCGCATCACATGTCCATACCACCTCAGTCTCCTTTCCCTTACACTACATTCTATCCCTCTCAGACACAGTTTCTCTCTCAACACATTTATGCTGGGTCGTTCACGCACATTTACACTGCACATCCAACGGAGCATGCTTGCCTCATTTTTCTCCAGCCGTCGCATATCCTCTGCAGTTGCTGCCCATGTCTCACTACCATGCAGCATCGCGCTCCTCACACAGGCATCATACAACCGGCCTTTCGTACGCAGGGAGAAACCCTTCTTCGTCAACAGAGGAAGCAGCTCCCTAAACTTCTTCCAACCCGTCCTTATTCTAGATACTATGGCCTCGGAACACCCTCCTCCCATGCTAATCTGATCTCCTAGGTACCGGAAGCTATCCACCACTTCTATAGCGCCCTCTTGCATTTGAAAAATGTGTCTATCAGTGCGACTTCTACTGTCTAATTTCCCTGTACATCTACTGCATACATATTTCTCCCTACCTGTTAGTTTGCCTGCTATCCCGCTACATCTCTTGTGTACCCAGGATTTGCATTGTGTGCATTTTATAGAATTTATGCCAGTTCCTTTTCTGCATATCGAACATGGCCATTTCCCTGACGGAATCAGGGTTTTGTCCTATTTTCTACTCATCAACACTTTTGTCTTAGCTAGATTCACTCTCAGTCCTCTTGCTTCCAACTGCTGTTTCCATAGCCAGAATTTATTCTCTAACTCCTCTACTGATTCTGCTATAAGAACCAGATCGTCCGCATAGAGAAGTTCCCTTGGACAGCCAGTCTTAAACTCCTCTGTTATGGCTTGGAGGACTATAATGAACAACAGCGGGCTGAGGACCGAACCCGGATGTACTCCTACTTGTATCTGGAATTCCTCACTAAACTTCATTCCTACCCTAACTTTACTGACAGAACCTCTGTACAAAGTTTGCACTGTCCTCACAAGCCATTCCTCAACATCTAGCTTCCTTAGGGACCACCAGATGACAGATCGGGGTACCCTATCAAAGGCCTTCTCTAGGTCAACAAAGGCTAAGTATAGTGGCTTATTCTTCTCTAAGAACCTCTCTTGCATTTGTCTCACCAAGAAGAGGGCATCTGTTGTACTCTTCCCAGGCACAAAACCAAACTGCATCTCATCTAGTTTGACCCTTTCTCTAATTAGTTGTACTAAAATCTTTTCTGCCACTTTCATAACCTGATCTATCAGTTTCATACCCCTATAATTGCTCCTCTCCAAAGCATCTCCTTTACCTTTGTAGCGATTTATGAGAATACTGCTGCACCAGTCTTTGGGTATGACACCACCATATATAGCCTGATTGATGATGCGTGCAACCAGTTTAGTGTCTACGTCCCCTGATGCCTTCAGCATCTCAGCAACTATTCCCGATGGTCCGGCCGCCTTACCATTTTTCATTTCCCTAATCGCCTCTTGGACCCTATATTCGTCAATCTCTCATAATGACATTTCCAGGCCTCCTTTTTCTGATCATTCGTGACACTAAGTACACCGGCATCATCCCGGACACATTTATCTCCAACGACATCCTGATTTGCATTGACACACTGTCTTGCAATGTGGAACACCACACGCTTCTGATCTTCCCGTCGCAGAACATTGGCAAACCTCCTACTCTCTGCCTCCCTGCGTGCTAAATACACCTGACGTCTAGCTTCTCTCTTAGTGGCTGTATATTCTTCCCTACTCCCACCCTTTTTCCAAGCCTTCCATGCTAGTCTTTTGTCTCTAATAGCCTTATCTACTGTGCTGTTCCACCACCAGGTCACTCTCTGTCTGGTTGGAGCTCTGCTCCAGCCACAGGCTTCATCAGTAGCCTGCAGAAAGTTGTCACGTAAGAAATTCCACTTATTATCCATGTCATACGTCTCTAAATCGTCTTCTTTTTCGTCATATACATCTTGAAGGGCTTTCCTAAATTTGTATTTTAGTGAAAGGTCTTTTAGCTTCCAGACCTTTCTTCTCCACACCTTCCTATATGTCTCATTCCATCTCTTGCTTACTGAGATATCACTAACAACTAACCTATGCTGTGGGGTACATTCTTCCCCAGGGTATGCCTTGGTATTAGACACTATCTTTCTGTCCCGCTGCCTAACTAGCAAGAAGTCAATCTGGCTTATGTGCTCACCAGATTTGTAGGTTATTAGGTGATTGGCAGGTTTCTGGAAGTTTGTGTTGCAAATAGTCAATGTACTCGCATCACAAAATTCAAGAAGCATCACTCCTTCTTCATTTCTTGAACCGTAACCGTGCCCACCATGTACCCCGGTGTAACCATCCTGGAGCTGTCCAACATGACCATTCAAGTCTCCTGCTAGCATAACGATGTCTCCGTCCTCTGTCATTGCGGTTGTTTGCAAAAGTTGCTCATAAAAGCAGTCTTTCTCATCTTTGCCTAGGCCTGCTTGGGGAGCATAGACCGAGAAGATTGTCAGTAGTCTCCTACCTACAACTAATCTAAGCTTAATTATTCGATTACTAACTCGAACTACCTCTATTGTCTTATTGATCCATTTCTCAGCCAGGAAAATGCCTACTCCTCCTAGCCCATCATCCTTACCTACCCAGAATAGCTTATAGCTAAGACGCTTGCCTACGACTAGTCTCGCAGAGGCACCTCTCCATCTCACCTCCTGCACGCAGCACACATCCACCTGCCTTCTCTCCAGCATCTCCGCTATTTCAGCAGATCTACCTCTGAGAGTGCCAACAGTAAGTTTTGCAACTCTGAGATGCGACGTCTTCATATTTTGTTGTTGTTCCTAGTTGTTGCTGCGCTGATAAGCGTTTTGGCATTGATACACTGGTTGGATGCCCTTCCTAACACCAGCGCCACTTTACAGCATGGAATGGGTGCTTTTATTTGTGCCACCAGCACTAGAGAGGATGTCTTACTAGACTCAAGGGCCCTCTCTACCCCTCCATTTTACAGCATGGTCATTAAAAAAAAAAAAAATTATTGACACGACGCACACACAAACACTCACACACCAACACTCATGCATACAAACCACAACCACACACACGCCACACATACCAACACTCATCCATGCATACAATCACACACACCACTCACAAACACACATATATATACATATATTACCGACAGTACTGTTACAAAATCAAAATCATCAAAATCAAAATCAATATCATGTCAACTGTTGACCTTTCCCAGTCCAGTTCAGCTTGTATATAATAATAATAATAATTGTTTGCTTTACGCTGGTAATGGCGGTGGTGGCGGTGAATGGTGGTGGATGGTGTCAGTGTGGTGGTGGTGGATGGTATCAGTGTGGTGGTGGTGGATGGTCAGTGATGGTGGTGGCAGTTGTTGGTGCTGTAGTTGCTGTTGTCGTTGTTGCTGTTGTTGTTGTTGGTGTTGCTGCTGTTGTTGTAGTTGTTGCTGTGTTGAAATCTGGTCGCTTCCACTGAGATATACATATACACACACATATATATGTATATACACATACATACATCAAAAGAGTAAGCAGTATGTCAACAGGGAACAGGGAACAGGTCCGCCACCTCAGATAGAGTAATGAGTACTGTGGTGATGGTGGGGAGCGAGTGTAGGCGTTATTGTTATTGTGGTGGCGGCGGGTCAGTGAGATGTACAAGTTCATAGATCACATCTCTCTTTTCCTCTCTCTTCAAAATTTTGAATTTATGGCCTTTTGCAATGGCGGACAAGTATATATAATATATATATATGAAGCAAAGAAAAGAAAATTTCACTGATACGAAAGATTTCCTGGTAGAAGTTCAGGTGTATTCAGTGATTGGTATCCAGTTTCGGGGTATCCAATTAGAAAATCCAACGAATCTTTAAGAGGGGTCCACGCAAGCATTGATATACACATGTATATATGTAAAATGTAAGCAGAAATAACAACGAAAGATTTTCTGGTAGAAGTTCAGGTGTATTCAGGTGTATTCAGTTCAGGTGTATTCAGGTGTATTCAGTTCAGGTGTATTCAGGTGTATTCAGTGTATTCAGTGTTCCCTGTTCCCAGTTTCGGGGTATCCAATTAGAAAATCCAACGAATTTTTTAGAGGGGTCCACGCAAGCATATATATAGATATATATATGTATATATGTAAAATGTAAGCAGAAATAACAACACATATACTAATGAACATACATTAAACACAGAGGGACTGTAAATGATAATAGCAATATTTAGATATAAATATAAATGTACATATCTCTATTGGTCTCATCATTTTTCTCTTTCCTCTTGTGTGTAGCAACACGTGGTTGTGTGTTGCTGCTGACTATAGCAGAGCCCGAGAAAACACGTCTTGCCCTTACAGCCGCTGCTCCAATGGATGTGTAATAATAATGTGCGCGAAAGGTGAAGCATAAACGAACTAAGAGGGAGACTAAGCATAAGAGATATTAAATGTTGTGGTCTGGAGAGGAGGTTGTGTTGGTATGGACATGTGATGCGTATGAAGGAGGACAGGTGTATAAAAAAGTTCAGGGCAATGAAAATTGATGGAAGCTGCGGGGTGGGTAGACCAAGAAAAACCTGGGATGAAGTGATAAAAACTGACCTTGCCCACGTACACCTCTCTAAGACAATGACACTGGATCGAGACTTTTGGCACCATGCAGTTGTATAGAAGACTCAGCTACCATTGCATATAAACCTACAGTCAGTAGGCACCTCTTCACTCAATATACACCCCACCGCCATACCCTGATGATGATGATGATGTATATATATATGTGTATATACACTTATAAGTATATATGTATGTATATATGTATGCAGGTATTTTGTACTCTTTTAGCTTCTTATCTGTTTCAGCTGATGAACTGAAGTCATACTGGAGCTTCCTTCTTTGGTTTGATCAATGATGCAAGAAGGAATATTTGTTACTGTTGTCATTTGTTCTTTCTATGCTGTAGGCTCATCTGAGATCTTATAGAGCAGAATGTACATGTCTCAGGTATTTTGGCTGCATATTAAAGAGCTGGGGGGTTCTATTGCAGTATTTGGTTCTTACTCTAGATATGAAGGATAGGAACTTTGGCACTATGCCTTTTGAATCCTGTTTGGTGCTAACCATTCCATGATCTTCCATATGTATATCACTGTGTATTTCTGCTAGCTTCACTCCAGATAGTAAAGTTTTAGTTATTTCAGCCTCTCTCAGTAGCTCATCTCTTACAGTGACGCATTCTACTTGATGTAGCTTTGTTGGATATCTTCAAGTTCAACAGTTAATTTTGGGTGACCACAGCTGAGAGCAATATTCAAGCTGGCTGAGGACAAATGTCCTCCAGAGTACCAACATCTTTTCCTGGTCTCTTTTGCTGAAGGACCTCAGAACCCAGCTAACCAGTTATCTGCACATCATCACCATTTTGGTGATATATGCATGCTTCATTGCTCATGTTAGCTCCCAGGTCTAGCCTGTATTTTGATGCAGGACACCACTTGTCATTAATGTTTACTTTGAGAGAGCTGCACTGGCTGCAAGAATTAGGCTTCTGTCTTTTAACCCTCTTGCCCTGTGTTCCTGTTACAGCATTTATCTCTGCCAAATTCCTGTTAAAGCAGTAATGAACAACACACATAGAAGATGAAATACTAAAAATACACAACTGGTCACATTACAGCATTGTAGTTACATGTGTTTTTGACTCATTGTTAATAGTGTCCCTTATAGCTGTTGTTTACTTTGTTTTTAATCGAAACACAAACGGATTTTGTTGGCAATAAAATAAGCATGTAATAGACCCAGCACTGTGGAAAATCTTTACAGTTGAACAAATTATTGACGATTTTATTCTATAGAAAGAAATTCAACAAATTTATACTTATGCAGAAAGTGAGAGTGATTCGAACAATGAAACTGGTGAAAATGTTGAGGAAAGTAGCGATTCAGGTGAACAAATTGGGTGTTGTATTCGCACAGCTGATACTGATATGTGTGTTAGAGATTATGTAAATCTTGATGAGCATTGAGTAGACACATTCATTGCATATTGTCTTGATTCTGTCCATTATTTTTCCTGCAGTCATTGCCCTTAGTCTGTATATTCAACTATTTATTTTTTTGCTCAGGAGCTGAGGTGGAGTGTAAAATTAGACAGAAGTTCCCAGGTCTGAAATGGAAATGGTAAGAAATCATACAGCCACTCTCCTAGATTTCCAACCAGACTGAGACGACATAGTTTGTGACATACCATTCCATGATCAACTTTATCAAAGGCCTTTGCAAAGTTGAGATATAGCACATCCACATTTGAATTGTTTAGCAGTTGTTCAGCAACCCTTTTCAACAGCATAGTAATATCTGCCAGATATTACTCCGCCCAAAATATGTTAACATGAATGGACCTGTTATTTTTATCTAAAGACATTTTTCCTAATTCCAACCTGCCTGTCCCTTCAATCCATCTTATTTCACATTCTTTCTTCTGATGAAGGACTAGTGTCCCAAACATTAAGACCCTCTTTCTGCTATTTCAAACATTAACCTAATATATTCCTTCCATATACTGTACCAATTGTGTTGTTATTTCTGTTTAACTTTTGCATACATATATGTAAGTAAGAGTTATATCAAATAATAATAATGGTTTCTACTTTTGGCACAAGGCCAGAAATTACCCAGTACATTACTGGTACTTTATTTTATCGACCCTGTAAGGATGAAAGGCAAAGTTAACCTCAACGGGATTTGAACTCAGACCATAAAGGGACATAACTATGCTAGAAAGCATGGCGTCCAACCCTCTACCAATACTGCCAATTCACTGGTCTTACTAAGCCATGCTGTGTCTTGATGGCTATTGCCATCCAATTGCTCAACAGTAGCAGTGAAGAACAATCAACAAGTTTCTCGGTCATTATCCTTCATCAGGACTATATACATCTCTGAGACTATGTATACATAATTGTTTAGATGAGTTGATAACACAAGCATATAAAGGCAAAGAATAATTCAATGTTCAAATGTGATTTTATAGTCCACAGCGAGATAGGTAAAAGACAGTTCAGATTTTAATTCAATTGGTAAAATTCCAACCACTGTTTACATTTTCAGAATGGAGATATTTGGACATGTGGTTGGTAAATAATTATGTTATTTATGTTGTTCAATAGATTCTGAGGAAATCAATACTGAGGAAATGTATTTTCTTACTGTATTGATAGAAACATTTGTAAATCAATTATATAATTTAATGTAATTTAATCCTCGTTATTTTATTCATTTTATCTATCTCTCTCTCTCTCTATATATATATATATACATATAGGTGTGTGTGAATATTCTCCTTAGCTCAGCAATTCAGTTACTTACTTTAAAACATGCAATGATTGGCATCAGGATAGGAGAGCATCATGCAATACATATATACATGTTTGTGTATATATATATATATGATGATGATGATGATATATACAATGATATTAAATAAATGGAAACTATATTTATAAAACTATATTTATTCTATTATGTATATTTCAAGGGTACCAAAATTTCCAAACAAATTAAATATCTCTTCTACATATATACATATATATATATATATATATATATATATATATATATATATATATATATATATATATATGCATGTGTGTGTGTATCCATATATGTCCTCTTTGGACATTTCTATAAAAGAATTTCATTCATTGATCAATTTATTTACGTCCTTGTAGTTATTTAAAAATCTAATTTCATTGCCATTTCATTTATATAACATTTAACATATCTGCCAAATAGCTGTCATCAAAAGCACACTTAAAGTTTGAGCCAGCAGTAATTAAATTTACTTGTTCCAAAAGTCACCTTTTCATGAGACGCCAAAGGCAATGTTTCTTGGTTACAATGAAATAGAGCAAAGTTTAGGAGTTTATTTGGACTCATCAAATATATTGTTAATGAAATTGGTAAATATCAATTCCTAATTGCATAGATGCATGAGAGAATTTCCTTGGAGGGTTTTAAATAAGGATATTATTGATCAAAGATGATAGGATCAATTTTTACTGATAATCTTTCATGCTGTATGAATAAAATTATTTGAAATCATAGTACAATGAATATTAATTATCCACGTTTTAACAATCTCTTTTCCATGTTACTTCACTGAGTTAGATATGTAAAGAATGTAGCATATTTTCATGTTTTAATCTGTAAGACCCATGTTTTTCCCATTTTGCTTCAATAAGTACTTAAATGTAAGCTACCATGCTTAATGTGAGGAGTGAAATATCGATTGAAATAAAATTAATAAGAAGGATATTCATAAGCGTAGTTGAAAATTCTTCTCAAATACAAGGGAAGGAACTCCCTAACATTTCGATTGAACAAAACTTATAATGAAATATGCAGGACATGTTGAGTGAATCTAAGTTTTGCAAGTATAGTGACAAAACATTTTGTTCATATTAGACATCTTCCTTGAAGCATAGTGTAGTTGATAAAATAATGCACTGATTAGTTAATTGAAAATAATGATATTGGAAAATTTCCCAATGGTATTGTCTGTATAAAGAATATTTTGTTAGGTATCGACTATTATAAGTAATCTGCTGAACCAAAGATTACTTTTAGTCATTTTAAATTTAAACTCTAGTTAGAAAAACAGTCATTAGTATTAATGAAAATTACTCTTAACAGCAGAAAAGAGAGAAAACACTCAATATTTCAATTGACCAAAAGTTAAAAAAGGATAAGCATTGGAAAATAGGCTGTGATTTTTGGTAGCTATAATGACAAAAGTTATTTTATATTCTTTGCTACAACATTTATTTTCTACAGTTGACTCACAATACATCATCATTCTTCAACTGATGCTCAATCTCTCTTGTACATAAAGTAGCCATCTCCTCTGAACATATGGAATATGTGTGTGGGGAGGAACACATTTGTCTACGTATGTGTTTTCACTTTGCATCGAGACAGTTTGCTGCTTGATGGTGACATTTGTTTATGACCTGCATATTCAATATTCTCCTTAGTTACTTACTTAAAAACATGCAATGGTTGGCGTCAGGATAGGAGAGCATCATGCAATAGAATACTCCTTTAAATAAATTCTCATCCATCCCATGCCAATTTGAAAAAGTGGATGTAAAAACAATGTTGATGTTGTTGCTGTTGCTGCTGTTGCTGCTGTTGCTGCTGTTGCTGCTGCTGCTGATGATGATGATCAGTAAGGCCATGCAGCTTACTTCTGAAATCAGAGAAAAGCCCTAAAGCTTTAATCGATTCTACTTTTCACTGTATTTATTTAAAGGACAATAAATTGATATAAATAGAATTAAATAAACACAGCAGAAATACTGATTGAATGCTTCATTTGATTGGCAACCATTATGCCTCAGGTCTGCTCAAATGGAATAGACTGCGGCTACTCGACAGCAACAACAACATTATCAACAGCAATGGCTCATTTTAATGAATCTGCAAACATAGTTTCTCATTCAATCGGATCACTTTCTGTTGTTCTAATCAAGCCTAAACTGCTGCTAATGCAAATCTCTTAATTCTGTAATAATAACTAATCAGTTGTAGAACTCTAATTGCTAAGTCAATGAACTTTTATTTGAGAATACTGTTTATATGTTATTTTAGCTAACACACATTGAAATGGTTGAGTGAATACCAGTTGGGTGTTTTGCTAATATCACAAACTATATACAGGCCGTAGGTAATAATCTAAATATTTCTTCTAGCCTCATTTTGTCTGACTGCAATCAGGTAGTGTGAAGGAAATAATGTTTGGTCATATGCAAACTATTTACTTAATCAACCAGGTAAGAAATTAGCATAAATGACGAATTGGCAGAGGAATTACTAGATTACAGGATGAAATACCTTCCAGTGTTTGTTCTGGCTATCTGCACATTGAGTTCAAATTCCACCAAGGTCAATTTTGCCTATCCTTCTTTTGAGGTAATAAAATAGAAGGCTAATTCAGTGGGAGAGTTTGGTAGGATTCTTAGAACATCTGATAGAGTACCTAGTAGTACGTTTTGCATCAGAGTTCAAATCCCACCATGGCCCACTTGGGCATTATACTTAATCTGTTGTCCACCTTGCCCTTGAGTCCCTTTAGCCGAACCCCCTTTGCTACAAACAATCAGGTGATATCTCTGGTTTGAGAATACATTCTTTCTCCTTCTCTCCAACCATCCCTTTCTTTATATATAAAAAAAAAAACAATAATAAAAT
Organism: Eledone cirrhosa; assembly: GCA_964016885.1. Lineage (NCBI taxonomy): Eukaryota > Metazoa > Mollusca > Cephalopoda > Octopoda > Eledonidae > Eledone > Eledone cirrhosa. The sequence continues at coordinate 100,060,639 of OZ024740.1, forward strand.
CTAACTAGAAAATACAAAGTTTTGCATTATATCAGAGGCTTCTCAATTATCATGTTGTTTATTTATTAACATATATCAATTAGCAAACTAATTCCTATTAACACAGCACAACAAGAACAGTAATTGATATATATATATGTATATGCTATCATTTGATCTGCTATAAGTAGCAGTCAAATTTCCATCTAATCATACTCTGCAATTGAAAAGGGAAATATTAGAAAATATAGTCCTGGATAAACTGTTTGAGAAGTGAAAGACAGGATGGTTGAAGCCAGAATGCATTTTATCATATGATTAGCAGCTCAGATTGATTAGGGCTGACCTTTGTTTAAACAACAACAATTCATATGAATTTTTTATGAGATTAGACGCAGATATGAGAATGTAGCATGGTTTGTTTCACAACTATGAATCCTGAGTTTGATACAATTTCATGACAACTTAGGTGAGCGTCGTTTGCCATAGCCTTGTGTGTGATACTCTGGTTTATCTTTTCATTGTTCTTTCAGATGTAGGGAATTATGTCACTTGTACTACATTGTTATTGTGAACGACAGGAACTAGCAACACTTATAAATTGTGGTCTCCTTGAATTTGAATAGATAGTTACTTGCGTTAACGTTCTTTATGATGCATAATAATTCATGAGACTTGATAGCTACATCCATTCTGGTAGCCCTTTAATATATGGACTATATAACCAGGATAACAGTCTTGTGTGTTTGAACTCATTGACATTAATCCATTCCTGACCTACCCAATAAGACATTTTATTGAGTTAACCCATGTAACAAGGAAAATTGGATAGATGGAAACTGTTTGGAAGTATGTTCGATGGGTTGTACCTATAATTCAAAGGGTCAGTTTTGTCACAAACTGTGCAATGCTGAATGTTCAGCCATTTTCATGTTAATTTCACAAGCAGGCTGTTCTATTGATTGAACAACTGTTGAAGCCAACAGAGGTCCATTCAATTCCATTTCAGTTCCAAACCCAGAAAGATAAGGGGAGTAAGTGATTATGACAGATGTATTCATTGATGTGTTACCCAGTTAGCTATTGCTACGACCAGGCCCTATTAAATATGTATTTGAATGTTCACAGGAGAAAATACCTTTTACTTTTCTAATACAAAATGTTCGATGTGTATTGGCAAGCACTATCTACTGATTGCAATCATCACCCAGAGAGTTGCTATCTGCATTTAGAAATTGTCTGCAACTAATTAATAACCACTTTTCCCTGCCAAATGCAGAGATATCAAAATTTTATGATTGACAATAAAATATTCAACAAGAAAACAAGATAAATGGATGATAGGCTACAAGCAGATTCGTTAACTAAAATGTTAACAGTGAATCTACACATTTGCTCTTCTCTGTATAACATTATTTAATATTTTTGAAATCCCAATATCTGTTTTTACTGAATTCCATTTTCACTTATTTATAGAATAAAGTGTTTTGCATTTAGCTACATATAATATTATATGTCTTGTTTTCAGCCATTACTTTCAGGTATCATTCACTTATATTCCCCAAGTTAATTTACTCTCATTTGCTGCCATAAATTAAAGAATATTTTTTTCTGTCTTTGCTGAACTTTATTCATTTATTTATCAATTTGATTTCATTTTTATTTCTTCATTTATTATTATTATTTAGATAGAAAGGAAACATTTGTATGATTTTGTACACCAGATTTGCATGCGCCTGAGGAATTTGGATTAAGAATCTAATATGCATATTATCCTATGTCAAAATTCCTTTAAATGTTACCAAGGGAATGTTGTCTTTTCTTTTGTTATATTTCTTCTCCCTTGTTCATATAGCAGAGAGACAATTGCCAGAAGCAAAAATCATCACCTATAAATTCCTGAGTAGTGAGAGAGAGAGAGAGAGAGAGAGAGAGAGAGAGAGAGAGTGGGCAGGAGGTAGGATATGGCCATTGTATATTTGTGTGAGATAGCTAAAGCTCTAATGTAATTACTGTAAGGTAATGGTATAGGAATAAACATAAAATGCATCAATTCTAATTATTTCAAATCTTTCTTAAGAGATTCAGATTTGAAATTTGAGCAAAAGAGCCTAATTAAAAACAGCCAAGCAATTAGTAAATGAGAATATGATACGATATACTGGGAATTATGTAACAATACATTTGCACAAACCTGGCTAATTGTATATTTTTTGTCTTGCATGTTGTTTCTATAATTTTATACTCTTATAATTAATTAAGCCATAAAATCAGATGAATAACATCTAAGAGTAAACACAAATTAGAAAACAAAGCCAGTAAAACCAGATTCACATCTCAGAAATTATTCTCTTTCATTTATTATATAATCGAAATTGAATATACTACTACTCCAAATATTTATCCTGTTCTTTGGTTTTTCGTACATCAGTAGTCATTGAAAACCATGATTTTGATTACTTGATCAATTGCCTTTTATATATACCTACATAGCTGTTGAGTCCAATTATGGTATGGTGATATTGACTGCACATAGGATACATGTGTTTTGAAGTACCAGCTAAGTGAGCTTTGTGGAGCTCATATTTTGTTTCCACTAACAAAATACATGTCTCATCTTAGGTTTTACACCTTTATGAATGAGGGTATGGCATAAGTGCCGGCTCTAAGCAAGTTGCTGAATGTGGAGAATGAGTGGAATGTGATGGATCAACCCCAGTAGTTACAACAGAGGGAACTGCTATCGCGGTAACCAAGTTATATGGCTAAAGAAGTGATTAAAGAAATGATGAAATAGGGAGCAGCTGCCTTATCTGGAGTAGTTGCAGAGATGCTTAAAATATCTGGTAAAATAGCATTTGAGTTAGTCAATCATATAGTCAACCAGATAATGTTATAGTGTCATATCCAATAACTTGTGTAGCAGTATAATCATTAATTTTTATATGGGAAAGAAGCAAATATATATGCATTAAACTGATGGATCAAGTTACAAAAGTATTAAAAAGAGACATAGCTCAAATAAGAATCAAATTGGATGACGATGTTGATGATGATGATGATGATGATGATGGTGATGATGATGATGATGATGATGATGATGATGATGATGATGATTGAATGAATGATTTACTAATGAAATAATAATGAAGAATTCTATTATAGTCGCTTGCTTGTAAAAACAAATTTACAAACCGACCTTTAATAATGTAAGTTAACATAAAAACATCAATTTCGAATCAACTCAGAGAATTGAATATTATAATATTAATAGAAATATATATCTTGCAAATATAATGAAAATACATTGTTTGTGTAACTCAGCAAATTGCATGATAAACATGATGTGTATGTTTAAAAATACAATGCCTTGCTATCCATTGATGAGGATATCAAGTAATTCTAATATAGTGAGTGCTTAAAACACAAACTTGTGTCTGGAGAAGTTATATATAACATTAAAGGTTAAAAGTTAAATTCTGACTTAATCCTAGAGGCTTATCACGCTAAAACTTATCCTGTTTCATTGCCATTGAGTAACTGAATGTAAAAGAGAGCCCCTTATACAGGACAGTCCACTGCAGTGTTAATTACAGCAGCTGCTGCTGCGCCTGCTGCTGGTGCTAGTTTTCAACTGAGTTGACTGGAGCAATAAGAAATTAAGTGCCTTCCTTAAGAACACTACATGCCACTTGGGCCAGGAGTTGAATGTTCAACCTTATAACATTAGCCCAACCCCCAACCCCCTAACCTCTAAACTATGAGGTTACGGTCTTGAAAATTATGTAGGTATGTATTTACCTTAAAATTCATAATCTTCTTATTTTTTCTAAGGTAATTTCAATTTAACCATGGATGAATGTTTGAGATATTTGCTTGATAAGGTTCTTGGTTTAATCACTTTGCATGGTAAAATGCACATGTGACATTTAGCATAATCCCTGGGCTGAGCCAAGATTTACAAGAGAAATTGCGTAAAGGGAAAATATGTAGAAGACTGACTGTCCACATTCCTGAGATGTGTGCAGCATTGTGTGTTCTTGTTTTCGTAGGAATTGTAGGAGCATAGACTCATCTTGGGGTTTAACTTGTTGTCTCTATAATGCTTATTTTATTGTGTGTGATGTATGTAATGTGAGATGTGCTATTTTATTGAGCACTAATATTGTGTTGTTTTATTTAATTAGGTGCTTACTGTATAGGGTGTATGTTGTCTGTGAAGATTGTTCTATTTGAGCTATTGTATTGAATCAATAATGACTTGTGCAGAATGTGAGTTCTTCATAGCAAATCTATTTTGTGGGTATTATGTAGTGTTATGAGCCTTGATATAGCTTTTATATTTTTGTTAATATTTGTTATCACACATCGTGCACTCTTTATACCATCATGCTCCACATCTTGAATATTTCAATTTTACGATCCTTGTATTATTATAGTTTTTTCCACTTCTTTTTGGCAAACATTTTGATCAGAGCAGATTGCAAATGTATATCAATGAGCATGAACTTTTTTTCCAGTCTTTGATTATTATGTCGTGGTGGTTTGATTGATCTCTTTGTCAGTTTGGGTGAGAATAGTCAAGATGATTATGATTAGTTCATTGTTATATACAAGCTTTGGTACATGTTTATACCACTTTTGTCTGTTTTCACATCAAAGTGTTAGCAGATTACTCAGTGGATATAGCAGCAAACTGAATTATGTCTGTATAGATTCAGAATTTGATGTCGCAACCCATTTCATCAGGGACTTCTTCCACTTCATTTTTAATAGATTAGTATTCTCTGGATGTTTCCCACAGCAGGGCTACTTGGAGTGACATACTAATTGCTTTGCCAGTTAGTGTGTAACAAGGTATTCTCACTTTTGTCTTCCTATATACATTCTCGATACACTTTAATTCTCTTCCTTCATCTTTATATTTTAAGTACAAACTTTCATCACTAGATTGCCATGCATTCATTCGTGCCTCAATGACATGTACATTTTCATACATATATGTTTATCTAGTGAAGTGTTTGTATATTTTATGCAGCTTATGTGCATAAGTGACCATGTAAAAAAAAAGGGATTTATATTTGTGGGCATTGTAGGTAATTTCAATACATATTTATTATCATTCTCTAAATGCCTTTATTTATTATCATTCTCTTTATGCCTGCCTGAAATATCTTGAAAGTGACTTTTGATCTCGAGATCAACAGCAAATATTTTAATAGAATGAAGTTCTAACTTAACACAAGCTATAAATATCTATAAATATCTATAATATAAAAATATAATTCTTTATTCTTTATCTCGCTTTTTCTTTGACAATCTCCATTTTCATCATTTTTTTAAATTAGCAAATATTTATATTTCACGATGTTATGAAACCAAAAAAGAAACAAATGAGTAGTGTGAAGAATAAATTTTATATTAGATTTATTGTCTATTCTAAAATGTGTGTGTATCTCAGTTTTTAGATCAGCTAATCTACAGAGTCATAAAGGATGACATAAAGATGAACATCCAGCTGTAAAACACTGCTTCAAAAACTCTTATCCCATCATTGCCAGTATGGAAAAGCAGATATAAAAATAATGACGATGATGATGATTGTTATCTATCAGTGTATGCATCCATATATGTGTACATGTGTGTATTTATATATATATATATATGTGTGTGTATGTATGTGTGTGTATGTATGTGTGTGTGTGTATGTGTGTGTCTGTATGTATGCATATGTCTTTACATTGACATAACTTAAAACTGGTTCTGTATGTTTATGTCCCATAACTTGGTGTCTCCACAAATAAATACCACTTACATAAATGTATGGTTTAAGCAAATACGTTCTAGAGTCGGCAATATAATTGACAAAAGACTTCAAGGCATTGCCCAGCAGTGCTGCAGTCCAATGTCTAAAACTAATAAAATAATAAAAGTATTGTTTATATTTTAGGCAGACTTCAATGGCTAAAAATACATGTATAATATGAAATAATCTGCAATGAAAGGAGAAGTATTCTAACACGATATACACAAAGATTCTTCATGGCAACATAGTTTAGCTATATAGGTTTTTTTCTGTATGCAAGATTTTAACGGCACTAAATACTAGAATGTTTCTGACTATGATGGATGCAATATTTATGTTAAAATTTTGTTAAAAATGGGTGACATATTATTCTATTTCTTCTCTTGATTACTGTTGTCTTAAATCAGTTCTGATTGAGAAGGCTTATGATCAAAAGCATTGAGGCCCTAACTTCCTGTTTGTTTTCTCAGCATTAGTGTATATTGAACTAAATTACTCATTGTGTTCATTTAAGAGATTAGGTTTCTATTTGAAGGAGATTTAGCTGTCACATTTAGTAGGTTGGGTGATCATGTAATATCATTCTTGTTGACTTTTCATGAGTTTAGTATTCAATTTATTTCTTCCTTTTATACATTCTAGTTTCTCATAAGAGCTGCTTTTCTCAGCACCACCTAAAAAGTGTGTGCATCTCCAAGATGCATTGATTATTTTTCTGTTAATAAAACTGTGTAGGTTTGTTATGAATGTAGTAGGAGGATTAGAATCTATATTAATATATAGTAGCTATTTGATTGACGACTTGCTATCAATATAGTATTTACCTGTATAAATTTTAATGTTATGTCTAAAATTTTGAAAGTATGTAATTTAGTTCTAATGATGCTTTTCTGGCTTGGAATCTAGAAATGTTTTTGTTATATTCATTTTAATTACTGTGATAGTTTGCCATGTCCCTACAGCTGCAAACCTATACAACAGGATCTATTCTTAAACTCTTCTAGAATGTACAAACTCACTCACCACGGCTATCTGTGATTACACCAAGTTGAAAATTATCACAACAGAATAGCAATACCATACAGTAATGAAGTGGTCTGATATTATAAAATATCTCAGAAGAAAAATGCAAAATTTATGAATTTTGACATAATAGAGTTTTACCTGTCAATTATAAATCCCTTCCCCCAGAAGCTTTTGAGTTCTGCAATAAATTCACCACTAAATCCTTTTGTGACAATATTTCTAATTAAATACACTGTTTGTGAGTTTCAATTAATTTTGAAAATAATCAAGACTTTGGAGGGTTTTATCAAAATAACTGACTTTTTCATTATTAGGCCATTGTTTGGAACATAATTTAACAATAGATTCTCACATAAAGTTATGATGGAAAGGTTTTAATTTAAATAAGAACACTTTATTGTCAGAGATTTTGTATTATATTATAAAACCAGAGGCGATCTCAGCCAGATTGGTATCATAACTGGTTATTAATGACATTAACATCAATATAATAAATCATGCCAGGAAATGTACTATGATGACTGCTTCAAGGGGAAGAAGTAGGAGAACAGTGACTGGAAAGTACAAAGGCTTGTTAGATACAAAAGAAAATACATGAGATGATATGGAAATAGGAACAGGACAGCAATTATTCTTAAACCCTTTTGATATGAACATGGCCAAAACTCGATCTGGTTTTATGACCCCACAAATATTTTAAAGAGTTCCTATGTTAAAATTTTCCAATATGATCTTATATAAGAATCAGCTAAGTTACCATCCTAGAAAGGAAACTAACAGAAGTACCTAGTGTTGCCTGTGTTAAATACAATAATGAAATGTCATTCAAAACTTTTTCAATAGTATATTAAAAACTTCTAATATAGCTGTTACTTGTATGTAACATACCTTATAATTACATTTTGATTTCATACTGTTTCTTTATTCCTTTCATATCTTGTCTGTACTTGGGTTTTAAAATCACTGATGAAATACAGTTGTAAATATTCTGGTTCTTCTTCTGAAAGTGGCTGAAATGGTCCAATTCTATGGTACATTTTCTCTTGGATCTTGAAAGTGGGCATAAAGCCACCTTTATAGATGTCATTTGCACCAAAAGATCTCATTTAGAATTCATTATTGTACTTCTTGATATTTTGAAGAAAGTCACTTCATTCAGTAATTCTACCAGTCAGCATTCCCCTCAAAAGTTATGGTAGTTCAGGTAACTTAATCTTTCTATTCAAACAGCACAATCTAGTTGACTCATCATTCCATTTTTTAGCACTACAATTTGGAAAAATGTTGTTCTCTGAGGAAATTTGAATTAAAGTTTCTGAGGCTTAGTGTTCATGTGGATTGTAACTAAAAGCAGCAAAATCCTACTTGGCAACCTTTTTGAATTTTTAAATCGTAAATCTTCCGTTTTACTCTCTGTTCACATAGCCTTTGAATGGTTTCAGGTTCAGTTTCTTCATGCTGCCTTTGAGCTGCTCTATTCCTCTCCATTTGCTGTCTTAATGATTTTCGTACATCTGATTCCTATTGACGAATAGGTGCTTTCATTGCCCTATATTTAGCAAGCCTTTTTGGTCTTTATTCCTGATTTATCTTTTTTATTCTGTGCACTTCTTATTCTTTGTTGTTAAAGCCTTGGTGGTTTTTGTGCATTTGATTCATCTTCACTATTTTGTGTTGTAGTTTCACACATTTAATTCCTCTTGACAAACAGTTGCTTTACTTTTCTCATCACCAGCAAGCCTTTTATATTTTTCTTCTTCTGATTCATTTTGCCTATATTTCTCTGTTGTTTTTCATTGTTTTTGGAGTCTTTTGTGTCACTGCTCTTCACTTTCATTCTCCCTCTGAAGCTGCTTTATGATACCTTCTTCAAAATGAGGGTTTGTTATTCAGTGGCAATTTTTGCTTGCAGATTCCAATGTAATTATTATTTATCTAAAAGAGTTTTTATTTTTCTGTTAATGAGGGATCTAGATCAAGTTAAATCTCATTGAATGAAGACTCAATGCATTAATTTTCAGTAAGTTCTAGGAAACAGCAGCCAAAAACTAATGGAAATGTTTATGCTAAAAGATATGTGTTGCAAATATTATTTTTAGAAGTGTTTCCCTAAACCGAATAAAGAACCCACAATTTAATGAGATGTTGATACACACACATCTACATGTGAAGCTTATACGAAAATGTGGCATAAATACACACAGAAAAGATATGAAGAAGATAGTGGTAAGAAATTTCAGGAGAGCTGGATAGCAGAAGGTATTCAGAGAAGAAACCTCCCTCAAGCAAGTCTTTTGGCCCTTAGCTTCTTATTCTTTAAAGGAGTTCTGTCACATCCAAGTCATATCTCCTGGGAACACTTCTGCTTGTATTTCCTTGGTACTTTGGTAAGGAAAGGTTTGAAGTACATCCCAGGAGTAGGAAATCAACAATAAAGAAAGATTTATGTTTCAGGTACAAATAAAGAAGTATACGCTAATTTTTTAACTTAAATTTATTTTGTATTGGATTTTTCTATAGAAAAGGATTGTGCCTATGGTTTTTTGTCACCCCAGCATCTCTCAAGATTGATAAGATGCCTTAACAAGCTCACTTACATATATAGGTGCTAGAATGTCTATGTGGTTGAGTTTGCTTCACAATTGTATTGTTTTATATTCTATTCCATCAGAAGATAGAACGCAAGTTTGGGCGTTTTTATCTAGAAGCCTTATCATCAGCAATGTAGACGGCTTTACTAGTGGCTTGTGGAACATGTATATGCATGTGTGTTTGTGGTGATATCAGAAGAAAACTAAATTTACTCTTTAGTATAGCTATCAAAGATATAATGTAACAAATCAAGCATTTAATGGCTATTTTCACTGGTGAAGCAAAGGTTAGACTTGCATGCTCCATGATAGGTTTCACACTCATAGACGGGGTCCTTTTTTGAAGAAGCCACATAACCTTCTTAGTGCTAAACGTTTTAGATACCTCCTATGGCAAAACAGTGATACTGTTTACCTATTCTAAACCATATACACACAGTAAAACACCAAACATTTTATATTTTCATTGATATAAAATATACAATCAAGTAAAGAATTTAGTTATTTATTCATTTAGTCTCAAATTGACAAGATCGATAATACATTTCAATAATATTTTAAGCTATAATTCAACCTTTTAGATGCAACTTAACAAAAAATAAATACATGAAAAAATAGAAATATTTATAAAAAAAACAATCCATTAAAATATTGAAGTGGGGGGAGAATGTTTCACTCTTGTTGACATTTATTTTACAACTCTTCATTAACACCAGGCATTTTATGATAAATTTTAAGATCCAAGAATTAAAAGTTCAACACATCAAAGCAGAATTTTTCTTGTTCTGACTTCAATACTGATGACAGATTGTCAAATTTCATAGACTTCTAAAAAAAAATCTCTGATGAATAAAAAAATTTGAATTATTAATTCACTTGCCATTTTGGTGGAAGAAAAAGTAGAATGGATTTTTCTTGAACATATATTAATGAAGGTAAGATTATCATATATTGTAAATAGTGAGAGCTGAAGTGTTAATGATTAGAAGATATTTGAACAAAATACTTATATTCCTGAGCCACATTGCAGCAATGACACAGCACCCAAACCTGATGGGAGGGTCAGTTCTTGAAAAAACCTCTTGATAGTTGAATTAACATTGCCTTGAAATGGCAATTTTTAGTGGGTTAATGAAAGAAATATGCAGATGATAGTGTACATTACTTTGATTGAAGGGAGATATCGTGGATTTGCTGTTAGATCCCCTATGTGATATCTGGCTGGTATTAGACTTAGAAAGTAGTGATTCAAGAATTGGAGAAGGAATCAGAAAATACTTCAGTGAAGATGTTTAGACTGGGGAAAAGCATTTGAGAGAAATCCCACTGAAATAATAAACCTTCAGCAAAGTGATACTTCATTTCTAAAGGGTTGGAGTGGTTACAATAGCATCCAGATTGTTGTAGTCATTGTAAGAATTATGAAAATAAACTTTCTGCTATAGCATCGGCCTTAAACAAACTGGACAAACTTTGGTTAGCATCACTGGTGTTTGGCGCAACTTAAAGGAACCATGTTGTCGGAGGGTGTTGAAATCATTGCGATCTCCAATCAACAACTCCCACAATGCAAACACTATGTAATATATACATACTATCTACTATATCATAGGCCACAAAACACCACAACTATATAGAATTTTAGATAATAAATAATTTAGTGATACCATCTGTGGGAAAATTAATAGTTATACTAGTGTTAACAAATTAATGACCACTACATTAATGTAGTGGTCATTAAAATCCTACTTAGAAATAATTATTTAATGAAGAAGAAAGCAATACTATTTAACCCTTTAGCATTTACATTACTCTATATGTACTATTGTATTTTCGTGTTAAAGGCTTTATCTCACATAATGATCTCATATATTATCAAATCTATGAGATTTTGATGTTATTTATTTTGATAACATCAGTACAAGTGGTGAGTTACAGCCTGTTTGAACAGAAAGAGGTGACAGAATTCTGGCTGGATACAATCAGTTTAAATGCTAAAGGGTTAATGACTAATAATATTTTAATTATTCAGATGAGGGAGAGAGGTAACTATATTTCAGAGTTATTATGACCTCGTCAACAAAGTATAGACTTTACTGTTTTTGTTAAATTAGTATTAGAAGAATTAGTTCAGATTGGACAGACCTTTGATCAAATATACTTTAGCCATGAACTTGTCATCTTTGTTCACGATATAATGTAACTAGAGCTACATTATTCTGAGTATACACATCACTATCCCTTTATAAGATACTAGGAAAAGATTTGAGGCAAATTTGACTGTTAATTTTAACAGTTTATGTAAATAAGTTTTTTCTAGGATTGGCTCACCTAAAGTTTAGTCTTATTCTTCAGTATCCATTACAAATCCATTTCATGAGGGTGATATAAACATTACCAGTTAAATATTGTCTTCAAGGCAATTACCACTTTCAAAACTATTACCATTACTACTGTCATCACTATCATCATCTCCACTAACATCATCATTACTACTGAATTCAGATCCATCACAATAGAGTGAAAGACAAAGATGACTAGACAGCAGAGAGATAAAACAAATGCTACAAACATTTAATCATATGCCCTAATAACTCTACCAACTTGTTACCTCTCTAGTTTAACACACCATACTATCAATACAACTACCCTCAAAGTTTGTGTTGGTGTAACTATCTTGTAATGTTTTCTTTGTTTCCTTTTAAATATGGTGATTATTGATTAACCACCAAGAGAGCCATTATGCCAGATCTCAACATAATAGATATAACAGCCAAAATCTTCATCAAATCATACCAACCATCTTGAAAAAAAAAAGGAATTGGCAGATGTATTAGAGCATAGTTAAAAATACCATGTGATATTCAGGCTTTCTGTGCTCTGAGTTCAAATACTAGTAAGCTCAACTTTGTCTTTCATCCATTTAGGGTCAATAAAATAAAGTACAATCTAGAGCAGTCATGGGCAACCTGCGACCCATGAAGCTTTCTGAATGGTTTGCCTAAGTCACCTAAGTGAAATCTTTCTGATTTTTTTACCCCAACTTTTCAGTCATAATTTATCTTTCTCTCATTTTTACGATTGAGGAAAACGTGTACAAATTCTGAAGAAACTAATCAAAACCACCTGAGTTACCGCCCTTCCTTTTTTAATGTGGGCACGAATGTAAATTAGCACTCACGGCCTGCCTGATGATGAGCCATATCTCATGCAGCCTGCTTCTCAAAAAAGGTTGCCCATGCCTGCTCTAGAGCAATGGTATTTAAACTAACCTTTTGTGATCTGAGATCTTGAATAAAGAACTTAATCTATCACTCAGTTTAACACAAATACCTGGTACTTGGGGCATTTCACAGTATCTACCATGTTGTGAGCATTTGAGTAAGGTTTCCTTTCTTCCTTTTCTCCCACCTGTCTTAGAGGTGCTGAAACATAAAGAGTCATGGGTTCTGCCATTTCCTGTATGACTTATAAATATATCACATCTGACATGTTATCAATATAATCATCCCTTACCCTTATTTTGCACACTAAGAATAAAATTTGTAATATTCATGAAAAGACCTATGTTTCAAAACATGAAGGTACAAAAGCCCTTCAATGGAATCAGCTGACAGAGGCTCCAAAGATTTGATCTGGCCTTTGATAGTAAGAAAACTAAGTTTGGCATCTGATTCTAAGTAGAAGTATGCACATTGCTGAATTTGTGAGACAGGTTGAAATGAATCAGTTTTACATGACTCTCAGTATAAGAGGTCAGATTGTGTGGAAAACCTACAACAACAATTGAGATATAGCTTTGAAATACAACTTTAAACTGAGAGAATGAAATTATAAGATGGGCTACAGATAAACTGAAGGAATTTGTTCTATAATCATCACAAACCTTTCCATTATCTGCATTATTAAATGGCTGTGATGATGATCTTGATCTTGATGCTAAGTATAAGGATGATAATGCTGATACAACTAATTTGAGGATATTAATGATACTGCATTGATAAAATGATAATCATCTGTATTGACTTATATTCTTTTATATTCTGAGATCAAATCCCAACTGAGGATATTAATGTAATAAGAAATAATGTATATCAGGGTCATAAATGGAATGACTTTAATCATTAGTCTGTTCAATTAGGGAGGACCTAGTTCTGAGGGACATCAGAAACTATTGGGAATGAGAAAATGCTAATAGATGTAACACAGATTAATTCTTTCGTTAACATATTTCTGAGGAAAGATACTGCCTAAGATTTTCAAATAATTTGGAGGAGTTTTTATTAAGCTGAAGATACTTACATAAAATTATGATGGAGCATTTGTAGGTAAATATACACACTCAAACCCTTAACATCATCTAATGATTTAGCAGAAAATATCTAAAAACAGGTTTGTTAATTCAAGTGTTTATATTGTCTTTGCTAGTTATCGAATCTATGAAAACATTTGCAGGATACTAAAGTAAAAGTTTAATTTTTAATGTAATGCAGTTTTAGTGTTGTTTTTGCTATTCAAGGTCTTGCAAATGTTGTTGGGATTGCGTATTAAGAGTTTAGCCAAACTGTTTTGTATCATAGAACCAAAAACAATTTCAAGAAGTTTGGTATTAAAACAGTTAAAGATACACTTGAAAAACATATAAATAAAAATAGTGCAAATGATAAGTGTGGAGGCATGACTGTAATCAAGAAATTTGCTACAGAGCTCTTTGTTCTCTGCTTCAATTCCACTAGAAAGCACTTAGGGTATATGTTAACTATAACCTTGGATCAACCAAAGTTTTATGAATAAAAGCTTGTTGATTGAAACTGTATTGAGAGGTAGACATAACTTGTTATCTAGTTTAACACCAGCTTTACATACCTTTAATGCTGTCGTCAGCATTGCAAGCTGTCTGGCCAGTTCTCTGGTATGAAGAAAACTTTCTCCCATCCTTAGGCTAGAATCAGAGATTCAAGAAAAGGTTCTGGATGCTGTTTTTATTCATTTAAAAAAGACAATATTTTTTAAAGATTACACCTCATAGAAAAATAAACAAAATATTTCAGATCAAATTTTAAACTAATTCTCATTAACATTAACGGATTTTATACCAAACCACTGGTTCTATTAAATAAAACTGTTCAGTTTAAAAAAATTCTATTCATCTAAAACAGAGGTTCTCAACGGGGGGGGGGGGGGGGGGGGGCATATGACCCCACCCCACCGCGGGGCGTTTTGAAGCTCCAGGGGGTGGGGGCGTTTTGCAGCAAGGGGGCGTTAGATAACTTTGAGGGGCGCTGGAAGCCCTTTAGTTTGGTAAGTTTTATAAGTCATATTCGTACGTCTCTTCATTTGAATGAAGAAAATAAATCAAAGAAGCTTGTCAACGAATTCCCTAGGGAGATAAAAGAAAAACAAAACAAATCAGAGAAAATGAACATAAGAACGTCAACTTTGACAACAGTTACAAGAACAACTTCAACAGAAATGACAACAAAAAGAAGCAATGGTGATGAACATACACACACATGCATACATACATACATACATGGTGGCTGCCAACTCGTTTTCGAGTACGGCCACTACTTTATATCCATGTAGGAGAACCCCTACAGATGCGCTGAACGAGTGTGACTTTTTAGTCCAGCCAGCGACTTGAAAACTCTGGTACAAACACTACACTTGTGACAATTATTGAAACAGTGCTGGGCCCATGGTACCATGTGACGACAAGTGCAGAGAGATCTCCAGATATAAAGCAATGCCTGTGCCGTGAAGCTTTTATAGTGAGCAAAGGCACTGCACAAAGCCAGTCCCACTCTCTTAACCAAGATGATATTTACCAAAAAGAAGAACAAGTCAACATCATTGGATACCATCAGGGTTGCAGGTGTTATATCAGAGTTTTCCTTCTCCTAGAATTCTTCCTTGACAAAGGCTAAGGGGTCATCTCTCCCGGTGATTTTGGATGGCCATTGGCTCTTAAGAGCTCCTTTACCCTTTGACAGGTTTTGTTTTTAGTCCTGCAGGATGTCCAAAGTCACCCTCCTCACCAAGAAACCTTGGTGGGGTTGCCAGTTTAGTCGCCAACGACCCGACCATGAGACAGGTTGTACTGGGATATATGTTACCATGTTACATACATACATACATACATACATACATACATACATACATACATACACACACACACACACACATACACACTCAGGCCTGCATTAGTGTTTGATGATTTTGAGAACCTGGTCAGCTTTCAACCAGCGCTGTGGTATTTAATCTCCCTAGGTAATAAAATCTGGAGACAGAATTTTCTCCGTACCCCCCCCCCCCATAAGAAAACATAAATAATCATGTCAACATCCTTACACACTTAAATATAAACGTATGCACGTATATATACAAATGCATAGCTATACACATAGGTATATATATATGTATGTATGTATGTAGATTTATGTATATATATATATATATATATATATATATAAGTATGTATGCGTACATACATATATGTATACAGACGTACAGTAGTATGTATATATATACATACATGCACATATATATATATATATATGTACGTATCGATTCACCGAACATTTATTATAATGCTCGGTTTGTCTGTAAACAAACATCCCGAATTAAGCTGTTCAGTGTTTAGCAACCATCGTTGCCCTTTTGTTCAACACTGACAAAGGAACGATGTACTAGTTTCAAGCTTATTAGCTATCGTCAGTACCGTATACCTTCCTGTCAGATGATTGAACGTCTGAAAATATATACTTTCCTTATGCATATTAACGGCTGAGCAGCCTAATTTGTATATCGAGTGAGTTAATCGGCCGGGTGCACCGAAAACGATAAATGGAGAAAATGAAACGAAATTTCATTTCTCACTCTTAGTACGGCTGTTACCTAAATATAAGTATGAATACGTGCATACATATATGTATAGAGACGTACAGTAGTATGTATATATATACATACATACACACATATATATATATATGTACGTATGGATTCACCGAACATTTATTACAATGCTCGGTTTGTTTGTAAACAAACATCCCAGTACATCGTTCCTTTGTCAGTGTTGAACAAAGGGGCAACGATGGTTGCTAAACTCTGTACGGCTTAATTTGGGATGTTTGTTTACAGATAAACCGATCATTATAATAAATGTTCGGTGAATCCATACGTACATATATATATATGTGCATGCATGTATATATATACATACTACTGTACGTCTGTATACATATATGTATGTACGTATGCATACTTATATTTGAGTAACAGCCGTACTAAATGTGGGAAATGAAATTACGTTTCATTTTTTCCATTTATCGTTTTCGGTTCACCCGGCCGATTAACCCACTCGATATGCAAATTGGGCTACTCAGCCGTTAATATGCATAAGGTAAGTATATATGTTCAACAATCTGGCAGGAAGGTATACGTTGCTGACGATAGCTAATAAGCTTGAAACTAGTACAGCGCTCCTTTGTCAGAGTTGAACAAACGAGCAACGATGGTTGCTGGACACTACGGCTTAATACGAAATGTTTGTTTACAAACACACCGAGCATTATAATAAATGTTCGGTGAATCCATACGTACATATATATATATGTGTGCATGTATGTATATATATATACACACTACTGTACGTCTGTATACATATATGTAAGTACGTGTACATACTTATATTTAAGTAACAGCCGTACTAAGAATGGGAAATGAAATTTCGTTTCATTTTTTCCGTTTATCGTTTTCGGTGCACCCGCCCGATTAACCCACTCGATATGCAAATTGGGCTACTCAGCCGTTAATATGCATAAGGTAAGTATATACGTTCAACAATCTGGCAGGAAGGTATACGTTGCTGACGATAGCTAATAAGCTTGAAACTAGTACAGCGTTCCTTTGTCAGTGTTGAACAAACGAGCAACGATGGTCGCTGGACACTACGGCTTAATACGGGATGTTTGTTTACAAACACACCGAGCATTATAATAAATGTTCGGTGAATCCATACGTATATATATATATGTGTGAATGTATGTATATATATATACATACTACTGTACGTCTGTATACATATATGTAAGTACGTGTACATACTTATATATATATATATATATATATATATATATATATATATATATATATATATATATATATATATATATATATTTCGCTTTCTGAATTTGTTTAGCAAGATTCTTTATCTGAAAACGTGTGTTGAAAACGATATTGTTATACTTTGGGAGAGTCATGTTGCCAATAAGAAACACACGCACCAGTGCGTGTGTTTGTTATTGGCAATATGACCCTCCCAAATTATGGCAATATATATATATATATATATATATATATATATATATATAGTAATAATAATAAATTTGAAAACTAAAATCCAAAGAGGGCTCGATAAGGATAAATATATATCAAATATATAAGAACCGTAGAGCAAATATTTATTAAAATAACAGATTAAATTTTAAGCAAAGAAACGCTGCTTTCACCCTTAACGGGATCTTCTGAAACCCAAAAAGTCAATCTGTGAACGCAGAAGTGAATATGTCAAAAAACGTTGCAACCAGAGGAAGACAGGAAGACGATACTTTGGTTCGTCGAAACGTTCCCTGGCAAAAAACGGGAATAAACGAAGATAATAAGTTACTATTTGGACCGTGAAAAACAATTACACGCAAAGACAAAACCACGTTTATGGTATACAAGAAGTCGTAGACTAATATTCTATTAGGTAGTTCATTTCAACGAGACGTTCTCTGGAAATGAACGTAAAAAAACGAAGATAATACGTCATATGTGGAGCGCGAGAAAAATTGCACGCAAAGACAAAACCACGTAAATGTTATGGATACGTGTATGTATTTATTTAATTTCAATTACCTCTGTATTTTATTTACTTTATTCTTAACTCTGAAGCCGTGAATCAGTCGGTTTCCTAGTTAGAATTTGAGTCTATGACTTCAGTTTTACGATTTACGTGGTTTTGTCTTTGCGTGCAATTGTTCTCCACGCTCCACATTTGACGCTCCACATTTGACGTATATCTTCGTTTTTCCGGTTCATTGCCAGAGAATGTCTCCATGAACCACCTAATAGAATATTAGTCTACGACTTTTTTTATACCATAAACGTGGTTTTGTCTTTGCGTGTAATTGTTTCTCACCGCTACAAATAATGACGTATTATCTTCGTTTTTTCCCGTTTTTTGCCAGGGAACGTTTCCACGAACCAAAGTATCGTCTTCCTGTCTTCCACTGGTTGCAACGTTTTTTTGAAATATTTACTTCTCCGTTCACAGATTGACTTTTTTAGTTTCAGAAGATCCCGCTAAGGGTAAAAGCAGCGATTCTTTGCTTAAACTTTAATCTGTTATTTTGATAAATATATATATATATATATATATATATATATATATATGTGTGTGTGTGTGTGTGTGTGTGTGTGTGTGTGTGTGTGTGTGTGTAGTAAGAAACACAGTAAATCGTGTGTCCAATATTACGAGGGTTGAAAAACCACAATTGTTTGAAATATTTAACCATGAAGCAGACAGAATGATAAAATAAATTTAAATTATATTATACAAACCGCCTCAATAACAATTATATCTCTCGGACAGATTAGGGATAATCTGTTTCGCCCAGAGTGTGTTTGCAACAGATAATCCACGGGCATCATCAGCGAGAGAATCTGATTAAATGCGACAAACACCTAGTACTAACGTTCACACAGAAAAATGAATTCATCACCTCGTGTGCCGTAAGTCAAAAGTGGTGTGAGTGTATTGGTTAGAAACAACAGTCCAACACACGCAACTTAGTAAGCTCACCTACTTGAGGATACCGATTTTAATCAGATTCTCTCGCTGATGATGCCCGTGGATTATCTGTTGCAAACACACTCTGGGCGAAACAGATTATCCCTAATCTGTCCGAGAGATATAATTATTATTGAGGCGGTTTGTATAATATAATTTTAATTTATTTTATCATTCTGTCTGCTTCATGGTTAAATATTTCAAACAATTGTGGTTTTTCAACCCTCGTAATATTGGACACACGATTTACTGTGCTTCTTACTACATATATATTATTATAATGCTCAGTATTTATACTTAGAGCT
>OZ024740.1:100085180-100187680 GCA_964016885.1 Eledone cirrhosa
TTTTTTTCCTCCTTTCAGGAACTCTTTTGTTTATTCATTCCTAAAGAATAATAGAAAATTCAGGGGAAAAATACCTTACTACCATCTTAAATTTAAAATTCAACTTTAAACTCTATAAAAATACATTGATATGGAATAGAATACAAAACAAATTTTTTTCAATAGAGAAGGAAAACAAATACCTATCTGGTCATTATTAACCCTTATTAGTCTGCTGATAAAATATAAATAGTTGTATAGTGTCTGCCGGGGCTGCAGGGCAGCCAGCACATGGAGCCTCTGTTTATTTATAATAGTGAGAGATGGGAAGAGCAAGAGAGATAGAGGCAGTGACTGTACCAGCATTGCTGAAGTATTTTGTAGAGTTGAAGGTGAACTCTCGTCACTAATTCTGTCACATTGTAATAAGATTTAAATAGATTTAGAAGAATTATAGATTTTAAAAAATCAGCAACATTATGTTATAAATAAAACTAATATAAAATTGTAATACTAAATAATACTGAGAGTTGTTGTGATGAAATATGTACATTTTTCTTGCGTGTGTAGATATGTGTCTGCACATATATATATATAAACCAAATGAGAGATTATTGTGTTGCATTGGAATATGTGATAAATCTAACATAATAAAATGAGGGAAAATGGGACCATCCCTAAACAAACAAGGATGGTACAGAAATGGCCAAAAAATTTGGGAATGTGACAAATCATTAGAAAATACTAATCTTCAGTTGACTCCTCTAACCTTTTGCACTAGATAAATAGTTGTGAAACCATAGCTCAAAATCCTACCATATCGATACTTCCAAATCAGGTAGGTGTCTTCATACCACATCCCTTTTAATATAATGAAAATTGTTGTGTACAGTGCTCAGGTGCACTACAACTCATCAAATGTACATGTATAGTACATAGAATTATGTACATATGTCAGGAAAGTGAAAAGTGTAGGAAAATGAACAGTGTAGGATATATACATAAATACATGAATGTGTGTGCATGGAGGGGAAATATCAGGTGTAGTGTTGGTGAATTTCGGGAAGCATGGAAGCTTTGAAAGTTGAGGGTGTCCTGACAGCTAACAATAAATGATGCCTATCTATTATTATAATAGTATTTATTTTAAATTTCTATGTTTGTCTAATGTAGTTGTCTGTCCATGCAACATCCACACTTATTATTCTGTCCCTCATGTTGGTCATCTTTTCAGGATTATCTCTTTCTAATTTCTTGAATTTTTCATATTCCCCAGTTGTTTTACATCTGTTTCTTTACTGTCCTGTTTCTTCATGCTTTGTCCAATTTACCACTCATTTTATTTTATTGTCTTCTTCTTCTATATAAGAAACCATTATCATTATTATTATTATTATTAATATTATTGGAGTCTCAGTTATTAATGATATTTAAATGGAAAGTTTGTTCAAGTGATTATCAAGCCACTACCTGCAACCTCAGATATTCAGGACATATCGGAGGGTTCTTACTGTTCCCAGCAAGCATGTCTTTTGAAGTGTTCCAAAAGAGGGGGCTGGACTAATGTTCTTTAACCATCCTTGAAAACTCTTTGAGATAGTACCTAGTGCTCCTATGACAATCGGGATGACCTTGATCTCATGGCAGTCTCAAATCCTTTTTAACTCCCTCTTTAAATCTTGGTATCAGTTAATATTCTCTGTCTCCTTTCCTTGCACTCCTGTGTCAAAGGGGCAGACTACATCTACAATCAGGCACAATCTTTTTCCTTGTACAAAACCACCAGGTCAGGCCTATTGTGTTCTAATTTCTTGTCTGTCTGTATCCTGATATCCCACAGCACTTCACCTGATCGTTTTCTATCACCGACTCTGGCTTATACTCATACCACTTCTCAGAATGTGGTAAATTGTTTAGTTTGCATAGATGCCAGTGAATCACCTTTCCTATTATATCATGCCTCCAGCCTTTGTAGTGAGTCTGGGCTAGGTGTTTATACTCGGATACAATGTGAGCCACAGTCTCCTCTCTCTCCACAGATCCTACACAGTGAGCTAGCCTCCCCCTTATCAATATAGTGTTTCACCCACTCTGTTCTGAGTGCAGCCATCAGCATGCCTTCTGTTGCATTTTTAAGGTCTCTTCTTTTTAACCTGCTCCATGCCTGTGGATCTCTGAATTCCGTTTTCTTAAAAAAGGTGCTATGAAAGGATTTTTCATGAAGGTTGCTCTTCCACTTTGTTGTTATCTCCTCCTTGGACATCCCCTTGTCTTCTACTTCAGTACAACTTTGAGCATTGGCTCCCTACTCTCAGACACATATTTGTGCAGACTGCTTTCCTCCATTTGAATACAGTCCTCTATGCTGATAAGACATCTTCCACCTTCAGATCTCTTTAAGTAGAGTCTATAAAAATCACTCTTTTTGTGGAACATGCTGTAGGTAGTTATTAGCTTCCTAGTCTTTCTATCCTTTCTTTTTGTTCAGTAACATTCCATTACAGAATTGATGCAATGTACCTAATAATAGACACAGCTCGGGAATTTACTGTACTTATGACATTCCTACTATTTAGATGTGATTTTGGTATATTCCTTACTCTCCTTATGTATTCAGATCTCATCAATTCCTTCATTTTATTGTTCTTGATGTCATCTGCCTCCAGAACACCCAAATATTTTTATCCCTTTCAGTGTCAATTTCCTTTATCATCACACCTATTGGTAACTGGATTCTGTTGCTTCTGTTCAATTCACCCCTCTTCATCACTAGGACTCCACACTTATTAACATCAAATTCCGTACATAAATCATTGCTGAAAATACGGACAGTATTAACAAGTACATCCAACTCATTCATACTTTTCCCAAAGAGTTTTAGATCGTCCATGAAGAGGACATGGCTGATGGTAAGCACTCCTCTTCTCAGCTTGTATCCTGCTTTCATTTTTTGCAATATGAGGGACAAGGGTATGAGTGTAAGGACAAACTACCTCCACCTGATGTTAGCATCTGTTTCCCAGGACTTCATATTTTTACTTAACAACTGTCTGATATTGTCTGCCACCTTGAAGATCTCTAGGCTTTTGGTTAATCAAGAATGAGAAAGCAAGTCAGTTGCCTTCTTGTAATCTATCTATCCCATGGACCAGTATGCCACCTCTTGCAATTCCTTATTACCATCTTATCAATAAGTAACTGGTCTTTTGTACCAGGGGACTTCTTTCAGCATCCTTTCTGTTTATTTGGCAATAAGCTGTTTATGTGGAGATGATAGTAGATTTCCTCAGACACAATGCTTGTTAACAGTTTCCACATTATGGACAGACATGTGATAGGCCTATAGTTGGTAACCTCATTACCCTTAATTCAGTCTTTAATTACCAGAAGTGTGGTACCTTTTGTTATTATTATTATTATTCAATGGGCCTGGGTGGCAGAGGCGCGATGTGGCAACAAGCCACAATTCAGTTTTTATCTGACCAAAACGGGCGTGTGTTGCTCGAACCCGAGCAGATGTGTGAGGCTTTTCAGCAGCACTTTGCTGAACTGTTCGGGAGCAGCGGCGGGCCAGATCGTGGTATGGACTTCAGTGCATACCTTGACGGACTGCCTCAGCTCTCGACGACTGCAGCACAGTGTTGCAAAAAGTCAATAACAGCCGGTGAAATACGGGAAGCGATGGCTAACTGCACAAATCGCCAGGTTTGGATGGTCTGGCCTACGAGCTTTATGCATTTATGCCAGACTAGTTCGGTGACCTCTTGGCAAACTTCTACTGCAACTGGCAGCAGAATAGGAGCATTCCCAATTTTGTGAGCCAGGGAGTGGTGGCGCTGCTGAGAAAAGACCCAAACAAGGGGGATGTTATCGATAACTTCAGGCCCATAACCCTGCTAAATGCAGAGTTCAAGATTTTGGCCAAGGTGTTAGCAATGAGGTTGTCACTTGTCGTCGGGTGTCTGGTGGGAGAGGTGCAGACATGTGCCATTCCGGACAGATCCATACACGACAACCTCCACCTCATGCGATACATCGTAGAGAGGGTGGTTAAGGAACCTAGCATGGGTGGGGCCCTGATCAATTTGGATCAATCCAAAGCATTCGATAGGGTCGACCATTGGTACCTGGCGGTGGTCCTCGAGGCAGCCGGTTTGGGGCCGTTTTCAGGGGTTGGATCACTGCGATGTACAGCCACATCTGCTCAGTTGTGAGGGTAAACGGTCACCTGTCGCAGCTGTTCAGCATCATGCGCTCGGTCCACAAGGGTTGTCCCCTCCTGTCCCTCTTGTACGTATTGGTTCTCGAGCCGTTACTGCATGAATTGGGGGCGATGAAGGGTGTCCCACGCGAACTAGGATGCAGGATATCCGAGTCCGCTTACGCCGACGACATCACCGTGGTGGTGTTGAGCACCAGACATGTCCAGATGCTTGGCACCGCTCTCAAAGAATACGAATCGGTGACAGGAGCAAAGATAAACCAGGAAAAGTCGGTGGGCTGCAGCTCAGCACCTGGAGAGGCAAGTCCATGCTGTCCGACAGCATCATGGGGCATTGGACGGACAGACCGGTTAAATTGCTTGGGGTCTGGGGTGGACCGGACCTCCAGATGGAGAAAAACTGGAGCGAGGTGACAAGCAGGGTGGCCTCCCTCACCCAGAAATGGGCCGAGAGGAAACTGTCCCTGAAAGGACGGGCGGAGGTGGCGTATGTGTACATCACATGCATCATCTGCTACCGCCTCACCTACCTCCCTTTCCCCGGCCCAACTCTCACCAAAATGGAGTGTCTCCGCTTCCGCTTTTTGTAGAAGGGATGCGCTCTCATGGTCAGACGATACATCTGCTGCCAACACCCGTTGCGTGAGGACTGGGCATGCCATGGCTGATGATGCGCAAACATGCGCTGAGGCTGCAACATCTCTGGTGCTTCCTTGAGGATGAACAGGTGTGGTCACCGTTCGCCAGGCATGTTTTCCCACAGCTCGTCTCCTTGACGGACGTGCAGTCCTGGATCAGGAAAAGACCGAGGGATAGCGCTTGGAAACTGGAATGTCTCCAGGCACTCACCACCCTCTGCCAGCTGAGCACCAGTATCGGTGAAACATCCACCTCGGCATTCTATAGAGGACTAGTGGAGGGGAAGAGCGACGACATTCTCGGAGGGATCCTGGGCGTCGAAGAAGATCAGCTGTTTGTTCTCTTCCGGAGAACTTTCAGCCCAGGGCCTATGGATAACTTCCAAAAATCCCTGGCCTGGTATTGCTACTAGGGAGCGTTGCTGGTTTGAGATAAGATCTTCAGGCACGGAAGTACCGTCAGCCGAGTTGCTGTCGCGTGTAGGACTGATCCGGTTATCGACTGAGACCATTGTGCAGATGGTCTCGTCGTCTTTTTTCGAGGAGGAAGGGCAGGCAGTTTCATCTGCCTGGTGGCCATGGCAAAAGAGATTGTTTGGTGGACAAAGTTGAAAGGGTTAAAGACAGACACTTTCCTCTTCGGCGAATCCCTAATTAACTTTTTCAAGTTTCACTTGAAGAGGAAATCAGGGTGGAGAGGCAAGTGCTGCCTTCTAACAAGTTTATTGAAAGGTGGGTGAATGTAGCGAGAATGGTCCGAGTGAATGAGACCACTCTGAATATACGTCTGTAGTTTGAGAAATGGAAAAATTGAGAGAGGGCATTCGCCCTGGTGGTCAGGGTCGCCGTCTTTTGTGTGGTTTTCGCCACGAGTAACCCTCGGAGATTTCCCCCTATTGGGGAATGTTTAATTGTTTCAATTTTCATTTTTATTGTTTACATATATATATATTTCTATGTCTTTTTCATTTTCTTTTCTTATATAAATAATAAAAATCTTTACACGCACAAAACTCACATCATACCGCCCTGTACCGTCCTGTGTCGTCTGTAATGTTTTTCTTGATGTCAGCCCTTGTGGCCAATAAAGAAATCATTATTATTATTATTATTATCATCATTATTATTACTATTATTATTATTATTGGTGATTTGGCAGTATCGATAGAGCGTCAGACACCATGTTTTGCAACATAGTTATGGTCATTTACATTCTGAGTTCAAATCCTGCCAAGGTTAACTTTGCTTTTCATTCTTACTAGGTCGATAAAATAAAGCACCAGTAATGCACTGGGTAATTGCTGGCCTTGTGCCAAAAGTAGAAACAATTATTATTATTATATCATCATCATCATCAACATTTGTTTTACATCCATTTTTCCATGCTAGCATGAGTTAGATGAGTTGTTTGGTTGTGGGTATTGCTAAGTCAGGTGATCATGTCTTTCTCATACAGAACTGATTTTGGCTTGGTTTCTACAGTTGGATGCTCTTCCTAATGACAACCTCCTTTACAATGAGTATTGGGTGCTTTTGGTCATGACGCCTATACAACCACATTACAGTGTGAGGTGGTGTGGGGTGGTGTGGTGCATACAGTATGTATGCTTCAGCTTCAGCCTGTGACTGTGGGAAGTCAAATCTTCTATATTACTGCATAATGCCAGAAATCTCAGTCTTGTGTCATCACCTTTGAAAGGTGCAATTGAGCAACGTCAGCTTTTATCACCTCATCCCAAATCATATGTATATATATGTGTGTGTGTGTGATGGGTTTGATTCCTGGACATGGTTGTGTATTGTGCTTTTGAGCAAAACACTATATTTTATGTTGCTCCAATATACAAAAACGATGGTAATGATGATAATGATGATGATGGTGGTGGTGTCATCACCTTTATCAGCATTATTGAATTGTTACAGAAAGCTCATATATATTCGAACTGCTCACAGAATATATGGAAAAACATTTTTTAAATAATCAATATTTAACATCTAATATTTGATAATATGATCGAATTTGGTTATATTTAATGCAACAATTATAAAATTATTCATTCTGTTGGATAAAAGAAAAAATAATCTTTAAATATATTTCAGTGCATTTTTATCTTCACTTTTTAACTATATATATATATATATATATATAGGAAAAAGTATGACCCCGACGGCAGAGCTCAAGCCGTTTCGACGGAGTCCAGAAATAGCTGTCGAAACGGTTTGAGCTCTGCCGTCGGGGTCATACTTTTTCCTATTTCCCACTCTACTACCATAAGTATTGAGTACTCTGGTGCGTTACGGTCCATCTGGTTCCTTACCACAATTCCTTTGTTATATATATATATATATATATATATATATATATATATGGTTATAGTTGGGGATAGTCATTTTGCCAACTGAACACACACACTATATAACTTTATATTTATTCTTCCGTCAAATGTCTTTCATCAAATCAAGATTCTTGCTGAACAAATATATATATATATATATATATATATACATGTATATATTTACCTTGTGTGATTCCACTTAATTAATTTCCATTTATACTATCATTTTTAGACTGCAATATATTTTTCGAACAGGCCCCTCTATCTAAGGCATGAATGCATCCCTTGTTAACCTGCGTGAAGGACAACTTTGTATGGTTCTTTTTTGTTTTCCTCATCATATTGCAGTTTCAGTTACAGTGGCCTTATCCTCACCAGTCACTAATCTAGTACTTTGTCAAACTCACAAAGACTAGGCTTTTACTTGCCTCACATAGCTACATCATTGGGTTGTGAGAGTTTTCTGTGGAGCTACATTTATCACCCATTGCTCCCTTCCCTCTAGCAGTTTGCTGCTGTTGGTCCTGCGTTGATTATTTATCTGGCAGTTGCACACTTATATCACAACTAACTATCATACCTGATGGCCATATATCTATTTGACATCTGCAACCCGTTCCCTAGCAGAACAGTTCTGTGAAGAAAAATATATTGTGGCCTCCATTTCATGCTGCAAAAACTGGTGATGGAGCTGCGACCTGTCTATGAGCTTGGCTGATCTTGCTTGTGGATCCAGTCTGATCAGTTGGAGATGGTTGCTTCTGACAGGACCTGCTGGAAGGAGTGTTTGAGGATTGCCCTCCAACGACCCGCTCAGGAATAAGTGGGCAAAGGAGAAGAAGACTATCGTTTTAAAATTAAAATATTTTATAGTTAACTTAACCCTTCTCTAAAGTCTTAATTGGAGAAGTATTGTTGATATACCTCGAAATATTTATTTGTATTTTTAATTTGTGAGCATTACACATAGAGATATAGTCTTTGAGTTTTCAAAAAATTTTTGCTTGTCTCAATAAAAATCCAGCAGTTATAAACATTACGCAACACTGTCATATATAAAAATTGGTAATGCTGTTATACTGTTCAGTCCATTGCTTACTGACTGATAAAAGCAATGTGTGATATATATATAATTTTTTACATATATTGCCATACGAAATTATGGATCTGTGTCCATAGGATATATAGTACAAGCATGGTTATTTTAATACATATACCCATATATATATACATATATATATATATATATATATATATATATATTTATATATATATGTATATATATGTATATATATATATACATATATATATATATGTATGTTTATATATATATGTATATATATATGTATATGTATATATATATATGTATATATATATGTATATATATATATATATATATGTATATATATATATATATATATATATATATATATATATATATATATATATATATATATATGTGTTACAAGTTCAGAATTTCAATATGAATTACAATTCACAGGTAGAAATTGTCGTGTTTTGGGAGTATTGAATCTGAATAAGACACAATAGATCAAAATGAAAATGCATCAGTTCTTTAGAGTGCTTTTCTCTCTGTGGTTTATAAGCCCAAAATTGCTTAAGAACATGGCTAGAAATATATCCATATGTAGAATAATGTAATTTATGTGCTGTCTTGTGTGCTATATAATATTTTCCTCTCCTCTGGCCTTCCATGACTAACATACTTTGTTGTTGCATCTTTTTTCTTGATTTTCTCTAAAAAAAATAATCCCCTTTTCTTTGCTATAACAAAAAAATATATTGATATATTTATTTATTTCATAATGCAATTTTACACACATTTTTCAGGTTTTACCAGTAAATTAAGATTCATAATCCTAAAACCAATTCAATTTCAGAAATGATATATATATCTGTATTTTAAAGGGGCTTAAATATCATTTTATATTTTAGATACATAAAAACTTACTTTGAAACTTTCCTAAAACAAATAAAGAAAGAAAGCAAAGAATTAGTAGAAGTGGTATTCTTATTTTTATTGTCTTTGTCTCACTTTATTTCAGTTCTTGTCAGTCACTTAAATAAGAAAAATTTGGTATCTTGTACTATCCTTCGATTCTAAATAGGCATACATTGACAATATACTATGATATATTACTATTTGGAAATGTTGGAAATTATATTGTCTAGTGCCTTTCAAAAGACCATTAACTCATGCTGTGGCATTTTTGGAAATGTTTGTAAAATCATTCTTCCCAATTCAGCGTGATTCCTAGATGGAATCCCTACAGTGTGACATATAATAAAGAAAACTGATATGAAGCATTACATTTTAATTGAGAAATTGTTACCTGCAGTTGAACAGTTAATGTAATAAACGTAATGTACACACTGACAGCATTGTACACTCCTTACTACACAGATAAGCATTGGAAGACAAATCTTTATGTGTAGTTAAAGAGTAATAAACTAACATTTACATGCTTATAAACATTAGTAGACTAACTTTTGCATGTAGAAGCATACAGTTATTCTAAATGTCTACATGCATTTAAACAATCAAAGAAAGACAAACAGTAGAAGACTAAACCATTAGAAATATATTAACAGGAATAATGACTCCATAGCATGTAGCTTGAAACACATCATACAACCTGAGTGAATAAATGGTAAGGTTTTTAATTATTAATTTTCTATTATGTTTCCAAACTCAGTGGCACAACAAAATCTGTTAATGTCCGAGGTCAAAGATATTTAGTCTCCTCACCTTAATTATCAGGCATGATAAGCCGATGGAAATTTTGTACCCCTGCAGGTAACTGCGACCCCATCTTACACACCTCTTTTTTGGCCTCTGTCTAAAATAATTGATATTTATTTACATTTATTGAAGATGTGTAATTCCTTCTGACTCATTGAGGGGCATTCTGTTGGTTTTGTTTTTACTAAAATTTTAGATACCAACCTGCCTAAAATGCACCCTGTTATATGAATATAAAACTGCACATTTTAAAGTGGCCGTACATTAAGACCTACCATCATAATTATAATTAAGACATTTTAAAGTAATATTCAAAATATCATCTTATTAAATTCATTTTAGTAAATAGTTTTAAAATGTTTATTATTTTCAAATTTAAATTAAATACATTTCCAGTGTATTTCATTAGATATATGGTAACAAAATGGTTACAATATATAAAAAACAGTGGATCTCAATCTTATTTTATCACAGAACACTTATATGATGTTCCAAAAGTCACTGAACCCATATCTATATTTAAAGAATAATCACTACAACTCTAATTTTAATAAGTCATTAAATGAAACAAAATTTATTTTAGTTAGAAATCTTTTCCACATGAAAAAATATAATAAATTCTTATCATGAAGGAACATAAGCTAGTGGGTAAGGCATTGGTTTCATGATTGTATCATGGGTTCCATACCTGGCCTGGTTAGTGTGTTGTGTCTTTGAGAAAGGCCTTTCTGTCATTTGAAAATGAGTACCACATGTAGCAAACGTTAACCTTGTGAGGACTTGAATCACAACAAACTGCGAGTCTTGTTTTCTCAGATGCTTCATAACACATACATTTCTGGCTTTCACCCAACTCGTATGAGCATATAAAATATGGATATAAAATCCATGATAATAATGGTTATTGTTATTAACATTATCATATTCTTCCTCAGGATTGATCTTAATTTCTGGTTTAGTCAAGATAGCAGACTAAATCCAATGGTTTTAGGTATCATAACAATGTTTCCTTCTTTTCAGTTTGTATCTAATACCTTTTGTATTATCCTAACTGTTCCAAGAAAACAGGATTTCTGTAACATTTCCAGGGTGAGATTCAGGTTTAGTTTTTATCAGTCCATTAAAGTTCTTTGTGATTGTCCCTAAGACATCAACCATCACTGATATCACATCCACCCTTTTCATCTTCCACAATCTTGAAATTTCATATTTCAGGGGATCATAATTTGGGCATTTTTCTTCTTTTATGTCTATGCGAGTATCAGATGGTCAAGTTGGGTCTATCAACTGACATGTTTTGTTTTCTTTTTGATACAGTGATATCTAGTCTGTTATGATTTAGTAGATTATCGGTTTGTATGGGACAATCCCATAAGATCTTGTGGTCTTCTGACTAATATTTTCTCTGGTTGGTGCATGTATCATTTGTCTGCCTTGTCAAATCCCCACTTCTCACACTGTTTCCAGTGGATTACTTTGGCCACATTATCATGCCTCATCTTATTATATTCACTTTGAGTAAGTTTTGGACACTCTGACAATGTGTGCCACTGTTTCAACTTCACCACTACACAATAGACACAGAGGAGATATGTCTCCACCATTCACTGCTTTTCTGATGCTATTTGTGCAAATTGCCTGTTCTTCTGCTGCAAATATTGTGCTCTCTGTTTCGTTTTTCAAATACTCCTGCTTTAGCCAATCCTACGACTTCATTCTTCTCACAGGACAGGGAAAAATACACAATCTTGATATAGGGCAAATTACAAAATCAAATGTAGATTGCTTTTCTCTCTGCTACTACTGGAACAAAAGGATGACATAGCCATCTAGAAAACACATGACGTTATGAGGCTGTTCATTTGTAAACGAATCGAATATTAATAATATTATTAATATTATTAATATTATTATAATATTATTATAATTCACTCACGAAAGAATTTACATATCCACTATGTTAAAGCGAAAACAAATTTTGTTTGCAAAAAATATTATTATTATTGTTATTATATGTGTTTTTCCTCTTCCTTCATTTTTGTTTCCATTCCTTGCTGATTGTCTTCCAGAGACCTAGGGCAGAAGAACTCACTGCATGCATTGGTAAGCTACAAAAAATAAACACATCAGATTGTTCATGTCATGAATTTTACACAGTTACAAATAAATCATTTATGTTATACATGTGCACATCATGTTTACAATCATATTTACAACAGAATGATTATTATTATTTGCATTTATCTTGCTTTATGTTTATACGAGTTATCACCAAGTCACAACCAGTGACCTCAAGAGACAACAAGGTCCGCCATGTTCAAGAAAGAACATACATATTTACACATGCATCCTTAGTGTTTAGACTTGTGATGTACTTATATTGACAGGATCTTCCTTAGTATATGGGCAGTTCCCATTAGTACAATCTTTTGTATTTCTCCTATACACGGGTTTCCTGGGATTTGCGATAAGTAGTTATTATTATTATTATTATTATTATTATTATTATTATTATTATTATTATTATTATTATTATTATTATTATTCTTTGAGTCTCAGTCATTGATGTTATTTAACTGGAAAGTTTGTTGAAATGAATATCAAGCCGCTACCTGCAGCCTCAGATATTCTGGACATATTCGGAGGGTTCTTGCTGTTCCCAGCAAGCATGCTTTTGAAGTGTTCCAAAAAGCGGGGCTGGACTAATTTTCTTTAACCATCCTTGGAAACTCTTTGAGATAGTACCTAGTGCGCCTATGACAATCGGGACCACTTTGACTTCATGGCAGTTCCAAATCCTTTTTACCTCCCACTTTAAGTCCTGGTATCGGTTAATTTTCTCCCTCTCCTTTTCTTGCACTCTCGTGTCAAATGGGCAGGCTACATCTACAATCAGGCATTATCTTTTTCCGTTGTCCAAAACCACCAGGTGAGGCCTATTGTGTTCCAGTTTCTTGTCCGTCTGTATCCTAAAATCCCATAGCACCTTCACCTGATCGTTTTCTATCACCGACTCTGGCTTATGCTCATACCACTTCTCAGAATGTGGTAAATTGTTTACTTTGCATAGATGTCAGTGGATCACCCTGCCTATCACATCATGTCTCCAGCCTTTATAGTGAGTCAGGGCTAGGTGTTTACATCCGGATACAATGTGAGCCACAGTCTCCTCTCTCTCTCTGCACAGATCCTACACAGTGAGCTAGACTCCTCCTTGTAAATATGGTGTTTCACCCACTTCGTTCTGAGGGCCTGCTCTTGCGCAGCCATTAGCATTCCTTCTGTAGCCTTTTTAAGGTTTCCTCTTTTTAACCAGTTCGATGTCTGTGGATCTCTAAATTCAGTTTTCTTAAAGAAGGTACTATGAAAGGATTTTTCATGAAGGTTGCTCTTCCTCCTTGTTGTTATTTCCTCCTTGGGCATACCCTGGTCTATTGTCCTCTCCTTCAGTACAATTTTGAGCATTGACTCCCTACTGTCAGCCACATATTTGTGCAGGTTGTTTTTCTCCATCTGAACACAGTCCTCTATGCTGATAAAACCTCTTCCACCTTCAGGTCTCTTTAAGTAGAGTCTATCGACATCACTCCTCTTGTGGAACATGTTGTAGATAGTTAATAGCTTCCTAGTATTCCTATCCATTTCTTTTTGTTCAGCAACATTCCATTTCAGAATTCCCGCACTGTACCTAATAATAGACACAGCTCGGGAATTCACTGCACTTATGACATTCCTACTATTTAGATGTGATTTTAATACGCTCCTTACTCTTCTAATGTACTCAGATTTTATAAATTCCTTCATTTTTTTGTTCTTGATGTCATCTGCCTCCAGAACACCTAAATACTTGTATCCTTCTTCAGTGACAATTTCCTTTATTATCTTACCTGTTGGTACCTGGATTCCATTGCTTCTGCTCAATTTACCCCTCTTCATCACTAGGACTCCACACTTATTAATACCAAATTCCATATATATATCATTGCTGAAAATATGGACAGTGTCAACAAGTACATCCAACTCCTTCTCACTTTTCCGAAAGAGTTTAAGATCGTCCATGAACAGGAGGTGGTTGAAGGTAAGCTCTCTTTTTCCCAACTTGTGTCCTGCTCTCACTTTTCCCAATATAACAGTCAGAGGTATCAGGGCAAGGACAACCAGCAGAGGGGACAAACTATCTCCCTGGAAGATACCTCTGTCAATCTTCACGCCTCCCAAGGATTCTCCACCCGATGTTAACTCTGTTTTCCAGGACTTCATACTTTTGCTCAACAACTGTCTGATGTTATCTGCCACCTTGAAGATCTCTAGGCTTTTGGTTATCCAAGAATGAGGTACCATGTCGAATGCCTTTTTGTAATCTATCCATCCCATGGCAAGATCAGTGTGTCTCCTCTTGCAATTCCTCATTACCATCTTATCAATAAGTAACTGGTCTTTTGTACCATGGGACTTCTTTCGGCATCCTTTCTGTTCGTCCAGTAACAAGTTGTTTATGTGGAGGTGATAGCAGATTTCCTCAGACACAATGCTTGTTAACAGTTTCCACATTACGGACAGACATGTGATAGGTCTATAGTTGGTAACATCATTACCCTTGATTCAGACTTTCATTACCAGAACTGTGGTACCTTTTGTCAACCACTCTGGTACCTCACCCGACATCAAGCTGTCATTGAACATGGTTGTCAGTTTTGGGGGGAGGGATGTTATATTTTTAATCCAATACCCCTGCACACCATCTGGGCCTGGTGATTTCCAGTTGGTTAGTTTTTTGGCCTGCCCTTTAAGAGTTTCAACTGTGATACTCAAATCAGGTTCTTGGTGTGCTTGTTCACTAATCTCTTTTTGTACTGTCTCAACCCACACTGCCTGACTATTATGTTCAACATCCTGCTCCCATATTCCACTCCAGAATGTCTTAGTCTGTTCTGCCTCAGGGATCAAGTCGTTTTATTATTATTATTATTATTATTACAGTTGCATTTATCTTGCTTTATGTTCATACGAGTTATTACCAAGTCACAACCTGTGACCTCAAGAGACAACAAGGTCCGCCATGTTCAAGAAAGAACATACATACTCACACATGCATCTTTAGTGTTTAGACTTGTGATGTACTTATATTGACAGAATCTTCCTTAGTATATGGGCAGTTCCCATTAGTACTATCTTTTGTATTTCTCCTATACGCGGGTTTCCTGGGATTTGCGATAAGTAATCATTAGACCCCTTAGGTATCATTCCTAGAGCGCCTACAACCACTGGTACTGTTTTAGTTCTCAATTTCTACATTTTTCCAATTTCTATCTCCAGGTCCTTATACTTGCTCAATTTTTCAAATGTTTTTATAGATACATTCTTGTGTATTGGAACGGACATATCAATTAGCAGGCATACCCTCTTTTTAAAGTCCTTCAATATTATATCAGGTCTATTTGCATCTATTTTTCGGTCTGTTTGGATGCTAAAGTTCCAGAAGATTGAGATATGATCTTTTTCAAGTATGGGAGGTGGTTGATGCTCCCACCAATTCTTTTGATGGGGCAGGTCAAAATGCTTACACATTATCCAATGTATGTATTGTGCAGCTCTGTCATGCCTGTTTAGGTATTCGGTTGGAGCTATAGGACTGCACATTGAAATTATATGGTCAATGGTCTCTGGTTGTTTTTTGCATACACGGCATAATGGGCTGCATCCATTTTTTATTATGTTAGCTTGGTAATTTTTTGTTGGCAGACACTGATCTTGTGCTGATATAATCAGTCCTTCAGTCCAGAGGATGCCAACCACTGATGGGTTAAAGTTTTGTCAACATCAGGATTGTTAGCTCGCTCTGGGTATTTTCCATACAGAGGCTTTTCTTGCCATTTCTTAGCCAGTTTCTGTAGCAGTTCTTTCTTTGCAGTTAATTTTACCTGCTTTGCTTTTTCTGTGTTTTCCATTTCAGCAGTAAATGGGACTTCTGAAATTTGTAGTCCATTACTGTATCTTTGTGCATCTTTTATAATGGAATATGATCTTTTGATGCTTTCGTGTTTCAAAACGAGTTTGATCATCCAATCATGTGATTCCCTTAGATATGTAGATAATCCAATTGTTGCAGTTTTCAACGCAATGTCTAACTGGATTAACCCACATCCTCCTTCTTTCCTAGGGCGATATATATTCTATCTATATCTGCCTTAGGGTGATGTATTCTGTGCATGGTTAAGAATTTTCGAATTTTTGTATCGAGCCTACGGATCTCTGTGCTTGACCAGTTGATGACATTGTAACTGTAGGTTACTACTGGTATGGCAAGCGTATTTATGGCATCGATCCTATTCCTTGAATTCAATTCCGTTCTTAAGATTGCTCTTACTCTGCGGTAACATTCCTTCCTTATCCTTTCCCTCATTGTCGAGTGCTTGATTCCGTCTCCTTCACAAACACCTAGATATTTGTAAGTTTTTTTCTTGATCAAGTTCTCTTATCACGTTCCCCTGATCAAGATTAATGTCTGAACTCTTCAGCAGCTTTCCTCTGGTGAACGTTGCTTTGGCGCATTTATCTAGTCCAAACTCTATTTTAATGTCATCACTGAACTGCTCCACAGTGGATAATAGCCCTTGCAATTGTTCATCATTTTTTGCAAATAGTTTCAGGTCATCCATGTAGAACAAGTGATTAATGGTTTTGTCATAGACTTTATAACTTTATATCCATGTTTTGTTTCATTGAGCATTTTACTTAATGGTATAAGTGCGATGCAGAATAAAAGCGGTGATAAAGAGTCACCCTGAAAAATTCCACAATTAATATTAACTTCTCCAGCTTCCAGTGATTTTGTTTCACTATTCAAAAGGAGTGTCATTTTCCATGTCTTCATACTGAATGTGAATGACAAAAATCTCCTGACAACGGGGGATATTTTGAAAATCTCTAAACATTTTTCAATCCAACTGTGTGGCAAACTATCGAATGCTTTTTTATAATCTATCCAAGCAATTGATAGATTTGTGTGTCTATTATGACAATCTTCCAGTATCATTTTGTTAACCAAAAGCTGATCCTTACAGCCATATGAGCCTCATTTACACCCTTTCTGCTCAATGGGAAATAGGTCATTTCTTATCAGGTGGTCATATGTATATTGCAGTTAGGACTGATGTTAAAATTTTATACATTGTGGTCAAGCAAGTTACCGGTCTGTAATTTTTGGGATTGTTTGTTTCATCATTCTTCGGAAGCAGGAATGTAATGCCGTTAACTAGCCATGATGGTATCTTTTCTGGCTCCTTAACTATTTCATTGTAAAGTTGGGCTAACAGCTCATGAGACTCTGTGAAGGCATTTATCCAAAAATTTTGTATTTTGTCTTTTCCTGGGGATTTCCATTTGCTGGTTTTTCTTAGAGCCAAGCGCAACTGTTCAACTGTTATATTTCCCATATTTGTTCTTCAGGGTGTGCTGTATCTTTCATTTGTCTGTCTATCCATGGGGCATGTATGTTATGAACTTTTTCTTCGGCCCAGATCTTTTCCCAGAATTCTTGCACTTCCTCCTTGGGTGGTATTGATTTAGCAGTTATTGTTGACTTACCAATTTTTCTGTAGAAGTTTCTTTGGTTGTTTTTGAACATATTATTGTCCTTATAGAATTTAGATCGTTTTTCAAAGCGCCTTATACGAGCAGCTTTGGCCAACACTTTTTGCTTGATTATTTCTATCAGCATGTCTATGTCACTTGTTGATTTTATACTGTACTTTTTTTTCAATTTTCTAAGTTTAGTTTGTTTAACATGTTCACCTACTTTATAGTTTGTTAAAATTTCTATGTCAGATCAGAGAAGGTTTATTTGGCGATTGATGTTCTCTTGCCAAGTAGATTTCTTGTGGGAATTCCTTTGTTTTTTCATCTTCACTCCACATAAGTGAGTGGTGACTTTAGCCGATGCATAATAGAGATGATTTAAATCAGTAATGTTTAGTTTGTTTGTGATGATAATGTTTTTGAGAATTATGTAAGTCTTGTGTATTATCTTTTGGTTCTGTTTGGAGTTCTGGATCTTAGGGAGGGTGTCTCGTTGCCCCATGTCAGAATCTTTCATTTTCATCCATTCGATCATAATTTCATCCTTCAAGTTGGCAAGTTCATTCTCATTCATTTCTTTATCATTTACGATCTCATTATTTTCATTTTGAGTTTCATCTTGAGCATGCACTCCCTCCACTTTTTCAATCCTTTCTTTAATTTGTTCTGTTGCCAGTGATTCCGCCTCAACCCTGGGATTCGAAGTGTTACAATTTACCTCGTTTTCACTGACACATGTTTCATTTTCCCTTCGCTGACTTTGTGCTAATAGCTTGATCTGATCAATTTCTATATAAGTTAGTAACTTTTTTTTTACAATATTTCTTCATATATTGGCTAGTTTGTTACTGTCAATATAGCCTCTTTTTCCAGTTGATATATGTCTGTTCTGTATTCGATGTATTTGATGGGTAGTACATGGCAGTGTAGAAAGCCTCAAGGACTTCTTTATTATCTTCCCTTGACCATTTTTCTCTCTTTTTCTTTGGATTTCTTGGTGGTGAGCATGGAGGGCCAACAGTAGGAGTATTCCGGTTATGGGAGGTCTCCAGCTCCGAAGTGATGGGAAGGTTTGAACCATTAGCTGATTTTTCGACCCCAGTCTGGTTCCTCTCTGAGGGACGTGGGTCTTTTTTACCCGGGTGACGGCCGATCTGGTATGAGATTTTATCATTAGACATTTACTTTATTTTGTCGCGTTTTATCCTTATCCGCCAAGGGGTAATCATTTCGTGTTACCACTTCTAGAACGAGTGTCAACCAAGACTAGAGGGGTCGTTCTCCCCTAGAGACACGGCTATTCCCCGCCGTCCGCCATCCCGGTATTTCTTGGTCACGGGGTTTTCTTTTTTGTTGTTTTTTAAATTGTTATTATCATGATTGGTTCCTTAATGTGAGCATTGCGTGGCTTAAGAATGAAATTATTAATAATTGTCTCCACTCCAGGCAATTATTATTATTATTATTATTATTATTATTATTATTATTATTATTATTATTATTATTATTAGGCGTTTTGAAATGTCTGACAGGTACCGATTGGATTTCCCGAATATGCCAATGTGGACTTGGAAAAACCGCATCGGGTCATCCAGATCATATCTAGATAGAGTATTTTGTAGGGAAATAGATGGCTCTAGCATAGGCTGTCGACAATTCAAGATAGTCAGCTACACGGACCACAAATTTCTGATCTGTGTGGTTGATTTAGATAGGCTTCATAGACAAGGATTCGGCTACTGGAAGCTAAACGCGTCATTACCAGCGCGCAAGGCCTACAGAGACCGGATTAGCGAAATAGTTAAGCGGGCGTTGACGGGGCTCATCGTCAACAAGAAGTGGTGGTTTGCTATGAAAAGAGCGATAGAACAGAGTCCATTAGGTTTAGTAAGGCTTTAGCAATAGAGAAAAATAGAGCAGAGGGAGTACTAATTAGAAAATTAGACGAGGCGCTTAGCAAAGGCATAGCGACCGACGCACTTGCGGCGAAATTGGCCCTTGACTAATTTTTCAATGCAAAGCACGATGGCTGCGTTGTCAGAGCTAGGTTGCGTGCTCTCAAACAGGAGGGAACGAAAGCCGTTCAATGGGCCCGAGTGGCGGAGGCGCGTCGTGGCCACAAAGCCACGATCCGGTCTTTGGTGGACCACGACGGGCGCATGCTACTCGATCCCGGGCAAGTGTGTGAAGCTTTTCAGCGACACTTCGCTCAGCTGTTCGGGGGCGGCAGCGGCGGGCTGGATTGAGGGATAGACTTTAGTGTCTACCTCGACGGACTGCCGCTATCTCGACCACTGAGGCAGAGTGATGCGAAAAGCCGATAACAGCAGCTGAAGTACGGGAGGCAATGACTGGCTGCACAAGGGCTAAATCGCCTGGTTTGGATGATCTGCTCTATGGACTTTACGTACAGATACCAGACTTGTTCGGAGGCCTCTTGGCACACGTCTACTGCAACTGGCAACAGAACGGGAGAATTCCTAGCTCTGTGAGCCGAGAAGCGGTGGCGCTGCTGAGAAAGGATCCGAACAAGAGGGATAACATAGATAAGTTCAGGCCCATAACTCTGCTAGACACAGAGTTCAAGATTTTGGACAAGGTGATAGCAAAGAGGTTGGTGCTTGTCCTTGGTGGTCTGGTGGGAGAGGCGCAGACATGCGCCATTCCGGACAGATCC
Source organism: Eledone cirrhosa (assembly GCA_964016885.1). Taxonomy (NCBI): domain Eukaryota; kingdom Metazoa; phylum Mollusca; class Cephalopoda; order Octopoda; family Eledonidae; genus Eledone; species Eledone cirrhosa. Next base: position 100,105,375 of record OZ024740.1, read on the forward strand.
ATCCCCGACAACCTCCACCTCATGCCATACATCGTGGAGAGGGTAGCTAGGGAACCTGGCACGGGTGGGTCCTTGATCAATTTAGATCAGTCGAAAGCTTTAGATAGGGTCGACGATCGTTATCTGGCGGCAGTCTTGAGGGCGGCTGGCTTTGGGCCCGTCTTCATGGGGCTGGATTACTTCACTGCCATGCACAGCGACATCTGCTCTGTGGTGAGAGTTAACCGTCACCTTTCGGAACCGTTCAACATCATGCGCTCGGTCCGCCAAGGATGTCCCCTCTCGTCCCTCTTGTACGTATTGACTCTCGAGCCATTACTGCACAAACTGGAGACGTTGAGGTGAGTCCAGCGCGAATTAGGATGCGGAAGATCCGTGTCAGCATATGCGGACGATGTCACCGTAGTGGTGTCGAACGCCAAACACATCGAGGCGATCGGAACTACACTAAGAGAATACGAAGCGGTGACAGGAGCAGTCGGTGGGCAGGTGACAGGAAATGTCGATGGGCCTGCAGCTCGGCACCTGGAGAGGCAGGTTCATGCCATCCAAGAGCGTCTTCGGGCGCTGGACGGACGGGCCGGTTACATTGCTAGGGGTCTGGTTCGCTCCGGACCTCCAGACGGACAAAAACTGGGACGAAGTGACGAGCATGGTGGCTTCTCTCACCCAGAAAGAGGCGGAGAGGAAGCTATCCCTGAAAGGTCGAGCGGAGGTGGCTAACGCGTACATCGCATCCGTCATCTACTACCGCCTCTCCATCGTGCCTTGACCTAAGCTTCGCCGGACTACGCTGGAGCGTTTGCTCTTTCGCTTTTTGTGGAAGGGACGCGCTCCGATGGTCAGGCGGTCCATATGCTGTCAACACCCGCTACGTGGAGGGCTGGGCATGCCGTGGCTGATGATGCGCAGACACGCGCTCAGGCTACGACATATCCACCTCTTCCTCGACGGTGATCAGGTGTGGTCGCCGTTTGCTAGACACGTCTTTCCTCAGCTCGTCTCCTTGACGGAGCTGCAGTCCTGGGTCAAGCGAAGACCGAGAGGGAGCGCTTGGAGACTGGAATGTCTTCAGGCGCTCACAGCCCTCGACCAATCGGGCAATGTGATCGGTGGAAACTCCACCTAGGCGTTCTATAGAGGATTAGTGGAGGGGAAGAGCGACGACGTACTTGGGGAAACTCTAGGCGTCGAGGAAAATCAACTAGCCAATCTCTTCGGAAGAAGTTTCGGGCCGGGGCCTATGGACAACTTCCAGAAATCCCTGGCCTGGCAGTGCTACCGGGGAGCTTTGCCAGTTCGGGATAAACTCTACAGGCATGGAGGGGTCGTCAGCTGGGCATGTCCAAGATGCGCGCAGAGTGACGAAACCGTCCTGCATGCACTCGTCCAGTGTCCGAGCATTACTGACTTGTGGGTTTATGTCGAACACCTGCTGTCGCGTATAGAACGAATCCGACTATCAGCTGAGTCCATCGTGAGGATTGCCCCGCCCTCATCCTTTAGCCAGGAAGGGCAGGCATTTTTTATCTGTCTGGTGGCCATGGCGAAAGAGATAGTATGGTGGACGCGCCTGAAAGGGCTGAAGACGAGCACTTACTTCTTCGGTGATGCCCTGATTAACTTTTTCCAATTTCATTTGAAAAGGAAAATTAGGGTAGAGAAGGAAGTGCTCTCTTCCCAGCTTTTTGTTGAAAGATGGGTGAGAGAGGCAAGAATGGCCCGAGTGAATGAACCTACTCTGAGTATATACCTGTAAATTGAAGGTGGAAAACTGGGAGAGGACACTAGCCTTGTTGGTCAGGGTTTAATGGGCTTTCTCCACGATGGTCCTCGGAAGATTCCCCCCCATTGGGGAATTTTTCATTGTTCTTTTTATTACATCCTCTGTTTTTTGTTTTTTTTACACGCAGAAATGCCCATTTGTACCGTCCTTTATTGTCCTGTACTGTCCTTAATGTCTACTTTGTGTAAACCCTTGTAGTTAATAAAGAAAGCATTATTATTATTATTATTATTTTTTTTTTATTATTTCTATTGTTATCTCACAGAGCCTCTGAACATATGTTTATGTAACTTGGAACCCTCCTTGAAAACGACAGCATTAGAAAACTACATTGGAATGATTTTCATTTGCCATTGTTAACTCCACAAAATGATTCTAACTAAAGTTTGCAAACTTGAAAATTATTCATTTATTAATATGTAATTCAGTTGTAAATAAATTAAGAGAGAAAGAGAGAGAGAGAGAGAGAGAGAGAGAGAGAGAGAGAGAGAGAGAGAGAGAGAGAGAGAGAGAGTTAGACAGATGTGTAGATATACATATATTATCTTCAACGATTAACATCTATTTTCCCAGGTAAAATAAGTTGAATAAGTCTCCACAAACCAAGTCATTTCTAAATTGGAGTGACTAACCTTTCAAATGGGCTCAAGGCACATATAATTTACGTACAATTAATACACGTCACAAAGTGTATTTAGTGTGTTTTATTATGACACTAGTACTAGAGAGGTTATTATGACTTTGTTTGTTATGACTTGACTTTGGCAAATTTTCTGAGTGGATGTACTTTTGATCACCAACCACTTTACAGGGTGTTCTGGGTGCATTTTTCATGACACCAGCATTTAAGAGAAAGATAGTTATTGACTCAAATGGAGAGCGCTCACTACACTATGATAACTTCTTTGTTTTTTTAACAGGCTGAATGAATTGGAGTGCATAACCCAAAGAAACTTAAGTACATGTATATGTCACTGTTGTAACTAATTATATATATATTATATATATATGTAGCAAAATCTGTCCACGCCTTGAACCTTGGGTGACACTTAAATATCAAAGTCTAGATCACCACCCGTTCGGTGCGGACAGGTTCATACAAGGGCGATCCCTCAAGGTGGGAGACAGAAAGCGACAGGTATATAAAGCCTACATTTTCCCACCTTACATACAGAGAGATCGGAGCATTACGCTAGCAACAAAATATGTAAAGATCACCGCTATCTACAAGCCACAGTAGTCTATAGTCAAATACAGACCATTACTCTATCTCTCCTGGTTGCAGACTACACCAGCCTCCCTCATGAACCAACAACAAAATAACATTGTCAACCTTCGCAACTCGTGGTAACTTGTTTATTGTTCTTTTTGACTGAAGTGAAGTAAACATTTATATATAAAGTAAATCAGCTATTCTTGTTATTTCATCTAACAACCATGTTAATCCATCTAACAATTTCTTACCAATACCCTTCGTTCAATTGGTGACCCCGACATGATTAAAAAAAATACGAAGGTGTATTTAAAAAAAAACAAAAAACATCATGCAACCTTTTTTCAACATGGCCAACATCAACAACTTTCTCAGCAATATATAATTACCAAGCTTCTCATCTATATGGCACGATATGATAAAACTTCACTTTTTCAAATTATTCACCAAACTTCCATTCTACGTAATATTTACAGTGACTCCTCTTTTATGTTTCGATTCATTACCAAACACTTTACCACGTGCTTCGTAATCTCCAACAACAACAACAGACAATACTACTAGCTTCCTACCAAGAAAACGATCACATAAAGAAGAGAAAACTGAACCTTTTGTAAAGAACAATTATATAAATATTTAAAAAAATGTTATTACAGGTTATATATGAACGTTCATTTTTATTTTTTTATTTTTTTTTACTGTATTATATGCTTGTATGAACATACACGTTTTGCATCAAACACACATCATTTTCTTTGTCACACACCAACATGTTTTTGTCTATGGTATATTCTGGATTCGGTTGGGTTTCTGCGAGATCACTTTTCAACGGGTCGAGGTTCGGCAACAGCTATTAAACACATGAGAAACAACCCACGAGTACTACTAGCCTGGACTCACTCAGGCACACAACTCAAAATTGCACACACTCATGTCATAGCATAAACCTCGACTCACCGGAAAAGCATCTTACATATGATAATACATCGAGAGAAATAGTCCTCTGTGTTGTCATATCATAATCTGACACCGCAACCCCGAACGTTCAGCCATTCATCCATACACAACAGTTCGAAATATATGATCACAACTTTGTATATTTACAGTTTCTTCTAAATGTTACACACACACATGCATACAGAGTTATACAATATTTTTTTCTCTCTCCAAATTTCTCTACACTCGCATTTTTTGTGTTTTGGGGACACGCTTCTGGAATCAGATTTCGCTAGCCCTACCCTCCGTTAAATATATACATATATAAATAAATGACTAAATGAACTTGGATGTAATAAAATATTATGATAAAATACCACAAGAATTAAATATAATCTACATACAAACATTTACAACAGATCAATCTCATTTATACCAACTAAGTTTGGTTTGAGCAGAATAACAACCTGAAAATAATGAAACATTTATACAAACATTATAAAAAATAGATTTCTCATTCAAATCCTCAGTGTACGTTATGAGAATTTCTCATAGAAATGTTGACTACAGTGTTCACATACAAATGATATTGGTAGTAAATTAACCTAATTTTAAGACATTTAATTAAATTATGTTACAATCTATTGTCTTTTCAATATAGAAAGAATGTTTTCTGATTTTCCAGAAAATAATTGTTTCTACGTTAGGCACAAGGCCAGCAATTACCCAGTGCATTACTGGTACTTTATTTTATCGACCCCGTAAGGATGAAAGGCAAAGTCAACCTCGGCGGGATTTGAACTCAGATCGTAAAGGGACGTAACTATGCTGGAAAGCATGGCGTCCGACCCTCTACCGATACTGCCAATCCTCATGTTATCACATTTGTGACACAGTGTTCAGGTGTACCACAGCTACTGATTGGTGATGCTTAGTGATAAAAGTCTAATGCACGCTATTTAGATAGTAGTTTCTTCCTTGTTGGTGGATATAGGTTTAATATGAGATGTTTCTTTTGTATAAGACCATCACTTTTCTTCCTCTTTCTCACTCTCTCTGCATCTTTTTCTCACTTCTTACATATACACCCACACATACATACATACAGATATATAGATATGTAGATTGATAGATATATATTACACTATGGTATCATTTAGGTAAATTTGTTTCTCTAAAACAAATGATCAGAGAGTCAAATCAAATGATGATGACTTCTCTAATGACAGAGTCACAATATGTGCACCCAATACACTCTGTATTGGTGGTTGGTGAAATAAAAGGCACTCCATTCCAAAAGTGAAGAGAGAACTCTTAATTTTGGCAAGGGTGTATTTTGAGAACATTTTGGTGTTGGTGAATGCCATGAAAATGTACCTTATAGACATTGTTATGTGGTTGGTGATAGGAATAGTATCCAAGCATAGGTTTAGGAAAACCTTTCAGCTGCATCAAAGACATGACAACTTCCCTAGTGCTGGTGATTTAGATGATAAACATACCCAATACATGCAGTAAAATGGTTAGTGATCAATGGGCATTCAGCAAAAGAAAACCTCACAAACTCTTCAGCTATGCCAAAGATGTGACAGCTTTCCTAGTGCTGGCACCACAATTAAAATCACTTAGTAGAGCACCAGACCATATGTCTGACCCCTGGAGGTCTGAAGCTCTGCGTGAATACTGTAAATGGATGTTAAACAATGATGATGATGATGATGAAGACGACGACAATGACGACAATGATGACACACACACAAACATAAATGTTTAGAAATAAAATGAATGTTTCTGATCTCCCTGTTCTATTAGAAATACATAATAAACAGTGTTGTATTATCACCTACAAAACTTTAATGACATTCTCTGTTGTCTCACCCACATAATGTTGAGAAACTTTAATGAAGTAATACAAATAATTCAAACAATAGAATAAATGTTATTGAATGACATTACCTTATGAGTGTTTGAGTGCTGTAGGACATGTCTGTATTAATATTGGGATTCTAAAGAGCAGTCAATGGCAGAATCTGCAGAGTGCAGGGAAAACAGCCAGTGTTTGGTTATATACATAATCGACTAAGCCTTCTCTAGAAATATGTTTCCTTGTAGCAATGTTAGAAATCATTATCACTATTATTATTGGTAAATCATTATCACTATCATTATTGTTATTGTTATAATAATAATAATTGTTGTTGTTGTTGTTGTTGTTGTTATTATCATTATTATTATTATTATTTAGAAAACTCTGATGAAAAAATAACTGTGTTCACATTTGACTGCTATAAATATTAGCTTAGAAAATCATGTAAAATACCTCTGCTGATGGGAAAAATTGACCAACCGCTACTAAGGGGCTCTACCAGTTTGTGACAAGCTCTAAGAGCATGGAAGTGCCAGATACAACAAAATGTTAGAAATACCAGATTGAAAACTGGTGCAGCTTAACTTTCTTTTGATGAAGGCAAATGAAACTAATCTAAGCCTTAGTTGACAATTCATCTAGTCACAATAAAATATTATTTCAAAAGATTGGAAAGCCAAACAATGCATATAAAAATTAAACATAGTATTTTATTCATAAATTTTTCTGTTTAAAAGTCTCTCATCAATGAATATAAGATCTGTCTTGTTTTTCCACACCAGGAAATATTTAGCATTGGTCAGTGGTCAAAGTTTGAAAATGCATAATCTTTATTTGATGTCATCCCAAGGAGAGGAAAAGAAAATATATCCTAACTTCTATAAACTATTCCTTTGTCTACTGACAGATTTTAGGTTGATTTTAACTGAAGCTTATGCTTTTCCAAACTTCAACAGTTAACCAATGCTAAAATATTTTGAGCATAAAAAAATAAGACAGATTTCATATTCACTGATGAGAGTGTTTTAGACTGAAAAATGTATGAATAAAATACATTTAATTTTTATATTCATTGTTTGGCTTTCCAATGATTAGAAATTATCATATTGACATAGTGCTTTCCCAAAATTCCTCAAAACTCTAGTTTGGAAGGATTGGTAGAGTGTCAGACACCATGTTTTGCAGCAAGGAGTTATGGCCCTTTATGTTCTGAGTTCAAAACCTGCCAAGGTTATCTTTGCCTTTTATCCTTAAAATAAAGTACCAGTAATGCACTGGAGTAATTGTTAGCCTTGTACCGGGAAAGCTCTCCCACTCCCACTACCCCCCCCCCCCCCATTATACACATAGACAAAACAATAAACCCACACACAGACACAGAGACACTCACAGCCACAGACCCTTTGTCTTCCAGCAGCGAAGATGAAGGAAAACCCAAAACTGCAAAAAAACAGAAAACTCACAAAAAAAAACCCCAACAAAACACAAAAGCATACACAACAAAAAATACAGACACCACTAGCGCAAACACTTCCCCAATAACATCATCACCAACAGCAACATCGACACCACCTCCACAATCCCCGAAACGCAAACAACCTAAACAAACACAAGTACAAATCAACACACAAATACCTGAAATTGCAGACACCACACCTACAACAAACACAGACATACCCGAAACAACATCACCAAAACCATCACCACCACAGTCACCAAAACGAAAACAAATAAAACCACACCAACAAAATGTTGAAAACTTCGTGCTTGTCAGAAGGGCCAACGATAAACTGATGGCCCTCTTAGCACAAAGCGAGGACATTCAAACAGAGGGGGAGATTTTTAAAATGAGCACATTTTGCGTGCCAGAAGATTTGCTTCTGGTCCGAATGTCACTCATTTCCTTTAAAGAAATTCGAGAGAGTTTTCCTCAAGATGTGGGAACCCCGAATGTGAAACCCACATCAAGACTTTTAAAGGGGTTCCCAAAAGAAAACCCACCAACCATGGAGGTCGAACAACCCAACCTTCACAAGACCCCGGGAGGTAAGTAAACCTTGCCTCTCTCTCTTAGCTTACCAATATGGCCATATTAAGAGTAGGAAGTTTAAACGTTCGCGGCCTGGGGTCACCCTGGAAGCAGGATCGCCTGCTCAACGACCTCAGGTCGCTGGAAAGGGATGTGATTGCCGTCAGCGAGACCAGAATTTCCAACACACGCGCACTAGCCCCCATTTTCGATGACTCTGAGATCTTCGCATCTGTTAGTAGACCGGTAATGGGGGTGGCAGTGCTGTTTAGGAAAGGACTGGATCTCAAGGTAAGGTCGATCTTCCGGGATCCGGATGGTAAGTTGGTGGTCTTGGAGTTGAGCAGTAGCGAAGGTTGTGCCTTTAGACTGCTGGCCATCTACGCCCCTACAGAGGCCGGACGACCGGACCTCTTTAGGTGCCTGGAGACCTTTCTGGGTATGTGTCGCCCTTTACTGTTAGTGGGGGACTGGAATGGCATCTTAGACGCACGCTGGGATTATGTAGGAGTAGCCGATAGGAGCGGGGGGTGCAAAAGCCTCAAGCACCTACTCAGCCAGTTCCAACTGTCTGACAGGTATCGACTAGATTTCCCCAATGTGCCAATGTGGACATGGACCAACCAAATGGGGGTCATCTAGATCGTATATAGACAGGATCTTCATTAGGAAAATAGATAGAAATAGTGTGGGCTGCCCACTTTTTAAAATGGTCGCCTACTCAGATCACAAATTTGTGATCTGTACGGTCGACCTAGATAAAACGCGTAGGTTAGGACCGGGTTACTGGAAGCTGAACATGTCATTTCCGGCACGTAAGGCTTACAGAGACCGAGTCAACAATTTAGTTAAGCAAAAGTTGACAGGGGGGATCATCAACAACAGATGGTGGGGGGCTCTCAAAAGAGATTAGAGTACTTCGATAGTGTTCAGCAAAGAACTAGCGTTAGAGAAAAATAGAAAGGAGGGGGAGCTGGTAGATAAGTTAGACGAGGCTATTTGTAGTGGCATTGCAAATGACGTGCTAGCGGCGAGAATGGCATTAGACCATTTCTTCAATGCCAAACACGAAGGTTGCATTGTCAGAGCTAAGGCGCGTGCGCTGAGAAACGAGGGAATCAAAGCTGTTCGATGAGCCCGCATGGCGGAGGCGCAGCGTGGTAATAAAACCACAATTCGGTCTTTGGCGGACCGAGACGGACACGAGATAAGTGATTCCAAGTGGATGTGTGAGGCCTTTCGCCAGCACTTTGCTCGGTTGTTCGGGGAGAGTGGCAAGTCAGAGAGAGTAGCGCATTTCAGTCCCTACCTTGACGGCTTGCCGCGCATCTCGATGGTCGACGCTGAGCGCTGCGAAAGGCCAATTACTTCAGCCGAAATTCAGGATGCCCTTGTCGGCTGCATGAGGCGCAAGTCACCCGGTTTGGATGGCCTGCCCTACGAGCTTTACGTAAATATGCCAGACTTGTTCTCCGAACTCCTCGAAGCACTCTACTGCAACTGGCAGCAGAATGGGAGTATTCCCAGTTATGTGATCAGGGGAGTGGTGACGCTGATAAGGAAAGACGAGAACCAGAGGGATACATTAGTCAACTTCAGGCCCATAACTCTGCTCAACACAGAGTTTAAGATTTTGGCCAAGGTGTTAGCAAAGAGATTGGCGCTTGTCGTCGAGGATTTGGTTGGGGGGGCGCAAACTTGTGCAATCCCAGCCAGTTCCATACACATCAATCTACACCTCATGCGATACATCATAGAGAGGGTTGAGTGTAAACCTGGCTTCGGTGGGGCAATGATCAATTTAGATCAATCGAAAGCATTCGATTGGGTCGACCATCGGTATCTGGAGTTTGTCCTCAAAGCAGCTGGCTTCGGCCCTGTCTTTAGAAGTTGGATCGCTGCAATGCACAGCAGCACACGCTCAGTGGTCAAGGTTAATGGCCACCTCTCGGAACCATTTTGGCTCTCCCGATCGGTCCGTCAAGGGTGCCCTCTCACTTCCCTTCCCTTCTGTATGTATTGACTCTCGAGCCTTTACTGCGGAAGCTGGAGCTGTTGCAGGGCATCCCGCTCGAACCGGGACGTGGAAAGGCGGTGTTGGCTTATGCGTACGACATCACCGTGATGGTGTCGAACACCTCAGAAATCGAGGTGGTCGGCACCTTATTGAAGGAATATGAAAGGTTGACAGGAGCCAAACTTAACCCAGAAAAGTTGGTGGGCTTGCAGCTCGGAACCTGGAGAGGCAAGCCCATGCCGTCCAACAGCGTCGTGGGGCGCTGGACGGACGGACCGGTAAAGTTGCTCGGGGTTTGGTTCGGACCGGACCTCCAGATGGAAAAGAATTAAGATGAGGTAACGAGCAGAGTAGCCAGTCTAACCCAAAAATGGGTTGGGAGGGAGCTATCACTGAAAGGTCGCGTGGAGGTGGCGAATGCGTACATCACGTCCATCATCTACTACTGCCTGACCGTCGTGCCTTGTCCCCATCCACGCCTCATCAAGTTGGAACGGCTCCTCTTCAAATTCTTGTGGAGGGGACAAGTTCCGTTGGTGAGGCGGTCCATCTGCTGCCAGCACGCTCTACGCAGAGGGCTGGGTATGCCGTGGCTAATGATGCACATACATGCGTTGAAGCTGCGACATCTCCAGATATTCTGCCTCAACGGTGAACAGGTGTGGTCGCCGTTTATCAGACGGGCCTTTCCGCAGCTCATTTCTTTGACTGAGCTGCAGTCCTGGGTCAAGAAGAGACTGAGATTGGGTGACTGGCACCTGGAATGTTGCCAGGCACTCACTGCCCTCTACCAAGCGGGCAATGCGATCAGTGGAACTTCCACTCTCGAGTTCTATAGAGGATTAGTGGTGGGCAAGTGCGATGATGCACTCGGAGAAGCTTTGGGCCTCCACAAAGTCGAACTGACCAGTCTGTACCGGAGGACTGTTGAGCCGGGGACGATGGACAATTTCCAGAAATCCCTCGCTTGGCAGTGCTACCGGGGAGAATTGTCGGTTCGAAATAAACTCTACAGACACGGAAGTGCTGTCAGACGGACCTGCCCAAGATGCGCACAGAACGACGAAACCGTTCTGCACGCACTTGTCCAATGTCCGTGCATTACTGACTTGTGGAGTTATGTCGAACAGCTACTCTCGTATGTGGAACGAATCCGGCTATCGGCCGAGTCCATAGTGAAGATCGATCCACCGCCTTCGAAGAGCAGGAAATTTTCCTCTGTCTGGTGGCAGTTCCAAAAGAGGTTGTATGGTGGACCAGGTTAAATGGACTGAAGACAGACACTTTTCTCTTCGGCCAATCCCTCATCAACTTCTTCAAGTTTCACCTGGAAAGGAAGGTGAGGGTGGAGAGAGAAGTGCTGCCCCCCAGTACATTTGCTAAAAGGTGGGTGAATGTGGCGAGAATGGCTCGTGTGAATGGGCCTACTCTGACAATGCGCCTATAGGCTAACTAACTTGAGGAGAGGGGTGCTCTCCCTGGGTGCCCTAGAAGCGCAGGGTGGTTCAGGATTGGTGGGGTACCCGAGTCACCCCAGGGTCGTCCACCCCCTATCAGGGAATTTATTTTGTTATATTTATGCATAGTTTATTTTATATTTTTATATTTTCATTGTTAAATTAGTCTTGCCATTGTGCACTTTTACTCGACCTTATTGTAAACTCCCACTGTCCCTGTCTTTGTATTGTCCCCTACATGTCGGCCCTTGTGGCTAATAAATGAAATAATAATAATTATTATTGTTATCTAGGGTGGCGAATTGGCAGCATAGAGTTATGGCCCTTTATGATCTGAGTTCAAAACCTGCCAAGGTTAACTTTGCCTTTCATCCTTAAGAGGTCGATAAAATAAAGTACCAGTAATGCACTGGCGTAATTGCTGACCTTGTGCCAAAAGTAGAAACATTATTATTTTATATTGTTATCTTCCTTTTTTTTTTTAATAATGTTAAAATTTCTTTACATGCAAAACCCACAAACCAACAAACACACAGACATACACAGAATCTATGTTTTCGTCCTGTGTTGTCATAATGTTTTTCTTGATGTAAACCCTTTGTGGTTCATAAAGAAATCATTATTATTATTATCATTATTGTCACAACTCTTTTAGAGCATGGAGTTACGGCCCTTTACAATTTGAGTTCAAATCCCACCGAGGTTAGCTTTGACTTTCATCCTAACAGGGTTAATAAAATAAAGCACCAGTAAGTACTGGTTTCGATTTAAACGACTTTCCCCTCCTATTCAAATTGCTGACTTTGTGCCTAAAGTAGAAACAATTATTGTCATTATATTTTCCTTTGATTTTGCTGTATGTGCAATGACTACCAAGTCTCAACCTGATACTTTGGGCAGGCAGCTTTTCTTTTTTGTTCCATCCTCACATTCACTTCACAAGTCACATCACAAAAGTTGTTAGGTAAATAAGTTTAAATGAAAAGAGAAAATATAAAAAGATAGGTGTAGGAGGAGATAAAGAGAAGCATCAAGGAGTTCAAAATATATGAATTAATCTTATGTTAAAGATATTTGAATGATATTAAATATTAATTAATTTTGCTCTAAAAATTAAGCAGAAAAGATTGTGTTGACATATAATTACAAAGACACAAATTTAAGAAGTATGTTAGAATTATCTTTTGGATTTCATAAATGTTAGGTTTACCAGCTATGTGTTCTAGAAACTTTTGAACACCTTTCTTTATGACACCTAGAGCTTCTATTACTACAGGAATAATTTGTGTTTTAAGGTTCCACATTCTGTTTATCTCATATTTTAAATCTTTATATTTAGCAATTTCTCATAATCCTTTGCTGACACATTTCTATCAGTCAGTTCAGTCAAATCAATGAGTAAGCAAGTATTGCTTTTTAAATCTTTAATAATAATATCAAGGTTGTTTGTATTATTATTATTATTATTATTATTATTATTATTATTATTATTATTATTATAAGGGTGGTGGATTGGCAATATCAGTAGAGGGTCAGACGCCATGCTTTACAGCAAGAGTTACGGCCCTTTATGGTCTGAGTTCAAGTCCCGCCGAGGTTAACTTTGCCTCTCATCCTTATGGGGTCGATAAAATAAAGTACGATTTAATCAACTTTCCCCTCCCCCCAAATTACTGGCCTTGTGCCTATATAAGAAACCATTATTATTACTATTATTATTATTATTATTATTATTATATAAGGGCGGTGGATTGGCAGTATAAGTAGAAGGTCGGATGTCATGCGTTCAAATACCGCCAAAGTTAATTTTGTCTTTCATGCTTACTGTGTCGATAAAATAAGTACCAGTAATGATTTAATGCTGATTTAATTGACTTTGCCCTCCCCAAAAATTGATGGCCTTGTGCCTATAGTAGAAATCATTATCATTATTATTATTGGAGAGTCGGACGCCATGCTTTGCAGCATAGAGTTACGTCCCTTTGCAGTTTGAGTTCAAATCCTGCCGAGGTTATCTTTGCCTTTCATCCTTACGGGACTGACAAAATAAACTACCTGTAATACACTGGGATAATTGCTGGCCTTGTGCCAACAATAGAAACAATTATTATTGATGTTTTGTTGTTGTTGTTGTAGTTATTAGTTTTATTTTCATTGCAATCTCTCTGTGTATTACAAAGTTGATTTTGGAAATGTTGCTTCAATGGTATGGGCAATGCCTAGTTGTGCTAGATTCTATAAGTTGTTTATATTTATAAGTCTTGAGATTTTGGTCATGTATTTGTCAGCATGTAAATTCCTTTTATCATTCAAAGAGCACCTTTTATTATGGAGATTGTTTCCGTATTCATCATCCACATTCAGGTTATTTTCTATCTCCATATCTTTATATTTGGATAATTTCTGCATTTCTTTGATAGATATATTGTCGTTGTGTGGAGAGTGATACAATGAATAGCAGGAATGGAGAGGAGGATAGTTATCAAGCAGTTTTGCTAATGTCAATGTCCTTTTTCAATGAACTCATCCAGCTACCTAGATATAGAAAATCATCAACTCAATTTAGTATTCAAACATCCAGTGTGACAAGATTTCCATCTTCTTGCTTCAGTGACATATACTCTGTCTGGGTAACATTTATATGTAGACCAATTTTCCTGACAGAGAATTCGACTTTATGAAGAAGGTTTTGAGCTTGATCAATGGTATGGATAGAAGAGCTGTGTCATCTGCAAAATCTGTATCATATATAACAGTTGGTGGGTTTCACTTACTTTTTTATTTTGTCAATGTAAAGCCGAGATCTTGTTCATTAATAATGGCTTCCCTTATGGCATAGTCCAGAGCAATTATGAAACGATATCGTGCCAATGTGTCACCTTGAAGGACATCCGCTAAGATTTAAAAAACTTGGTATCACCATCAGGAGAGAAAACATGAGCTTCCGTGTTCATGTAGAATTTATAGCAGAAACTATGATATCAGATATGACATGCAACTAGGATTTGCATAAGCAATTCCATGTTACTGTTCTATAAAGGACTAGAGGTGGGCATGTGTTGCAACATTCTCAGGGAAACTCTAGGCTTTGGCCTGAGGGAAATAACTAGACTGTTCTAGAGAATTTTCAGTCCAGGGACTTTAAATCATTTCCAAAGTGTCCGTGCTTGGCAGTATTGCCAGGGTCAATGAAGATTAAGACAACATTTCTGGAGAACTTTCAGTCCAGGGACTTTAAATCATTTCCAAAATGTCCTTGCTTGGCAGTATTGCCAGGGTCAATGAAGGTTAAGACAAAATTTACAAGTACAGAAGTGTTGTCAGATTGACTTGTCCCAGATGTGTGCAAAGCAATGAAACCATTCTACTCACATTTGTCCAGTGTCCATGTATTGCTAATTTGTGGAGTTTTACTAAGCAGCTGTTGTCACATGTAGAACAGATTTGGTTGCCTAACTCCATCATGAAGATCACCCCAAAAATTTGTTTTGGTTTGGAATGGCAGGCACATTTCTTCTGTTTGATGACTACGCAAAAAATGGTTGTGAAGTGGACAAGACTGAAAGGAATAAAAACAGATACACACCTCTTCAGTTAAACTCATATGATTGGGATGATGGTGATGGCAGGGATGTATATGTAAGTGATTAAAATGAAGATAAAGATGAAAATGATGCCAATAAGATGGGTGGGTGATGATGATGGGGGATGGTGATGGGAATGTTGGTGGTTGTAGTGCTGGCAGTAGTGGTGGCAGTAGGGATGATGATGAAGATGATAATTTTGAAATTTTATGATTGCATCTTGAATATTTGAAGATTTATAACAAAAGGGAATATAAAATGTTAACATTAGTGCTAGTGAATAGATTGCAAATGTATTCATAATTGCAGCTATATTTAATTCCATTTCAAACATTGCTAGAAATAGCTAAATCACTGCCATATCACACACTATCACGTTAAAAAACAGAAATAAACACTCAATAAGGTGGTTCAAGATATTCACATGTCTAAGAAGATAGGATGGTCATGGCAGAAACATCTTTGTTTATGTATGAGCTCAATGAGGAATACATTATATCATTGGTCTGTTCCTACAAGACTGACCTAGTGTTAAACAACATCATGGTCATTGATAATATATTTTTGATCATAGACCTACTCATGATGGTCCTGGCTAAAACTGAGACACCTTTGATCATACATTTACACAAGAGCTGGTCAAGTTCTAAAGATCAGTATTAATCATTGGTACACTCACTGAAGGTTGACCTGGGATTAAACAGCAACACTTGTTCTGATATATCAGCTTCATACAACCATGAATGTAGAATTGTATGTCTTGCCAAATAAATGAATCACTGGTTTACTTGCTGAGGGCTGATCTGAGGTGAAACATCAACACTGGTTCTGATGATTTATTTTTATAAAACCATAACTATAGATAACACAATGTTATCTCTGATCGAGGCAGAGTGGGAAACTATACAGTTCAGTGTCTTGCCAAAGATATGAATCGTTGATACTTTCAATGATAGATGACCTTGGATAAAACAGCAACCTTGTGATGATGGCTAGAACACTTTTGATAATTGGTCTGTTCAATCAGGGTTCACAAGAAGTTAAACATCAATATTGATTCTGTCGAATTAGTTTAATAAAACCACAAATGTAGAGGAATGTGTTTTGCCAAAGAAATGAACTCAATCTGTGTAAAGCACCTCAACACAACCAATCATATCAAAGTCGGTAGTTTAAGAAAGTTAACCACTCAGTCAGCCTATATATTCCATCAGTGTTCTATTAAATCAATTATTCTAAGATTCTTACACATATATAAACATTTATTCTTCTTTAGACTGGATATATTTTTCTGTTTTGCTTTTCTTTACAATACCATATGGAAGAGGAGAGGGTGAAGAAAAAGAAGAAGAAAAAACTTGTTTCATTGAAAAGTGTCAAGAGATAATCCACGGCTGTCACTGATTCAAAATAATGAATATAAATGAGCTGCATTATATATAGTACATGTTATACATTCATCGTATACATAAACACACGCAATCACAGCTACACACATTGCTGTTAAAAACTCTCTTCAGGTTAGATAATGCCACATTTCTATGGCTTATGAAAGCTAACAAAATACAATTAGTACCCATTTACCATAAGAAACACATAGCTCAGTTGAATTTTCTTGTCTACTAGCTTTTAATGTAAACTGAAAGAATTAAATTTAGTCATACTTCTAAGATGCCATCAGTGCCAACTAAAGAACTAATAACACTGTGTCAAAATAAATTCTTGATGATAGAAACACACAAAATTCTTTATGACTTTCAATGAAAATGGAGAGAACAAAACAGAGAGGGAAAGAGAGAGAAAGAGAGAGAGAGAGAGAGAGAGAGAGAGAGAGAGAGAGAGAGAGAGTTAGAAAGATGTAAGAAAGAAAGAAATGAAGTCAAACAAGAGCCAAAACATTGTTTTTACATTTAGTAATTGCATAAAACAGTAAAATACTCTTTATTAATGTATGTGTAATATGGCAGTGAACAGGTGAATCTGTTTGAAGAACAGTTTGATATACGATGAGAATAAAACATTGCTATAATATCATTTACAGTTATTGATCATTGTAAGGGAAAACCAAGTGAAATGAGTAGTCTAAGTTCGAAGTGATTACTATTTCTGTTATTGCTGTTGTGTAACTTTGTGTGCAATGTTATTTTATCTGACCAATAGATTCAGAGAGATGGCTAATCTAATGCCTTCGCTGCCCTCGAGCATATGATTGCTTATCTCTCGGCAATCTATTTCTTAGACATAGTCTTATTTTTCTCACTTAACTCAACAACAAAGTTGACTGTATTTATTTCATTAACCCTTATTTGCATCAAGAAATAAAGTGTTAAGTTTAAAACACACACACACACACACATCAACCTCATCATCATCATCATCATCATATTATGTCTGTTTTTCTATGCTCTCATGTCTTGCTAAGTTTGCCTCTACCACAATATCTAGACATCCGTTCAGACCTTTTGCCATCATCACTTCTTTACATGCCCTTTTTGACTTTGCTCTTCCACATGTTCTTCTTTTGTAATCATGTGGCACTTCTTTACCCATCTATCATCCTCAATATGCATCACATGTCCATACCAGATAATCTTCTTTCTTAAATACATAATATAATTCTTCTTTTCTCTGAGTTGTTTTGTGTTCTATATTTCATACAAACTAATATAACTTCTTTGTAGATCTTCTCCATCCAATTATGTTCTGCAACTATGGTTACACCACACAAATATACAATTTGTCCATCATCAGAGCAAGAACCACTTTGCTGCCAGCAAAGGTAATAACTCCATAAACTGTTCCCATCACATGTTTACTCTGGTTACTATGCTTTCAAAACACCCAACTCTATTATTAAATAGATCAGCTAGGTATCAGAAGCTATATGTATTTAAATAAAACTGTTATTGCTCCACAACACTCAGCAAACATCCTAAATGAAATACCAATATTTATTCATGATTCCTGCCAAACGAACCTTACTCACCCTCCAAATTCGGTAAATCGAATACAGGCAACCTATCTTTCCAAACTCAGCTTATATATGTAACCGGACTGTAACAGCCACCAAATGGAGAAAACAGATGTTATCAAGCTGCAGCTGTCGTATTATGTAGTTATATATAATAAAGCCAAAGCTATTATTATCTGCAACGACTACAACCCCATTATGTAATAGGCAGTGCTCTACCTTTTCCCGATATCTCTCAACTTTAAACCCTCAAATTATCTATCAAGAGGACATGATGCTGCACATCGAGAAGTGTAGTATGTTTTGGGGGAGTTATTTTACAGTTATTCAATCAAAGCTGTCACTTCACTTTGTTGATACTTTCAATATTTAGTATGTTCTTTATGGTTGTCCTCAGTAATGCACTAGGAGCTGGGAAACTGTGACTAGCAACAGATAGGAGCTTCTGCATTGACAAAGTTTTTCTGACTTATTTCTTCATCAAAACACACTACAACACACACACACACACACACACAGATACACACACACACACACAGTATGCATACAGATTGCTTTGCTTTCGATGTCGTATATATTAGGCATATATATGCAAAGAAGGCATCTACAATTGTGTTTTACTAGAAATTAATTTTTAAAATACTTTTTTTCTTTACTTAAATGATACTAATTTAGAATTTTCCAAGTTAATTATGCAGGAAATAATATATTTTGCCAATTAGTTGCTGGAAATTTCTCAATGGATAGCAATCCTGTCAGCTGAGATTATGAAGCAGGTGGTATATTAGGATAGGATTAGGGTGGTAGTCTTCAGACAAAAGTTTTAATAATGCTCACACACACAACATTTATAAATAAATTTGAAAGCCATACAAGTGTTTGTAAGGTGGAATACTGCATGATAGCAAGAAATGGGCCTTGAATGTAGAAGATTTGCAAATATTAATAATTGTTTCTACTTTAGGCACAAGGCCAGTAATTACCCAGTACATTACTGGTACTTTATTTTATCGACCTCGTAAGGATGAAAGGCAAAGTCAACCTCGGCAGGATTTGAACTCAGATCGTAAAGGGACGTAACTATGCTGGAAAGCATGGCATCCGACCCTCTACCGATACTGCCAATCCACCGCCGTGATTAATTGCAAAGATTAATAATTGTTTCTACTTTAGGCACAAGGCCAGCAATTACCCAGTGCATTACTGGTACTTTGTTTTATCGACCCCGTAAGGATGAAAGGCAAAGTCAACCTCGGCAATGAAGTGTGAAAGCAAGCATACTATTCTACTGAGTATGTAATGATAGTGTGTCTGAACAACAATGCACAAATAATATGAGAAACAATTTGGATACAAGAGGAATAGGATATAGTGTGCACGAGAGATGATTGTGTTGGTATGAGCATGGGATTCTTATGGAAGATGTCAGGTAAGCATCCAATTGGATATGATCTGTGGTGAAGAGAAATCTGGAAAGATATGGGATGAAGTAAAATTAAACTAAAGATGTTGAATCTCATGAAAGAGATGACAAAAAGCACCATCCATTATTGGATACCTTTAATAAAGTTCATTTTGTCCCTATTGTACAGACTAGACCTTTGAACTGGGTTCAAGCGTATGAATCACACAACATATCATGGTTGTTACTCTTTATACTATAACTAACATCTAAATATTAAAAAAAGGTTAAAGATCATTAATATTTGTAGTCTCTTAGGTATTTCTAGAATGTGAAGCTCTGATTATAAATTTAATGAAATACCATACATTATTTGATATTAAATCTAACAAGAATATCCAGATTTCTTGACTAAAGTGAAATTCCTTTCTTTTTTTTTTTTTAATCATCTGGATATAACAGGTTTTTGTCTGAAAATGTTTCCATGTTATAAAAAGCAATGCCAAAATTAAGGCAATAATGTTTATTTTCAAGTTTTTAACTCGTGAACTTTATATAGAAATCATAGGAAAGTAGTGCTCTATTCAGTAAAGACTTAAACTTAAAATAATACATACTAAATAGAATCCCCACAAAACAAGGGCGAACCTATGAATAAATTAAAATCTCTTTGTCCTTAAATTTGATCACAAAAACAAAAAAACAAAAACAGAGAGAAAAATTAAATACACAAATAATCAAACCATAAAAATGTTTTACAAAATCGTTTGCTTTTAGCATCAGATATAAAAATTTTTTCAAAAAAAATTAATGAAATAAAATAGAATCTATTGTTAAAAACGTAATTGGTTGGAAAACTTTCCGGCATTTTTTCCTTCTTCCGTGTCTGTATGAGGGTGATTGAATAGGTTATAAGGAGAAATGAAATTGACTTTATATTAAATAATATCAAGACCATAATAATATTCTTCATATATATTACTGGAACATTGAACAAAACAAATAATGGTATAAAAATTAAAGAGACTCCATTATTAAATTTATTTATTTGAATCGTAATTTTTTCTTCAGCATATAGACATTTTATTATGTTAGTTTAGTATTATAAATATTGCTGAAATATATATATATATATATATATATATATATATATATATATATATATATATATATATATATATATATATATATATACATACATACATACATACATACATACATACATACATATATATAAATAATATATATATATATATATGTATGTATGTGTGTTTGTAGGGATATATGTATGTATGTATATGCTAGCCTGGAAAATGGACGTTAAATGGTGATGATGATGATGATGATAATATACATGTATATAAATATATATATATATATATATACACATATATATATGCAGATATACATATATATATATACATACACACACACGCACACACCCACATATATATATATATATATATATATATATATATATATATATATATATATATAAATATATATATATACATAATTTTATATATATATGTGCATGTGTGTGTATGTGTGTGTTTTAAAACATTAAAAACACTTTAGCTAAATAAGAAAAAGTACATACACTTACATACACACATGCAAATGTGCACGCATTACTTTGCAAAGAAAAATCAAACATGAAATCTACTATGAGAATAAAAATCAGTCAATAACTTAGCAAGATAGCTGAAAATAAAATTCATTACAAGTTAACCCATTTGGTGTTTAATAGAAATACTCTATCTTCTGAATGTAAGGAATGATTCATAATTGTTTCTACAGACTTAGATGAATTGATTTCCTCTGCTGGTTATTAATGTTCTACCTTCTCTATTTTATGGATACAATGAATTTACTGTTTTTGTCTCTCACTGATTACAGTAGCGTAACGAACCCCTAATCAATACATTGATAACCTCTCAGTTTGACAGAATCATTTTATATTTTCAACATAACCAAAGTTCACACTAGCTTTACTCAAGTTGAGAATAGGGAAATTATAATGAGCAATGTCCTATACTGTGAGTAAACTGACCCCATTACTGACAGAACAATCAAATCACATAATCATAAAACTTAGATTATTTGTTGCACATTCCAAATGTTACAATTGATCACTCCTTCTGAAAATCAGCTACCTTTATTTCAAAGCACGTCTTATCTGGCTTTTGTTAATTCATTTGTTCTCATTAAAAAGAACTACAAAATTTCTTTTATATGTAATTGCCTTGCAACACAGAAATTCTCTCGTCCTTGCAAGTGGTGAAATTTTCTGTTACTTTTACATACAGGTTATACATCTGCAAATAAATCACTCAACTAGAGCAGTGTTATTGGCTTTTAAATCAATTTAGAAAACCCTTAGAAATTGTTACATTTCAAATCTATAGAATTGTGTATGTTATTTTTCCCTTTCTTTATTTTTTATGTTGGCATTCACTTAAATGACAGAAATAAGCCTGTATATCAAATTACACAGAATGATGAAAATCAATTGCACTGTTAATTCAAATCTATGAATAATAAGGGTCCAATCAAAACTAAGGTATTTCCATATATATATGCATGCATGGACATATATAATTCATCGATAACAGAAATATGTGGCCGATATACAAACTACCAGAATGAATATTCTATTTGACTAAATCACAATTTTCCAAGGTTTTGTTTTCAAATCCAGTTATTGATTTTACCTTAATATTCAAAATATTTCAACAAGAACACAACCAACATATATGACAGAATATATTAAATATAAAGAGTATTATGCAAATGACCGATTTAGTGGAAGTAGTTCTTTGACATGTATTTTAAAAGTTATATTATATATGTATGTGTGAGGGTGGTGGATTGGCAGTATTGGTAGAGCATCAGACACCATGTTTTCCAGCATAGAGTTTTGGCTCTTTATGTTTGAGTTTAAATCCTGCCAAGGTTAGCTTTGCCTTTCATTCTTATGGGGTCGATAAAATAAAGCACCAGTAATGCACTGTGGCTGATTTAATTGACTTGCTCATCCCCCTAAATTGCTGGCCTTGTGCCTATAGTAGCAATCTTATGTGTTGTGTGTGTATGATTGTGTATGGGGGTGCATAGGTGCAGGCATTCTGATTGGTTTAGGAGTTTAATTCTTAATCAGTTGGGTCTGCGTTTAGTTCCACTGTGCAACATTTTGAGCAAGTGTCTTCTACTATATGCTTCAGATTGACCAATGCCGAGTGAGGGAAATTTGGTAGATGAAAACTGCAAAAGGCCATTGTGTGTCTAATCCATTCCTTTGTTACTTTAGTAACCAAATGGTTATTTAATTGTCAAAGCTCATTCATCGCAGACTTTGTGTTTTTACTGGCGTCATGACACTCCCAAAGTATAACAATATCTATTTCAACACACAATTTCAGATCAAGAATTTTGGAAAACAAATACAAAAGAGAAGTAAATATGTGTTTGAGTGTAGGTACCAGTGAGTGTGTTTGTTTGTGTGTGTGTATGTGTGTGTCATGTCAGGTTGCTTTTAAGCAATATTGATAATGTGTAACGTTTTACACTCTAGTTGGTTTTTGGCAACTAAACCAACAATGCCTCCAAGCCTGCTAGGTAAGGACATTGAATTTTGGAGATGCTGTAGGATAAAAAACAAATCCATCAAAAGCAATGTTATTCATGAGAGTCACCAACCATTCATTAGTGTATATATGTACTTTTGTAGATATATGTGTATTTACATGTTTATGAAAATACACATTAGAGGATTCTCTTATTTGAAGCCTACAGTGCTTTTGTTCTAAGCTATATTTTGATTTTTTTGCAGGGGGTTGGGCTAGCTTAACCCTTTAGGATTTAAACTGGCCATATCTAGCCAGAATTCTCTTCCCTTTTTCCGTTCAAACTGGCTGTAACCAGCTCCTCATACTTATATTAAGGTATTGTTCTAAAAATAATAATTTCAAAATCTCGTAGATTCGATAATATGAGATAATTATGTGAGATATAAAGTGTTTACTATGAAAATATAATAACAAATATAGATTAATGTAAATGCTAAAGCATTAATGTCTTTAAGAAATAGATTTCATGTCACACAATCATTTATCACTATAAAAATAGGTGTCTAAGCACTTTTTGCACCCATATTTTGTAAGGTGGTAGGAGATATGAAGGGCAATCCACTGTAGAAACCCAGCCAAAAACTGTTAGAAAGGCCTCTCAAGTTGTGTCAAGAGCATAACCACTTCTCTAGTTTTGGTGATCTACATGAAAAACGCACCCAGTATACTCTCTAAAGTAGTTGGTAATAGGGCAGGCATTCAGTCATAGAAAAGGTGCCAAGCAGTGTCAAAGACATGACAATCTCCTTATCACTGGTACCATGACCAAATGCACTCAGTAGAGCACAATAATGCATGTAAGCAAGATGCAGACTCACAGATTATCTGAGATATCTGTAACTCTGCTTAATATTGACTTGGTTTGTTGAGAACACACCCAACCCTTGCTAACAGAGAAAGTTGACATTAAACAATGATGATAAATGAGGATGACCACACATTTTCCAAGTCTTGGAATCACATAGAGATAATTGTTTCTACTTTTGGCACAAGGCCAGCAATTATCCCAGTGCATTACTGGTACTTTATTTTATCGACCCCGTAAGGATGAAAGGCAAAGTTAACCTCGGCGTGATTTGAACTCAGATCATAAAGGGAGGTAACTCTATGCTTCAAAGCATGGCGTCCGACCCTTACCGATACTGCCAATCCACCGCCCTAAATCACATAGAGATAATGAGCCTTTTGTTGTGGTAATTTGCATAAAATATATGCCTGAAACAAGCAAATACTAAAGTGATGTTAGTGCATAATAAATGGTGTATATCAAGACATTGTCTTGAAATTTAATAATATGGAATCACTGCATCTTTAAAGAGAAGGAGGAAGGGATGCAAAAGGTGGTTATATTTGAGAGTGAGTCAACAGCTATTACATGTACAGGGTGACTCACATACAACTTTTGTGCACGTTTTGTGTCACTTTATATTCATTTTCTAACCAATGTAGCGTATTTGTGGACATATTGTTTTTCTATGTTTACTCTTGGGCTCCTTAACTTCATTTTTTGTTATAAACTAGAGTGTACTCTATTTGTTCCCTTATAAGCTGTCCTGTCTAGAGCATTACTATAAGCTATCTTTTATAGTTATCGACTAGTGTTGCAGTTATTTTCTGTGTGTGGGATTCCTACATTTTCAAAATTCAAATCAACCAGCACTGCAACATTTCAAAACGTATATATATATATATCACTACAGCCCATCACCACACACACACATTCCTAGCAACTGCTGTCCTGCCTCCCTCTCCTCCTGTGAAGTCATTCAACCATAGAGGGTTTGCCAAACAAATGGTTGGGAGGACCCTTCAGTCTTGTCAAGGACATGAGAGCCTCCCTAGTTTTGATCTACATGATAGACACTCCCAGTGCATGCTGTAAAGTAGTTGGTGATATGAAGGGCATTCAGTCATAGAAAGCTTGCCAGGCAAAGGGTCGAAAAGAAACATCAGTCATGTCAAGGACATGACAATCTCCCTAGCGTTGGTGATTTACACGATAAACACACACAGTATATGCTGTAAAGAGGTTGGTGACAGAAAGGGCATCCAACCAGAGAATTCTTGCCAAATAAAGAGTTTGGAGGACTCTCAATTGTGTCAAAGGTATGAAACCTCTCCCGAGCACTTGGTAGAACATGAGACCATACATAAGCAAGACACAGATCCTTGGCCTGTCTGGGAGATCAGTGGCTATGGTTCAATACTGACTTGGTCTGTACGGATACATACAACTTTCGCTGGGATAGCAGACATTAAAACAATGATGACGATAATGATGATATATATATGTCTGTGTGCGTAAGCGTGTATGTGTGTGTATGTATATATATAAGGTTTTCAAAATTATTGAAGTGGTGGTATATATATATATATATATATTTTTTTTCTTTAGCCCGTTTTGGCAGCCTCAACAATGCAGATGGGTAATTCTCCGGGTAATGAGATCCGGTGGTGAAGAAAGAGAAGTAAGTCTCTCTCTTCACCACTGGATCTTGTTACCCGGAGAATTACCCATCTGCATTGTTGAGGCTTCCAAAACGATCTAAAGAAAATATATCTTATTATTCCACAATGCTTGAAGCAAACGTTAATCCTCTCTTATATATATATATATATATATATACACATACATACATATTCCTGTTCCTCACACACATGCAAATGTATGTGTAAGCTGACATGCACACATTTCTCCCCACCTGTTATTGAACATTTTCAATGTTTTACCTTCCAGAACCATAAACATCCAAATCACATAGAAGAGTTTGGACAGAACATCTAATGAAATAATATATATAAAATTAATGTATATTTCATACTGTTAACTATACAAAGGAATGAATAATTGAGTAGCAATAGCGCAACACTGCTTGAAATACTTTATATATATATATATATATATATATATATATATATATATATATATATATATATATATATATATATATATATATATATATATATATATATATATATATATATATATATATATATATATATGTATATATATATATATATATGTGTGTGTGTGTGTGTGTGTGCTTGTATATGTATATATATGTGTGTGTTTGTGTGTGTATATATATATATATAAATATGTATATATATATATATATATATCATCATCAGCATCATCATCATCATCATTTTACGTCCACTTTTCCCTGATTTTCCCTATATCAATATATATATATATATATACATGCATATATACACATATATGTATATATATATATAAAATAAATATATCCTTGACTACATTTTTTTTTTTTTCCTGCTCTGATGCTGTCTTTTGCAACAACACATGTGTCACATCTCGCAGAATTTGATAAATTTATTTTTATAACCTCATTCGAGGAATTTATATGGCAAGAATTTTATAAATATTTGAATAACTTAATTTCAGAATTAATATTCTGACCATGAAAATTTCATGGAATTTTAAAATCCAGCTGTTTAATTTGTTTTTATGATATGACTCTAAGCATGTGTATATATGTGCATGTACCTGTATGTGTCTGTGTTTATGTGTGTATATATGTGTATTGATATTTGTTGATGTGTGTTGATGTGCACTCTCTGTGTATACACCCATCTGTTAGTTTTCCTTTCAAGTTTTAAATCTTTGAATCCATATGCAGCAATAATTATTTTATACCATAGACAAATGTGATTTGTATTGGAGGCATGTTAGGGTAACTACTCTGCTCATGAAAGAGAAAATATTCTTCCCTAACTGTATTCATTTATTGGTTTCAGTTATTAGCATGTAACCATGCTGGAGCATTTCCTTCCGAAAAGTCTGTTTGATTATATTGATCCAAGGATTAAAAGGCAGCAAATTGGCAGACTTGTTTGAGCATAAGATTAAAAAACTTGAGTTATGTGGTGAATTGGCAGAGTTGTTAGAAAATTCGACATTGAGTAGCATGCTTTAGGTTATTCATACCAGTGCTTTGTGCTCCAAGTTCACATCCCAGCAACGCCAACTTTGCCTTTTATCCTTTTGAGGTTAATAAAAAAGTACCTGCTCTATACTAAAGATGATTCTTTCTGTATATATCTTTCTTATTTTCTCTCTATTTTTCTCTCCTTCTCTGGAAGAAATAAACTGAGTTCAGATGTGGAGAGGAATGGGCTATGCCAGATTTAAATATCCAAGTATGTCACTTCACACCCCTACAATGCCACCGGACATTATGCACCCATACATACATAAATCTTGTGCTAATTGTTTCAACTCTCTTCTATCTGAGTTCAAATCCTGCCATGGTCACTTTGTCTTTCAAATTACAAGTTCAGTGTAGTGGATTAGCTGCATTTTTAAAGTATTGAATAGGATATCTTGTGGTGCTTGTCTGATTCTGTCACCTGAAAAGCTGGTTGTGAGAATGACAGGTAATATCAGCATTTGAAAGACTAATATTTTTTCTGGCCCTATCCTTGTACATACTGACTCTCAAGCCACTACTGCACAAATTGGAGATGTTGAGAGACACTCAACATGAGCTAAGTTCTTTATGCACTGTCATCAATTTTTTTAGTTTTCTTATCAATAATTTTCAATTCATCTTTCTTCCAATTAATAACTCCTGTGTGATGAGAAACACACCCCATATGTGATGCCTTGATCTTATTCCTTCCATTCAATTTCGATGACATTACAATTCTCACTCACTGAGGTAGTCTTTTTTTTAACCATATTATTATCATAATATTAATAGCACATTTGGAAGACAGAGATAGTAAGCATAGAGTGCCAAATTAAATGTATCGGGGCATTCAGTAATGAGCCTTTACATCCAAAGTTTAAATTCCTTTGGGACAGAGTTTGCTTTTCATCTTTCCAAGATCAATAAATCTGTATCAATAATATATATGTATATATATATATATAGTTATCTATTCAATTGATTAAAAGCAACCTTACGTTAGAAATCATTATTAGTGGATTGGCAGTATCGGTAGAGGGTCTAACGCCATACTTTGCAGCATAGAATTATGGCCCTTTATGATCTGAGTTCAAATCCCACCGAGGTTAACTTTGCCTTTCATCCTTACGGGGTTGATAAAATGAAGCACCAGTAATACACTGAGATAATTGCTGGCCATGTGCCAAAAGTAGAAACAATTATTAGCATGATTGCCATTACAATAAAAATAATTGTTTCTCATATATGCACATGGCTAGAAAGTTTGAAAGCCAGTGTGAGTTGAAGGAATCACCCTTACTTACTTCACTGGTAGATCATTTTATTAACTACAGAAGGTTGAGAGGCAAAGTTGACCATGTCAGAATATGACCTCAGAATTTAAAAAGAGGGAAGAAATATTGCAAAGTGTTTTACTGACATACTAATTAATAATTCTGCCAATAATCCAGTGTAAAATTATAATTTTTCACATAGACATAATGTCAGAAACTTTAGGGGTAATGTTAGTTGAATCAGTCAACTCCAACACTTGATTACAACATATAGGGCATATATTTGATGATAAAATATTCTGCAGTCATCACTCAGAACTAAGTATTAAATACTTATATGTGTGAATCGTTTGCTAATGGATATATACCCTTCTTCCTTTGTCCAGGGGAACATACAAGTTGTGGCAGTTGGAAGGAGGAGTGGCTGCACCAGCACTGGACTGGTTCTTTCAATATCTACTCTGAAAGCCTGAGAGACAAATGTAACCTCAATGGAATGGGAATTCAGTGCCTAGGAATTAATATCCAACATTCTAATGACACTGCCATATCAACTGCATCAAGAAAGGATATAATAAAAAAGGTCAGCTCCGTCTCATCCAGCAACTGATCGTTTTCTTTTGTTACTGGAGCTTTTGATATCGCTAATACAGTAGAAAGGAATAACAAATCTTCAGACCACTTGAGCAATGCAAAATAAAGCATCTTCTTCAAATACATATGTGATAACTGGTACAGGCAGGAATCAAATGCATGATCCTACGATTGTGAACCAAACAACCTAACCATTAGGTCACATGCCTCCACAAAAACATTGGTGAGAAGACTGAAAAAAGCAATGTACTTTGAGCATTTGTGCAAAGATGCCTGCAATATATTTTCAACCTCAAGATAAAAGCACTCCCTCATAATTCCCCAGAAAATATATGTGTATTATTTTTTACAATATAAGATTAAAAAAAAGTAAATATATAAATAAATTTCATTTTTTATTCATATTCAGTCAATGAAAACAAATTATGAAGCTAATGAGAGAGCCTCTATAGGGTTGTTCAACCTGCTAGAAAAGGTCAATCTCCCCTGAAAAAAACCCATACTTTTAAAAATTAATGACATAATCTGAATAATAGTTTTAGATACATTGTCTAAAAATATGATTGGATAAACGTGACTGGAATGCTTTCATAATAGGCCTACTCAAGGCAGGCCTGGGGCTAAACAACTGCAGCATCACATTATTACTATATTAATGAAGGAGTATATACATAGTCCCTTGTATTATTAGGAATTGCGATAAAATGTCCTTCAAACTAAACAGTATGACCTGAAAAGACAAATGCCATATCCAGCCCATGAAGATGCCTCTATGTAAAACTTGACATGTTAGAAAAAACAGTGAAATTTTCCTCAAATTACAGTTTACTATTTAAGAAAACGCCACACTCAGTAACGCTCAATGCATGTTGTAGGGTAAGGAACAGGATGGCCATGACTGGAATGCCTTTGATAACAGTTCTCTTCAATCATGGTTGACCTGTGGCTAAGCAACAATAAATAACATATTAGATGATATATTCCTGAATACATTCTGGCAAAAAAGGGGAAATACAGATTGTCACACAGCCTTAACATCTTTGACCATGTTTGTTTACTCAAGTAGGGTTGTTGTTGTTGTGTGTGTAGTGGGGCTAAAACAACAACAACAACCATAAATATATTTACTAAAATAATTGTTTCTACTTTTGGCACAAGGCCATATTTACTAAAATAATGACAATATGGAGGTGAATAAACTCAGTAGCAGAGGCTGCAATGAGATGAATAAGGAAAGAGTTAGGAAACAAGAAATATATTGACTAAAATAATGACAAAATAGAGAAGGTGGATTATGTTTGGCAATGATGGCTAGAGTGAGATGGACATGGAAAAAGTTCTGGGAATAGAGTGCTATGCTAATGAGGAGGGGAGTGTTACTGAGACTGAAGAGAAAGTTGTATGGTGCATGTGTGATGTGTACATGTGTGATGGGTTATGAACATGGAGGAGGATAGGCTATGAAGAATGGAAAGAGAATGGTCCAGTGGATGAGTGGGGCCTTGCTTAGAGAGAGAATGACAAACGATGAATTGTAGATGATGATAAGAATAGACACAGTGATGAATATTCCGGAAAGAAATGAGTGAATCAGATGTTCAGAAAGGATGAAATTGATTGGGTGAGATGAGTGATGGTAATGAATGTGAAGGAAAGGAAAAGGAAGACCAAAAAAATGACATAGCTAAATATAATAAAGGAGGAAATGAAGACAAAACTAATAAGCCTCTCATGGGGCTTGCAAAGCTAACCCTGGCTTTAGCAGAGAAAATTGCGTTAAAATATGTGTGGCTGTAGTTGTAATGACAAATAAGATGATGTTTTAAAGTAAAAGTGATTATATAAACCAGCTGCTAGAAATATTTCTTATAAATTTCCTGCTTTGTAAATTAATCAGCTTATACTAATTAATTAGCCTGACAAAATTAGATTGAGAAATATTGTTGAAGATTTTGAAAAGGAAAAAACGATCTTGTTGAGTATTGGTCAAAATAAAAATATCTTGAAATAAGGAAACAAAAAAAAACATACAACCAAAGACAGCTAGACAAGATTGCCCTGATATATATATATCATATCATATCATCAACATCATCATCATCTTGCCCATCTTATATATATATATACACACAAAAATACATACATATATGTAAATACAAATAAAATATAGAGTTATTAACTCATATAGATACCCTGCAATTAACAAGCTCAAAGTTTCAGGTTGAATGATATATAACATTTGTGGTGTAATCTACCCTCGTAATTTTAGACACGGGTTTACTGTGTTTACTTCTACACATATTAATATTATAATGCTCAGTATTTATACTTTGAGTTTGTTAATTGCAGGGTATCTATATGAGTTAATAACTCTATATTTTATTTGTATTTCGGCTCCTTATCTGTTGAGCTTATAAAAATGAGTGTAAATAGGCTATCATTTCTAGTATAACCACTCGCACCGCATATGACTTTCAACGCACGAGGTGTAAACTTTAGTGAGTTTATTGTTATAGGTGTTATGTAACATTTAGTGTTATCTCCTGCTGACGAAATGCCTACGGATTACTTGTTACAAACACGATTCATTCAGGGCGAAACAGATTAAATCTGTCCGGGAGATGGAATGGTTATTGATATGGTATGTATGAGAAATCTTGTAACATCCCATATGATTCAGGTTGAATGATATATAACATTTGTGGTGTAATCTACCCTCGTAATTTTAGACACGGGTTTTCTGTGTTTACTTCTACACATATTAATACATATATGTATATATATTTATATTATATATGTATATATGTATATATTTATATTATATACATGCACACACACATATACACATATTCACATATTGTTATATTTGGCGAGGGTCATATTGTTATAATATTGCCAGAAATAATAATAAAACACACTCACTGTTTGGTTTGGATTCGTTTTTGCTTCTGTGTATTTTATATCCCTATAGTTAATTTAGCTGGCAATCAATGTTTATCATTGAATGACGAATGGTTAAAAAAAATAAAATATATATATATATAGTCTATCGAAGTTCTTTCATCACACAACTATGACATCAACAGTGGCACTATTATGTTTCCTCCCGTAGTATTGTAATGTCTATTCTATTTTTTATTTATTTAGTTATTTATTTATTCTTGTCTCTGTTTGCGCATGCTTTGGTGTGTGTTTGTGTCTGAGCCTGTGTGTGTTTGTATTCTATCTTTGCTCACTAGTGTGTGTTTATGCGTGGTTGTTGTTATTGTACCTGTGTATGTTTATTTATATTTATCTTAGGTCACTATTGCGTGTTTGTGAATGACTGTTGTTTTTCTATTCATTTTTTCTGTTCAACTTCGATTCTCTTCATCAATCGAATGCAATTATCTGGCTACAGCTAAAGGGACAGAATCAGGGTATACAAAGGAGCCATGGGGAAATATAAGACCCTCATAGAGATGGACATGAAAGGTATTTGCCCATTATACAGGAGCAAATCATGGAATAGCATAGATAGGACTAAACATAAGATAGGGAAAGCCACTTCATTGTTTGACAACCAGGGATAGCAGAGTGTCGAGTTCGTGGATGCAACTCCTGGACACACGATTTTATATCAAAAACCTTGCAAAACAAATTGATCACCGTATATATATATATATATATATATATATATATATATATACGGTGATCAATTCTAACTTTAAATTTATACCTAACTGTGTATAGTTGACGGTATATTTGGTCAGTTTCTACATGCTGTTGAAATGTTGGGTAAATACTCTATTGTGGTCAACCGCGAAGAGGCTGCTTTCGGTTATTTATCAAATATTTCTTCATAGAAGCCTTTATTCTGATAGACTAGTCTAATTGATTTTTATATGGTTAATTATGCTAATTGGGAGAGGAAATAGTATATATTTTATCTAATAATTCTAAGGACATGATTTATGATATATATATATATATATATACATATATATATATATGTACCATATATATATACATATATATATATATGGTACAAATAAATTGCATTCATAGGCGGTATTCTGAATGAACACTCGACGCTTTTGGGGAGCAGAGTATCAATAATATTAATATACAAGGGAACAAAGGATCAGTGTTGCATCATATACATATTAATTAGATATTTCATATGTTTTACATATTATGTTTAATTAAACATGTATATGATCCAACACTAATTCTTTGTTCCCTTATATATTAATATTATATCGAGGTTAACTTTACCTTTCATTCTTATGGGGTCGATAAAATAAAGTACCAGTAATACGCTGGAATAATCGCTGGCCTTGTGCTAAAAGTAGAAACAATTATATATATATATATTATCTCAATCAATCTTGTAATGAAACCAGGGAAATATACTTATACCAGTCGTCTTGCACCACTAACCTTGTTGTTTCTTCTGATACAGTCTTCAAGCATGTGCTGTTTTGAAGTATGTCAATAAAGTTAGTGGTTTATCCTCCACATCACTTTTTCAGTCTATTTTTCTAACTATCCCCTGTTAGTACAACCTTCACAACAGTTCTCTTGCCTCTAATTTTATTAATGAGTTTATTTTCCTTGCTTCAATGTGCTCATTTTGTTGTTAATTGTATTCATTGAAGGTATATTATATTTTCCATTTAGAACGCTTAACTTAGGGATCTTATTTCTTCTTTTTTCTGATTGGTATGAGCATTTTAGCAATCTCATTGTTTGTGTGTATTGAGTGCCGGTAACTCTCAGTTGCCGTATCTGACAGCACTAAGCTGACAAAACCTGTTAATTCAGATGTAGCATTAATCTAATGATTTAGGTTCCCTTGAGACTTTCCTGTTGCATGCAGTTCTTTTGGACTGTGTTTTATTTATTCTGAGGCTTAACGTGACACATGCTAACAAAGTGTGATGATCTGAACTGGAGCTGAAAATATTGTTGTAGGCTCCTATATTTTGATATGGACTTACACTTTTGTTTGGAAGAATATAGGCTATCTGTATTTTTATACAAGAAATGTCTAAAATAAATGCCAACAGTTTCCCATAAATATGCATGCCTATACACACACATACACACATATATATATATATACATATATATATATATATATATATAAAAATATATGTATATATATCATCATCATCATCATCAACGTTTAACGTCCGTGTTCCACGCTTGCATGGGTTTGGACGGGGGTTTTCCCACTTGCTCGCATAGGACTGTCTGGCGGGTTTTCTACAGCTGGATGCCCTTCCTAACACCAACCACATTTACAGTGTGGGGCTGGGAGGTTTTTACCGTGTTGCCTACACGACCACATTACAGCGTGGACTGTCTGGCGGGTTTTCTACAGCTGGATGCCCTTCCTAACACCAACCACATTTACAGTGTGGGGCTGGGAGGTTTTTACCGTGTTGCCTACACGGCCACATTACAGCGTGGACTGTGTGTTTTTTTGTCGTGACACCTACACAATCTCATTTGTTTGGGCCTGGATGTTGTGGCACCAACATAACTTTACATTGAAAGGGGCGGTGTCGATGGGGTGGGGGTGGTGGGACGGGGGTGTATTTTGTTAGAGATGCCTACTGACTGTAGTAGGTTTTACTTTGTATTTAGGTAAGGCGGGTCTTCTCTATTACTGAGTACCGCCAAAGGTCTCTGTCCAGTGACATTGTCTTGGAGAGGTGTAAGTGTGTGAGGTCGGAATTTATCAGCTCGTCCCAGGTTTTTCTAGGTCTGCCTACTCCGTAGCTACCGTCTATCTTTATTGCCCTGCACTTTGTTATATATATATATATATATACTATGTAAAGTTATCAATACATATAAACTTTTAACCTTGTATGTATGTGTATATATATATACATAAGTAGTTCCACAACAGTTAATTCACCATTTTTGAGGACAATTGTTTCACCTTATTTGGATTATGTGAAACTATTGTTCCCGGAAATGGTGAATTATTAAAAATTTAAAATATGTAGGAAATCTTGAAACTCTTTGTTATAGATTTTACTGATTATAAATTAGAAGTATAAAGCTGTTTTTTCATGCTTGCATGGGTTCGGTTGGGTTAGACCCTTTCTATTTTCAGAGATTGAATGGTTAGATTCTTTTCCTGGTGCCAACTAATACCTTTTTTACATAGGGGATATAACACTGGTGCTTGTTAAACCACTATACTGCAGGAGTATTGTTCATGGGGTTCATAATCAACTTTCATGCAGGAATAACATCTGACTGAATAGAACCTAAGATGATATTGTTGCAATGCAAACTTGTTAACCATGCAGCCATTGCATATGAAGGAATTACAATTGTGCTAGATTGCAGGCCATAATATTCATGAATTTGAATATTACTACTACTTCCATTATATTTTGATCTAGAGCAAGAAACATAACTCTGTTTCTTCTCAGTTGCCCAACTGACATAAAATAGATTCTATTCAACATTTTTCTAGTTCGCAGTTAAGTGGTGAATAGTAGGAATAACATCTGACTGAAATGTAATTGGTCTAAATTATAAAAAAAGCATCCTATCTATGTAAACAAGGGGAAATTGATCTAAAATACCCATGGAAAATATATGATAAAATTCCTATATTGCTATTAGACTGCTGAGGTATATATTTTATTGACATCAAGATAAGCAAAAGGCATACATTGGCCTTCTGTACAATTTATGTATGTCAGACTTCGTTCACAAGGCTTTAATCAATTTGATGCCATCTTAGTAGACACAAGGTTGCATTGTAGAATCAAAGCTATACTCATGATCATCCTTGTTGGACATGTAGCTGATGACAATTTTCCTCCACCCAGTGCAGCTTTCATAATCAGTTGTGTTCCCATGGTTGGCTGATTACCCTTGGCCATTGATAGGATATGAATTCCTAGACAGAATTTGAACCAAGAGGACAGGGAGGTAAAACAAATATCACAAGATATTCTATCCAATGCTCTCACAACTCAGATAATCCAATTTTATGGATGAAGTGGTACTTTATTTAATCAACCCCGAAACATAAAATTGACTTCAATGGGATTTGAAATCAGACTGTAAAGAGCCAATACAAAAACAATATATTTTATCTAATGTTGAAATGATTTTGTTAATTGGCCATCTACACACTACATAGTTGCTAAGCAATTTTTTTAAACAACAAAGACAAGTATGCATATACATATGGCTGAATGTTTTGTAACAATAAAAATTATAAATAGCTTTTATTCTGAACTAATTTTCCTGGAAAATGATATACAACATTATCATTTCTATGGCAGCTATTGTAAATTAGTAATATATGTAACATGCATTAAAGTGTGATGTATTAAATGCCATATATGTACATTCTTAATTAATTGTTTCTAGATTTGGCACAAGGCCAGAAATTAACCAGTGCATTACTGGTACTTTATTTTATCGACCCCGTAATGATGAAAGGCAAAGTTAACCTCGGCGGGATTTGAACTCAGAATGGCAAGAGCCGTAACTCTATGCGTCAAAGCATGGCGTCCGACCCTCTACCGATACTGCCAATCCATCACCCTTTACATTCTTAATTAATAATAATATTTTTTAATTGGGGAGTGAAAATAATCTATTGACAACTGTTGACAACTCCTTAAGAAAGGTGGTAATAATTTCAAGAAACTAAGAATTAGTGAATGGACATAGCCTAGTAGTTAGAGTGTGGGGTTTGCAGTCAGGAGGTTGTGAGTTTGATTCTCAGACTGTGCGATGCATTGTGTCCTTGAGTAAGATACTTTATTTCAGGTTGCTCAGCTTTAGAAATAAGTTGCGAGCCAAGCTGTATCAGTCATTGCCTTTCCCTTGGACAACATCAATGGCATGAATGTTTATGTAGGTGTAGTAAGCCATATATATTCTAGCCATTAGAAAAAGCAAAATATATGCTGTACTCTCTTATTTATTTCCTTCAATTATATGCAGTCCACAAAGACCAAAAAGACACATCAAGCACTTTTGAATGCTATTTTTTTTTTCATAATGTGTAAAGAAGAGCATCAATTTAGTTGGAATAAGAATTGACAAAAATGTGTAAATTACCAACGTGACTCATGAAAGCCCCAGTCCATGTGAATACATTCCCATGGGCGACCGTTATTCCCTGTTGCAGTTGATTAATCTCTTGGAATTTGATTTTGTTGACAACCACTGCAATTGCAACATCACAAGGTATGTGTGGCCACCAGAACTCAAGAGAAATCTTACCGAGCATTTGTTGAATACTCAAATGTGTATTATGACTGTCCTGAAGCACAGTCATGTAGTTGCTAAGGAACAAACATTCTGGCCTCCCAGCATAGAATTCCATCTTCTATTGTTAGTTCATCATGAACACATTAGAAAAGGAGGTCACCTTTGTTTCACAAAATTCATTTTCTGTATTTGACTATGCATTTGATTGACTGAATATGTATGTGCATTCTGTAATACTTTTCACACAATCGATGTATATATGGCTCCAAATGGAATGTCATTCACTTGCTCAACAGCAAAGACAATTTCCTCATTGTCATTGCATCAAAATGAGAATAACACTCATTACGACTTCAATATGCGGCAAATGCTTCACCTTCAAAAGAAGGATGAATTCAAGAAGAAGAAACTAAGAATGAGTCCCTTAAAGTTAATTTACATGCTTAGGAGAAAAACTAATCTTTGATAGCACTGAAGTGTCATCTATGAATATGTGTTTCTATATTAGACCTCATCAACCAAAGATATTCTACTGAAGTCTGAACAGTTCACAAAAAGTTTTACTTATAGAAAGAGTTATGAATAATTTTTCATTAGAAAAATTTGCTTCCTCGTCATCATTTAACAACCATTTTCCCATACTAGCATGGGTTAGACGGGTCATCACAGGTCATGTCAGTATTTAATTGGAGCTACTGATCTCTCAGATAAACATAACCTTACATAAAGCCAGTATAACTTACATAATTAAAAAATAAAATTGGCTAAAAGAAATCATTCAAATAATTCAAAGTTGTGAGTAACAGGATATATTTTGAATGAATATTTCCTTGCAGCAGCAGTAGCAATAGTAGTAGTAGTGGCTGTGGTAGTGGTAGTATCAATTGTAGCAGATCTTAAAATAGGACTGTAGATTCCTTCAAGTGAGGAGGGGAATATTGATTAACCCTTTAGCATTTAAACTGGCCATATCCGACCAGAATTCTCTCACCCCGTTCAAACTGGTCGTAACTGACCACTCATACCGACGTTAAGGTAATGTTCTCAGAATAAATAATATCAAATTCTCATAGATTCAATATTATGTGAGATAAATAAGTGAAATGCAGTATTTTCTGTGAAAATACGATAGTATATATAGAGTAATGTGAATGCCCATTGCATTATTTGTACTTTATTTTATCGACCCCGTAAGGATGAATGGCAAAGCTAACCTCAGCAGGAATTGAACTCAGAATGTAAAAGGATGTAACTATATGCTGCAAAGCATGTTGTCTGATGCTTTATCAATACTATCAATCTATCACTGCTAATAATAATCAATCACAATAGATAGTAGTTGAGAAAATGAGGTAAAGTTCTCCTGGAGACAGTAGATTGTGTCTTCTTTTTTCCAATTCCATGGCTACCTTACCTTATTTTCTCTATTATTTTATATAATGGTCAATTATTATTGATATTGTCGTTTATGTTAGTGAGCACATATTTTAAAATGGTGTTAATATTGTATACTATCATTTTAGATTGAAAACCTTGAATTGGCTTTGAAATCTCCCCTACTTCTATGTTATAAAACTGTTTTAAAGTGTTTATATTTATCTAAACTAAAATCCTTCAGTCATAATTTCATGTAAGCACTTTTGTTAAGTTATGTTCCAAACAACAGCTTAATATTCAGCAAGATAGTTATATAAGTAAATCTCTCTGAATTGGTGATTTTTTTTATTTGAAAAATGATAGTCAACGTCTCCCATGAAAAATCTGATTACAAAAGTGTTAATGCATTCAGAATTTGATTATTTATTTATTCCTAGTGGCAGTGGATTGGCAGTATTGGTAGAGGGTTGGACACGCTGCTTTGACGCATAGAGTTACGGCCCTTGCCATTCTGAGTTCAAATCCCGCCGAGGTTAACTTTGCCTTTCATCCTTACGGGGTCGATAAAATAAAGTACCAGTAATACACTGGTGAATTGCTGGCCTTGTGCCTAACGTAGAAACAATTATTTATTTATTCCTAATTGGTGAATATTCACATCATTAGTTATCAATCTACAAAATTCTGTTCACAAGGCATTGGTCAATAAAGTGTTGTGGTAAAAGACATTTGTTCAAGATGAAGTGCAGTAAGACTGTAACCCCAAACATGTTACTGCAATTCAAACTCCTTAACTACCCATCCATCATGGAATTATTTCTTAAACATCAAATCAATGTAAGATACCTTGATATGTCAGTCATTAGTGTATATACACATTAATTTAGCCAAGGTTATGTCCACATTTATACCTCCAGTGGTACTTTATTCAATTTCTCAACTGTTATTTATATCTAGCTGGCCTCATGCTGTTAAAAATGATGACTAATAATTGTTTCTACTTTTGGCACAAGGCCAGCAATTATCCCAGTTCATTACTGGTGCTTTATTTTATCGACCCTCTAAGGATGAAAGGCCAAGTTATCCTCGGCAGGATTTGACTAATAATATCTATACATAATATAAAAAAGAGCTGGTTGCTTGGTTAGTTGGTACATTCACACTCACACACACAAGTGATACAAACAAACAAACACACAGCCAATGTGTGTAAACAATTCGCTACAGATATATACACACACAAGTGTGACGAATCTTAGAATGCTGGACTTCTATAGTTTCTCAACGCCCCCTCCTTCGTCAGTCATCACATAGATGTGTATGTATATAATAATTATATTTTCTAAGTGTGCCTGTTTATATATATATATGTATGTGTAGATGTGTGTGTGTTTGTAATTTTATTGTGTATATAACTTTCTAAATAAACATACACAAACACATATACACTCACACAAA
Source organism: Eledone cirrhosa (assembly GCA_964016885.1). Classification (NCBI taxonomy): domain Eukaryota; kingdom Metazoa; phylum Mollusca; class Cephalopoda; order Octopoda; family Eledonidae; genus Eledone; species Eledone cirrhosa. The sequence goes on from OZ024740.1 coordinate 100,145,148, forward strand.
TATTATATAATTTACACAAACACACATATACTCACACAAACACTCACACAATCATAAAACCCAATGTGTGTAACCAATTCGCTATAAATATACACACACAGGTGTAGCAAATGTTAGACACTGCTTTCTGTAGTTTGTCATCACTCTTTCTTTCCTCAGTCATCTTTAGTGCATAACTTCATCACTTCTTCCTTCCTCAGTCATCTCTAGTGCATGACTTCATCACTTCTTCCTTCCTCAGTCATCTCTAGTGCATGACAGAAAAATGCACATTGGGTATTATTATAGTTGATATTGACTTTTATCATTATGTTCATTTGCATTGGGATTCACATATTACATAATCAAAATTTTCCCAATGCTACTTAAGTCAACCCTTGTGCATTTATTTATGGGTTTTAATCTGTCTTTTTACACTAAGTAATTGGCCAATCATATAATAGAGATAAAAATATGACACTCCAGTACCTAATTTGATAAAGACGGATTAGTAGCGACTCTGCTATATAATTGGTAATACTGTAACTTAGTAAGTGGTAAATGTATACTTCAAATCCACTGTCATATTATCTCTCAAGTTGATAGGCTCATCAGGTAAGAGTTTATCCCAGTTTCATTTGTGTTAAGTTACTGAGAGTACATGTCATTAGACCATTACATGGTTATCCTACAGATGTTGCTGCTGGTACTCAAGTCACAGTGCTCTAGTTCAGGAATCAAAGCATATGGACCTTAAAATTTTGACTTCAACATCCTGACCACTAGGTTGTGTGTCTTCATAGTACTCTCAGTAGGTTTATTTTTTCTATCTCAAATTGGCACATATAATGTCCAATAATACTTTATGTCAAAACTCCTAGCAGTTAATTCATCCAAAAAATAATTGATATATTAATTAAACATATGTATTCATTATGTATGCATTCGGATGGCTGAGTTGATATGATTGCATTTATTGCTTATTAAGGAGGAAAGGCAACGTACATGAACATTTATTTTCTCAGTGCCTCAGAGTAGGGAGAGAAGAAGCTATCCTTGAACTGGTTAGTTGGCACAGAGTGGGGTCTAATATAGACACTTAATGGAGGGTGTTAAGTCAGGTACCAAATTAAATCTACCTCCCACATATGGCATAAGAGGATTTCAACTCAGGATGTAAAGAGCCAGAACAAATTGTAATGACACTGCTAATTCACCAAATATGGGAATTCATATCCTATCACTGCCATCAAGAGGGTTTTGAGTTTGGTCTAAATGTGTGACATCTTGGGCAGGTGTCTTTCACAGTAGCCTCATATCATCCCAGACTTATGAGTGAAATTTGGGTGAGGAAAATTGTTTGGAAACCCATCAGATGGATTGTATAGGTAATTCAAAAGTTTTGCATTGTTACACACAATTTCATGCTAAAATACTTTAAATATTAGATTAAGGGTATATGTATTTGTGGAATATTAAACTTACATATTAATTTTATGGCTAACAACTGAAATGCTCACTGTTGATTCTGATAGAAACTCATTTTTTATTGCTGTTGTTATAAAATAAAAAATAACATCTCGTATCCCAATTGCTGTTGGATGTCAAATGTGTCAGCTGTTATGTTTTATAAATTGATTATCAAGATTTTAACTCTTTTCATAAAAACATGAAACATGAAACTTCCAATTCTAAAGTATCTATATCTAAATTAAAATCTTCCATTCTTTTTCATAACATTTTCTTAAATTATGTTCTAGTTAATAGCTTAATAATGAGAAATTTAATCGTTCTGTTAAGTACCTCTGTTAATAGGCAGGAATTGACAAGTATATAAACAATATATTTCATTAGAAATACAATCATAATGAGTTACTGTAATGATGATACTTTTTATGTAAACATCCAACTTATGTAATTAATCAACTTCATAAGGTCATCCGGTGAGTAACAACTACATAGATTATGTCTCATCATTACACAAGTGTTATTTCAAACTGGTATTTGTAATGTGTGCTATTATTTTATGTTTGTCTAGAATTCTTTCAAAAGTTATAAATTATTTTCAAATGTTTATAGAGACATTTTTTTCCTGATCAAGGCATTTTCTCTTGGGTCCTGACAGTAGCCATAATCTAGTGTGTGTATATCTATTAACCATTTGTGTACTGACTCACTGACCACGTGTGTGGGCTACAGACGTATTTATCTATATGAATATCACTGAAAGAAATGATGTTCATCAATTAAACCTGAAAAGAAGATTATAAATATTCATACATGAGAAAAATTGACAATGTCTTATCAAAGAACTCAGGCTACAACAATGATGTAAAATGATTACTTATTTATACAGAAAACAGTGTAAATAGCACCAGTACAGTCATGTGTAGCAGAAGAGAATACTGGGCTGGTGGGATATAGTCAAACATCATCGGAACTCAAATAACTGGCTGGTAAATTTAAGGCATTAAGATGAGTGAGATATTGAAACTTAGACATTAGAGCTCATTAGAAATTAAGGCTGTATTGTGGTTTAATTGTTAGATGTTGTTGTTGTTTATATAGGGGGTGAATTATTAGAATGTCGGATAAAATGCTTTGCAATATTCATTTCGGTTCTCTGATCACTGAGTTTAAATCCCACCATGGTCAACTTTGCCTTTCATCCATTCAAGGTCGATAAAAAATATCAGTCTAGTACCATGGTCAATTTTTCTTCTATATCTCTTTCTTAATTCCATTCTCTCACTCTCTTTCTCTCTTTCTCTGGAAGAAATCTGCTGTGTTCAAAACTGGAGAGGATTGGGCTGTGGCAGGTTTTAAAATGCCATAGAAATGCTATATGTCAATACAACAACCCTATGACTCCTGCAGAAGTTATAGGACCATGCATACAGTTCATTGATATTACTTGGAATCATTTCTGTCATGAAGAAGTTGATCTATGGTCAAAGCCATCCCATCTTTCTTTCAATCACAGTATATCCTAGACTGCATTTTCCACAGAAAAGTTTCCTTTTACTTAAGACAGTAGGATGTGAGTTGAGGGTGAATTGGCTGCTATTTCTAGTAAATTGATCAACCACAGAGAAACTCCATTGTATTGAATGTGACATATGTAACATTGGTTACTTGATTATATAACTATTTGACAAAAAATAGTTCACCACTACTTGATTGACAGCTCAAGGTTTAGTTATATCCTAAAGTAGTGCTGTACAGCTGTTAAAAATAAAAATGAAAATGAATTACATTTAACTATATGCAAGTGTTCAAATGAGCAAAAAGAAAAACGATTGCAACAAGAAAGCATTCTATCCACTGTAACAGGAGAACGTGAATAAAGAAAATAAATACAGAAATAAATATAAAGTAGTTAAAATGAAATTGTCAATTAGGATGATTTTAATGCCATATGAGATCAAACTTAATAACACAAGGGATAAAAATGCATGCTTTTAATAATGCAAAGGATCAAATAAAAAGCACTCAAGACTGAATAGAATAATATTTCATTGAAAGAACTTCTTATAGGGTGGAAGCTTTTGCAGATCATGTGCAATAGTTCTCATTATTTCACATGGGCCATTAAGACATCAGCTGTAAAATTAACCTACTTTTAGAAGTTTACACACACACACACATATATATATATATATATATAGAGAGAGAGAGAGAGAGAGAGAGAAGAGAGTTTTGCAGCTGTTTGGTTCTGAGTCAAATTCTACTGATGTGAGGTAACTTGCGAAGCTGTCTCGGGCTGGCTAATGCCTTGTGAGTTAAGTTTGGAAGACAGAAACAGCAGAAACCCACTGTTGGGTTTAGCACAAGAATTTAGGAAGGACTGAGGCTCCTGGAATTCTGTGATGCCAAAGAAATGACTATCTGCAATACAAACTTTAAGAAACCACCAAATCAACTGATCACTTATAGCTCAGGGGAATGCACCAGCCAAATTGACTATATTCTCACCAGAAGACAAAACAGTAATGGTTCATCATCATCATCATCACCGTTTTACGTCCGTTCTTCCACGCTAGCATGGGTTAGACGGGTTGTCCTGTTGTGGGCAGTGTCTGGTCGGCTGACCATGCCTTGCTCATACAGGAACTGATCTGGCTTGATTTCTACAGCTGGATGCCCTTCCTAACACCAACCTCATTTACAGTGAGTGCTGGGTGCTTTTTCGTGGCGCCTACACGTCCACTTTACAGTGTGGGCTGGGTGCTTTTTTGCCGTGGCACCTCCACGACCACCTTGCGGTGGGGGGAGTGGGGGCATATTGTTTATATGCTTCAGCATGTACCCATGGGAGGTCGGGTACCCTGTATTACTGCGTGACGCCAGAAGTCACGGTCGTGTGTCATTGACTTTGAGAGGTGTAGTTGGGTAAGGTCGGCTTTTATCACCTTATCCCAAGTCATCTTGGGTCTCCCCACTCCGCGGTTTCCATCAACTTCTAGTGCTCTGCACCTTTTTATGCAGCTGTCATCCTTCATACGCATCACATGTCCATACCAGCGTAACCGCCTCTCCTGCACGCAGCATTTGATTCCTCTTATGCTCAGTCTCTCTCTCAATTCCTTTATGCTTTGTCGTTCACGTATATTACTGTTACACATACATCAGAGCATGCAGGCTTCGTTTCTCTCTAATCTACGTAAGTCTTCCACCTTCAGCGCCCAGGTTTCACTACCATGCAACATCGCTGTTCGGATACACGCATCATACAGTCTGCCTTTCATTCTGAGGGAGAAGCCTTTTGCAGCTAGCAGTGGTAGTAGTTCCCTAAACTTCTTCCATCCCGTTCTTACCCTAGTTATTGTACTTTCTGAGCACCCACCTCCGTTGCTAATTCGGTCACCTAGGTAGCAGAAGCTGTCTACTGTTTCTACAGGGCCCTCCCAGAGATTGGTGGTACTTGTTTCCTGTGGCTGTTTGCTTGCTGTTTCAGCACAGCTGCTGCATGTGAATCCTACATTCTTAATTAAGCTTCCTGAGATCCCGCTACATCTCTTGTGTACCCATTGTTTGCATTTGGGGCAGAGAATGGAGTTCCTACCTACACCTTTCCTACATACTGAGCAAGGCCATTTCCCTGAGGGGATCTGGGTTCTGTTTTCTCGTCTACTTACAAGGACCTTAGTCTTTGTCATGTTGACTTTGAGGCCCTTTCTCTCTAGTCCCTGCTTCCAGGTTTGGAATTTATTCTCTAGTTCTACCATAGATTCAGCTATGAGTGCGAGGTCATCAGCATACAGGAGTTCCCATGGGCATCCGGTCTTAAACTCCTCCGTTATTGCCTGCAGGACTATGATGAACAGGAGAGGGCTAAGAACAGAGCCCTGGTGGACCCCAACCTGTACGCTAAATTCTTCGCTATACTCATTGCTAATCCTAACTTTGCTGACTGCTCCCCTATACATGGCTTGTACCGCTTTCACAAGCCATTCATCTACTCCTAGTTTTCTAAGAGCCCACCAGATTACTGCACGTGGAACTCTGTCAAAGGCTTTCTCAAGGTCGACAAATGCCAAGTAGAGTGGCTTACTTTTAGCTAGGTACTTTTCCTGTAATTGCCTCACAAGGAAGAGGGCATCAGTGGTGCCTTTCCCTGGTACAAACCCAAATTGCATCTCGTCTATATTCACCCGGTCCCTAATCAGCTGTGCTATAACTCTTTCTGTTACTTTCATGACCTGGTCCATCAACTTTATACCTCTATAGTTTCCTCTATCTAGTGCATCGCCTTTACCTTTGTAGCAGTTGACAATGATGCTACTGCACCAATCTTTTGGTATGGCCCCTTCTAGTATTACCTGGTTAACGATACGTGTGGTTATAGTGTGACCTACAGACCCAGATGCCTTCAGCATCTCGGCAGCTATACCCGATGGACCGGTTGCCTTCCCTATCTTCATATCTCTGATTGCCTTACTTACTACGCTGCCGCTGACTTGTACTGCTGGTCCCTCTATAGGGTCTACGTGGGGTAGGGTCTCTTCTTCCCATGCATTCTCCTCATTTAGTAATCTATCATAATGACTCTTCCATGCATCTTTCTTCTCAGCACTTGTGAGGGCAAGCTCACCTTTATCATTCCGGATACACTTCTCTCCAATGACATCACAACTATCTCTGACACACTGCCACGCAATCTTGAATACCTCCTGTTTCTGGTCCTCACGTTGTAAAACATGCTTGAATTTTCTATCCTCTGCTTCCCTCCTAGCTAAGTATACTTGTCGCCTAGCTTCCCTCTTGGTCTCTATGTAATGTACCCTGCTCCCCCCGTTCTTCCATTCTTTCCATGCCTGTCTCTTGGCCTTGACTGCTTCATCTACCTTATTGTTCCACCACCAAGTCACTCTCCTCCTGCTTGAGGTCTTACTCCAGCCACAAACCTCATCCGTCGCCTCTAGTAAGTTATTTTTTAGGAACTCCCAGTTCTCTTCTACGTTAAATGTCTCTATCTGTTCTTCTTTACTGTCGTAGGCGTTGAGTAAAATATCTTTAAGTCTGTTACTGGTTGAGGGGACTTTCAGCTTCCAGATCTTTCTTCTCCAGGTTGGCCTCTGTTTCCGGGTTCGTCTAGTTCTGACCGTGAGGTCGCTGACAACTAAGCTATGTTGGGATGTACATTCCTCACTAGGGAAGGCTTTTGTGTTTACGACCGTCCATCTGTCATGTCCTCTGATGAGGATAAAATCTAACTGACTAGAGTGCTCCCCTGATCTATAGGTGATCAGGTGGTTGTCGGGTTTTTTAAAGTTTGTGTTACATATCGACATGTCATTGGCGTCGCAGAATTCTAGAAGTCTGAATCCTTCCTCCTTCCTTGTGCCAACTCCATGGCCTCCATGTACTCTATTGAAGCCATTGCAGTGTTTACCTACGTGTCCGTTAAAATCTCCTGCAATGATTGGGAAGTCCTTGTCGTCTGTTAGAGCAGTAGTGTGTATTAGGGACTCGTAAAACCTATCCTTAAGTTCGTCTGGCAGCCCCGATTGGGGTGCGTAAGCTGATATTATTGTGGTAATTGTCTTATTTAGGACTAGTCTGAGTTTAATGATTCTTGCATTTACCCTGTCCACTGAGATTACTTTATCTACCCACTTGTCAGCTAATAGTATACCTACACCACCCATCCCATCGTCATTTCCCACCCAGAAAAATTTGTAGCACTGGCTTTTTCCTACAAGGACTCTAGCAAACCCTCCTCTCCATCTAGTCTCTTGCACACAGCATACATCAACTTCCTCTCGCTCTAGCATTTCTACGATTTCTCCTACTCTTCCTTTCATTGAGCCTACATTGATGGTACCAACTCGGAGTTTTGGGCATTTGTCGACACTCGTACGGGAGGGTCTCTGGGTTGGCGCTTCACGTGGGTGCTTGGTAGCTCGCAGTTTCATATTTCATCCACAAAAAGCACCCTGGATAAGTAAATGTGGTTGCAGCTCCCAAAATGGTTCCACTGTGAGCAGAGAATAGTTTGGCCAACTGGCCCTTCTCATAATAGTGTCATCCAATTTCACACTGTAAATGTGTTTGATTTTAGGAAGAGTATCCAGCTCTAAAAATCCTGGCCAAATTTACAGTTCCGTCTGAGCAAGGAATGGCACAGCCAATCTATTTATTTTATCACACACACATCATACCAGCAGAAAGATTTATGTGTAGGAAGTAGAGACAGATACCTCCATGAATGTGGTTGTGATGGTGGCATTGGTATAGAAGGGTGATGCAGCTGCAGTAGTGAATTTTTGTGAAGAGGAGGTGGGAGAAATGGAAGGAGTATTGGATGCAAATAGGGGGATGTGGATGGATGAAGCATCGTTTGAGTTTCATAATGAGCTGCCAGGGAAAAATGTTAAGATTGGGCATGATTGAGGAGTGTGACTATGAAGAGGGTGGGGAAATGATAGGAGGAGGCTAGGGATGGAAGTGAGAAAGAGGCACGAGGTGGTGAAAGGAAGGAGGAAATAAAGAGGGATGAAGGGTGAAGTAAAGATAAGAGAATAGAACAGAATGTAACAGTATGAGAAGAGAAAATTTAAGGAGATTGAAAGTGAGTCATGGTGACTGAAAGTGAGTCATAGTGACTGAGAATACAAGACACCCCCGTGGATGGAAGACCAGTTCATCACAGGGTTAAATACCGATCCATTGCTGGTACTCATTTTCAGCTGAATTTACTGGAGCAATGAGAAATGTAGTATTTTGCTCAAGAACTCAACACATTACCCAGTCCAGGCATCAGACCCATTACATTATTAGCATAAGTCGAACACCCTTACCATCATGCTATGTGCCTTTATGCATACATATATATACACACAACGACACACGCACACACAACAACACATACACACACACGCACACTCACACATATGCGCGCGCGCACACACACACACACACATATATATATAAGATTTTATATATTTGTGTGTGCATGTATCTGTGTTTGTGTTTATGTTGATTGTGTATTTATTTCCCATAACCCTGAGATTTGAGAAATTGAGATCAACAAAAACAAATATGCCAGATTGGATTAATAAATACTAGTCTCAATATGATTAGCTAGATCCTTTGAAGATGGTGCCCCAGCATGGCTTCTGTATAATTACTGAAACCAGTGAAATAAAAAACAAGAAAAGAATAAAACTATATGGTGGAAACTTTACAGATCATGCTCACCGATTGTCATAAATTCATATATATATAAGGCTTCATACGGCTTTCATCAACAAATTTCACACATATGGCATTAATTGCCCCAAGGTTACGTCGAAGAGGCTTGTACAAGTGGGATGGAATCTTAGATTGCATGGTTTCAAAGCAAATTTCTTAACCCCCACAACCATGTCTAAACTTCACAACTATATATATATACATATAAGATAGAGGTAGATGGAGTTAGTAATAGAATAATTAAGCTTAGATTAGTTGTAGGCAAGAGACTACCAACAATTATCTCTGCCTATGCTCCCCAGGCAGGCCTAGGTAAAGAAGAGAAAGACTGCTTTTATGAGCAACTTTTACAAACCGCCACAATGACAGAGGATGGAGACATCGTTATGCTAGCAGGGGACTTCAATGGCCATGTTGGACAGCTCCAGGATGGTTTCACTGGGGTACATGGTAGGCACGGTTACGGCTCAAGAAATGAAGAAGGAGAGAGGCTTCTTGAATTTTGTGATGCAAGTGCACTAACCATGTGCAACACTAACTTCCAGAAACCTACCAATCACCTAATAACTTACAAATCAGGCGAGCACATAAGCCAGATTCACACAGGGAGAACAGAGACGTGCTGTGTTGCGTATTGCAAGGCAGTGTGTCAGTGTAAATCAGGATGTTGTTGGAGATAAGTGTGTCCGGAATGATGCTGGTTACTTAGTGTCACAAATGATCAGAAAAAGGAGGCCTGGAAATGTCATTATGAGAGACTGATGAATGAGGAGAATGAATGGGAGAGAGAGAAATTACCACCAGTAGATCAGACAGATAGACCAGCTATTGCGATTGACGAATATAGGGTCCAAGAGGCGATTAAGGAAATGAAAAATGGTAAGGCCGCTAAACCGTCGAGGATAGTTGCTGAGATGCTGAAGGCATCAGGGGATGCAGGCACTAAACTGGTTGCACGCATCATCAATCAAGCTATATATGGTGGTGTCATACCCAAAGAGTGGTCCAGCAGTATTCTAATAAATTGCTTCAAAGGTAAAGGGGATGCTCTGAAGAGGAGCAATTATAGTGGCATAAAACTGATGGATCAGGTTATGAAAGTGGCAGAAAGTATATTAGCGCAACTAATTAGAGAAAGGGTCAAACTAGATGAGATACAGTTTTGTTTTGTACCTGGGAAAAGTACAACAGATGCCCTCTTCTTAGTGATGCCCACTTCTACATGAAAGGTTCTTAGAAAAGAATAATCCACTATAGTTAGATTTTGGTGACTTAGAGAAGAAGGCCTTTGATAGGGTACCCCGATCTGTCATCTGGTGGTCCCTAAGGAAACTTGGTGTTGAGGAATCGATTGTGAGGACAGTGCAAGTTTTGTACAGAGGTGTTGTCAGTAAAGTGAGGGTAGGAATGGAGTTTAGTGAGGAATTCCAGATACAAGTAGGAGTACATCAGGGTTTAGTCCTCAGCCTGCTCTTGTTCATTATAGTCCTCGAAGCCATAACAGAGGTGTTTAATACTGGCTGCCCATGGGAACTTCTCTATGCTGACGATCTGGTTCTTATAGCAGAATCAGTAGAGGATCTAGAGAATAAATTCTGTCTATGGAAACAGTAGAAAATGGATAAGTAGAAAAGAGGACAAATCTCTGATTCCATCAGAAAAGTGGCCATGTTTGATATGCAGAAAAGGAACTGGCATAAATTCTATAGAATGTACACAATGCAGATCTTGGGTACACAAGAGATGTAGTGGGATAGCAGGAAAGCTAACAGGTAGGGAAAAATTATGTATGCAGTAGATGTCCAGGTAAATTTCACAGTAGAAGTCACATTAATAGACACATTTTTCAAATGCAGGTAGGTTCTATAGAAGTGGTTGATAGCTTCGGGTATCTAGGTGACCAGAGTAGCAAGAGAGGGGTTGTTCCAAGGCCATAGAATCTAGAATAAGGACGGGTTGGAAGAAGTTTAGGGAGCTGCTTCCTCTGCTGACGAAGAAGGGTTTCTCTCTGCATATGAAAGGCCGGTTATATGATGCCTGTGTGAGGTGTGCGATGCTGCATGGTAGTGAGATATGGGCAGCAATTGCAGAGGATATGCGATGGCTGGAGAGAAATGAAGCAAGCATGCTCCGTTGGATGTGCAATGTTAATGCACATGCATGACCAAGCATGGATGTGATGAGAGAGAAATTGTGTTTAAGAGAGAAGACTGTGATGGTATGGGCATGTAATGCACATGGCGGATGACCACTGAGTGAAGAAGTGCCAAGAAATGCCAGTAGAAGGAAGACGCAGTAGAGGAAGACCACAAAAAACATGGATGGAGGTGGTGAGAGCAGACATCAGATCGCTGAAGCTCATGGAGGAGATGACGAAGGACCATGACAAGTGGAGAGATGCTGTGCTGAATAGGACCCGTCCCACCCTTGCAAGCAGGGAAAAGCAGACAAAAAATGATGATCATAATAATGATGTGAGAAAAACCACAGACCCTCCACCTCAACTCTACTTTTGAAAAGCAGAAGAACTGCGAAACCGGTAAAGGAACCAAATAAATATATATATTTTTTTAAAAATAAGACTCCAGTTGCATTTTCGATTTTATTTTTTTTCTTTATATATATATATATATATTATATGTACAGATTGAAATTTAAGCAAAGAATCACTTCTTTCACCCTTTCTTCTGATCAAGCCCTCTTCACATTTATCATTACTGTATGTATATGTATTTATGTAGATATAACTTTGATAAATTTTATAAGTTTCAGCCATGTCTAACTTCATTGCACCACCTGGCGACGTCTTTCAAAACAGCGTTTGGACACCATAGTCCACTCATGTAGAGAGTTATTGTTTACGGATACATATCCAGATGAAAGAGGTTTATCTGGGATTTCTTGGCTGAATTTTTCTAAAACTGTTTTGAATTTTATGTGTTTTTATGTAATGTTAAAGTGAGCGGCACCAGTTGAGGAGAAATAATTATGCCATAATGTTGTTATGAGATATGCATTTGATTTTTGTTGTGGCGGATAGCATGGGGTCCAAGCCTTCGGTGTACTTTAAAGATGATACTAACATCATTTGAGCAATGCTGATGGAATATTTTCAACATCATATAGATAATGTAGTTTTCATGGCAGCTTTGGAGAGAGTAGAATTTGAGTTTTTCTAGTCAAACCCAATAGCCAAGGCATGTCATGCTGTCTATCGTTTTTGTGATTGACCATTGAGGTGCTTCATTTTCATAATACTTTGGTTCATGTGGGGAGATCATACAGGACAAAAGTATTCAAGGAGGGGTTGGAAAAAAGTAAAGAAGAGAAGGATAATGATGTGGATATCTCTCAACTAGAAAGTTCTGAAAATCCAGGAACACATCCTGCTGGCCATGTCCATATTGCTGTTTATATGAGTGGTCCAGCTTATGTTGTTATCAACAATTACTCCCAGGTCTCTGATCTTGGGTGCCATGAGGGTTTTAATTGAGGGAATGAAACATTCAGTGCATTCTCTTTTCCGAAGTGGATTAATTTCAATTGATCCTCGTTCAGCAATATATTGTTTTTTTTCCAGTCCATTGATCTGATTGAAAGCATGTCCAGTCTCCCATTCCATTCATGAGCTTCTGGAACTTGGAATCATCTGCAAAGATTTTTATGTTGCTGTGCTTGATGATGACAGTAATGTCATTGATATAGATAATGAAAAGAAGTGGGCCCAACCTTGTGTGACGTCACTACTGACTTTGGTTGGACTTGATTGTACTCCTTTGACTACAACATAACCCTTTAGAAAAAAACCTTTCACTGAGAGGAAATGCATAGTCTGCAAATTAGGCCCACAAATTAAATGCAACATTAATAATGTAGTATACTGCATAAGATGTACTGAAGGACATTGTAGGGATAGAAACACAACTTACATAGGTCAGACAGCCCGTAGCATGGAGAAAGGATAAATGAACACTGGCAAAAATTTCAAGATGGGAGAACTCATCAGTACTCCACCAATAGGCAAGAATGGAACATAGAGGCAGACTAGAGAACATAGAAATAAAAGTTTTACACACACACAGAAAATGCAATGCTCTAACGTATTACAGAAGTAACTAACATAAATGATCTCTAACCAAATTAAACAGAAAATATGAGTGGAATAGCAACAACATCACAACTTATTTTTGTCTCATTGTTCATACACTTTAATATTACATATTAAACAGATCATGCTCACTTCATTTCTCTCCAGCCTTCACATATCATCTGCATTCACTTCCATGCAGCTTTTCCCTTCATACCCAAGCACATACAATCTAGCTCATAGAGAAATTCCTTTGATGTCAACAGAAGTAGTAGTTCTCTGAACTGCCCCTAGTCCAGCCCTACTCTTATTTTTTGCTACTATTATTTCAGAACAACTTCCTCCACTGACAGTTAGATCACCCAGGTGACAAAAGTTATCAACTACTTCTATGGGAACTTCCTGAGATTGGAAAATGTTTATTCCACTGGTGATATTACTACCAAGTCTCTTTGCGCATTTGCCACATACATAGCTTACATTTTCTGTTAGCCTTCCTACAATGTTACTACACCATTAGTGTACCCATATTTTACATTGTGTACATTGTATATAGTTCCTCCCTACTTCTTTTTGGCATACTGAACATGACCACTTCTCTAGTGGAATCAGAGCCTCGTCTTCTTTCTTACATACTAAAACTTTCGTCTTTCCTACATTTACTCTGAATCTTTTAGGTTCTAAATTCTATTCCTAGGGCAACAACATGCCAAAGTTCTCAAGCACCGCTGGTCTTAAAGCCTTCTGTTATAGCCAGAAGCACTGTAATAAATAGGAAATATCTGAGGAGAGAATATTGATGAACACCTACTTCCCATTGAGTTCCTTACTAAACTCATACTTTACTGACAGCACTACTTTATATGGTGTGCACTCGCAAGCTTCTTATCTACAGTTAGTTTCCTTAGTGACCACCAAATAAGACAGATTGTGGTACTCTGTCAAAGGCCTCTTCCAGATCTACAAATGCTATGTATAATTACATATATGTGTATGTATATGAGTGAGTGTATATGTGTGTGCTTGTGTGTGTTTGTGTGTGTGTGTGTGTGTGTGTGTGTGTGTGTGTGTGTGTGTATGTGTGCCTGCACGCATGTATGTATGTGCATGTGCATGATAGATATGTAAATATCATGCAATATTTGCATTAACTCTAGAGTATTGTCCATAGACTGATTAATTAAATGATTTTGAAATGTCACCATTAGTATTTTGATATTTTCAAAAGATATTGTCTTACATTTAGTTGAAAGTATGACTGTGTAATTAAGAAGTTTGCTTCATAGAAAAATAATTCAGTTTCAAATTCATTGTTCAGCAGATAGGACTAGAGACTTCAACCATAACCATGTGAGTAGAATTTTGTAGACAGAAATAATGCCGAAGTCTCTCTCATCATTATCACCCTCATCATAAATTTTATCATTGCTTTTCTATGGGTTTGTATGGGTTTGCGTTGGATGGGTCTCCTCCACTACAATATTCTTCAACTTGTTGCATTCCTTCATAATTATTTTTGTGAGACTCAGCTTCTGAGATCAACTCTCAATATTTCTGTCCTCTTTTGCACATTCCTTCTACTTGTAGCTCCTGGCACTTCTTCACCCATCAATCATTATTCATATGAAGCATATCGGCATACCATAGTATGTCAATTATGATATATACTATAATAAATATGTAATATGATTAGCAGACCTATGATCAAATGTGTTCCAGTTGCGACCATGTTGTTATTGTACAGGCCTGATTAAATAAACTGAATTGATGAAAGGCATTCAAGCCATGAACATTCTTTCAATTTTAATAGTATTTAGGATTACATTATCAACTGTATGTTTCTTTGTTTAAGATGGTACAGTGTGATTTGGCTATTATTATTTTTATTCTTTTACTCTTTTACCAGTTTCAGACATGAGGCATATTGAATACCTGCATAGAGGCTTCCTGTTGGCTTTATGATCAAAGGTATTCCAACCATACCAATCTATTTTGTTTTTACATAATGTAGCACAGACTATATTAACCAATATGACCTTTTCAAAATTGTCATGGTGTGCGTTGAGGGAGATTTGGCTGCTATGCTATCAGGACAAGTGACTATAGTGTAGCTCGCTCATTGCCTAAAAAGATCTGTTCAGTAGCCTAAAACATTAATCTCACTGTTACTGTCTTTCAACTTTTTTTGTACTTTATCATTCTATCTAATAATATATCTTGGGATTTCAATGTATTTTCCACTCAGTGTCACATTGTTCATGCTTCTTCAACATTGCATGAGATTGCTCACGCACTGCAAGATACATACAAATAAAATGAAATAAAATATATAATAATGAAATGAAATATATAAAAATGAAATATGCAAAAATATAAAAATGAAATATGCAAAAATGCATAACTAAAAATGTCCGAAAGTGCTATATTGCATCACCTAGCCTTTTAAGAATAACACTGACTACCAATAAAAGAGAGTGGCCTATAATGCCTATATAGGTTTGTAGGAATATCAGGGAAGTTCTTCACTTGAATGCAGTCAATATGTTCTTCAATATGCATTACATAAATTTCCAGAGATATAACGACAACAACAATAACAATAATAAGCAACTATCCAAAAATGTCAGGTAATCTTAATCTATTCGAAATTTGGAAAATTGTCTTGACCTAGACATCCCATATCCTTTGAAAAATTTTGTTAATTTAATTGGGTATGTATATATAGGTTTGTATAAAAAATCTAGAACTGTCATAGCCTTTGTTAGTCTGAGATTCAAGGTTAACAATGGAAAAAAACAAAGATGAAAAGGAAAATTTAATAATAATAAAAATAATAATTTATTTATTAGCCATATAGAAAACATTAAGGATGGGACATGACGATGCAGTTTGGGGTTTGATGTAAAGAATTTTAAAGAAAACAATGAAAAGTGTAAAATACAGACACAAACAAATTCCCCAATGGGGTGGGTAGTGGGGTGGGGGTAAGAGAAAGTCCACAAAAAGCCACTGTCATCTTCATGGCTAGGGCAAGTGCCACCTCTTAGTTGTCCTCCTTCAATCTACAGGTGTATACTCAGAGCAGGCTTATTCACTCAGGAGATGTTCGCCACTATTGCTCAACTTTCAAAATCGGTTAGAAGATAGCATTTCCCTCTCCACCTTGATTTTCTTCTTCAAGTGAAACCTTATAAAGTTAATTAGAGTTTCACTAAAGAGAAAAGAGCTTGTCTTTAACCCTTTCAAATGTGTCTACCACACGACCTCTTTCACCATGGCCACCAGACAGATAAAAATTGCCTGTCATTCTCAGTCAAACCTACATGTTGGCAATAGTTGGATACTCGACGAGTGCATGTAGAATGGTTTGGTCCCACTGTAAGCATCTCAGACAGGCCAGGCTGATGGTACTTCAATGCCTGTTGAGTTTAGAAAGTCCCCCCAACAAAGAGTGGCTAGTTTGTTTTCATCAATGCCCAGACTGTCTCCAAGGACAACATCACTTTTAACCACCTCTAACCTCTACGGAATGCCAAGGTGGAGTTTCCATCAATTGGACTGTCCAATAGGCAAAGCACTGTGAGTGCTTAAAGACATTCCAGTTTCCGAGTAATCCATCTCAGTCTTCGCTTGGCCCAGGATTGCAGCTCTATCAAGGAGACGAGCCGGGGCAAATGTTTCTAGTGAACAACAACTAAACCTGTTCACCATTAAGGAAAAATTAAGATGTGAATTTTGGTTTTGGCTTTGGTTGTTGTTATTGTCATCATAATTATCACTGCTTTTATTGGTACTGCTACTGTTGCTATTACTGTTGTTGTTGTTGCTGTTACTCTTTTTATGTGTAATTATCATCATCATCATCATCATCACCATTTTACGTCCATTCTTCCATGTGTTAGATGGGTTGTCCTGTTGTGGGTAATGCCGTGACCATGCCTTGCCATTACAGAACTGATTTTGGCTTGGTTTCTACAGCTGGATGACCTTCTGAACACTAACCTTATTTACAGTTAGTACTGGGTGCTTTGTCGTGACACCTACACAACCACTTTACAGTGGAAGAAAGGTGGGGGCATACTGTCTATATGCTTCAGCTTTGGCTTGTACCCATGGGAATTCGGGTCTTCTTTATTACTGCATAATGCCAGAGGTCTCGGTGTCATCACCTGTGTCATCACCTTTGAGAGGTGCAATTGGGCAAGGTATTACTATTATTTTTGTTTTTCTTGTTGTTGTCAGTGACATCGATAACATCTGTATTACTGTCAGTATGAGTGGTGGCAGTCATGAAGTTGCTATTAGTCTGGCTATTATCAATCAAAAATGTAGTATGTACTTATTGACCAGCTTGACATTTTCAGTGTTTTGTTCTATGGGTGCAGAGATGTTCGCCGACAAATGTTTTTAGAAATCTAAAGGTATAACTTGCAAATATAAGTGCAATATTTGAAACCAAGACCCAGATATTATGGGGTTGCCTTTTCTGAGCACAATGTATGGTACCATATTTACAGTTTATAAAAATCTTAAGGAAGGTTTTACAAAAAAGTGGAAATCAACAAAATTTACGGACCAAAATTATGTGTGATGACTACTTGAGAAACCAATAATAACAACAACAACAATAATAATAGTAATAATAATAACAAGGACAATAATAAAATTATTATTATTTTCCAATATCTAGGAAATGCCCCTATCAAAACTTCAACTTCTCTAAGTGTGTAGTTATTTCTGAAATTATGAACTAGAGCAGAATGACTAGCTTATATATATATTTATATATATATATATATAGAGAGAGAGACAGAGACAGTGTGAGAGGATATATATATATATATATATATATATATATATACAGAGAGAGACAGAGTGAGAAGATATATATATATATATATAACCTTTCTGGGCTCCTTGCTAAGGTTTCTATAGATAATGTTCAACTAACCAACCAACCGAGAAATTGATCATACTAGCATGCTTTATGTTCATACTGAAGACCAGTTAAACCCATTTATTTATTTGTATCTATCTATCAACCTATAGGGTTTCCTATGTATCCCTCTGTCTATCTCTGTCTTGTTTTCCCCCCACAACTCACTCTCTGTCTCTCTCTCTATATATATGTGTGTTTTTGTCTGTGCGCATGTGTATGTTTGTGTGTGCTTGTCTGTATGCATGTGTATGTGTGTGTGTTTGTCTGTGTGCATGTGTATGTGTGTGTGTGTCTATATGTCTTTCTATTTATTGTATCTTCATCACAACACATCACATTTCCAAAATTTGATGTCAACGAACATTTTTTAGTGTTGTGCAACTGGAAAGTCACACAGTTATTTCTATTTCGTGCCTAGATAAAATCTTTCCAATATTTCTCCAGTCATCCAAGTAACAATGTGGTTTGTGAATCTAGGATTATTGTTTCTAAGGATAGAAAAATATTTTCTATGATTAAAAATGGTTGTTGGTCTCAGAGGAGTCCTTCAAGCCAATGTAGTGGAGTTTTTAATTGAAGTGCAGTGTTTGTTGAACGACCTCACCCTTTACACTGGAGTTTAACTGAAATGGCCTAGCAAGCTGAGACATTGACAGGGGGGTCCTCTTGTCATAGGTTTTACATCAGAGTGTCTTACTGCTAATCTCCTAATACCTTGGAGGTATGGGGGCAGTTACCCGGGCTTCGGTGTTGCTGCTGGATGCTACAAGACATGTCCATAGATGCAGGGTCTTGGCATGTCAAGCCTGTCCAGTGTGTCTTGCCACTAAGACTATTTAACCAATAGATGTGATTCTGAAAGGTACTACTCTCCCAGGCCAGAGCATACATGGGAATAATTGTGATTAAGTAGTAATGCCAAACTCCCCAGAGTCCCAGAACTCTCAAACTGGAATGTCACTACAGGGTGCAGTTTAGTGTCATACTCAGAGGAATGATTGAAAATAATTTTAGCGCAATTCATAAAAAATTTCCGACAGGAGCTACAAGAAGAAGACATGTTTTAACCCTTATGAATTTTTTATGGGAGTCATGATGAGATCATTTGTAATGGGACTCCCATAAATTTCTGTTTTAAGTCATGATGAGAATGCTTGTTATATAACTCATATGAATTTATGAAATGAGTTATAAGAATGTTTATGCTTTAAGTTCTATAGATATCTGATGAAAGTTGCAAAGAGAATGCTTGTACTGTAACTCCTATATTTTTTATAGGAGTAATAAGGAAAACTTTTGTGATGCGACTCCCATAAATTTCTGACAGAAGTTAGGATGAGAATGTCTGTGATGTGACTTCCATGAAATTCTGATTGAAGTCATATAAGTATGTTTGTTTTGTGACTTACATACATTTCTGATGGGTGTCACAATTAGACATCTTGTGTTGTGTATGCCATGAATATTTGATGGAGTTGTTAATGTTATGCTTGTGTTGTGACTCCAACTTCACATACAACATTTATTTATTTCATCTTAATTTCTAGCTTGTGTAAATTAACTTATGAAATCTTCTAGCAGTTGGGTGCAGCTACATTCATTGATATTCTAATTGTAAATCTTGTTGTCCCTGAATCAATACTTGGGAATTAGCCACAATCAAGCACACCTAGGACAAAATATGTTCCAGCTATGATCATTTTATCTTTTTGCTTATTAAGGACTGTATGGTCCAATGTGTCCTTTATTTAAGATATTAGGATAGGTTACATAACAGTAGATTGAATGTTTCACGAACTTTCTGACTAACAAACATATGGATGGTTAGGTGCATAGGAAGGTAGGAAGATAGATACAAAGGTAGGTAGGTGGATGGGTAGATATGTAGGTAGATAGATAGATAGATAGACAGATAGATATATTTCTTTATTTACCATAAAGGCATAACAAGAAGGGACAAATACAAAGGGGGAGTTTACATAAAATCGAGTAAAAAGGGTATAAAATGAAAATAATCGAAAACAACCTCAAAAGGCAGGGGACATGATGGGGGTTGCACACACACCCGAAAAAGTGTGCAATCCTTTTCCCGGGGAGCACATGGAGAAGGTGTTCCCCTCTCCTTCACTTCTTTACCTACAGGATGGTATACAGAGAAGGCCCATTTACACGAGCCATTCTCGCCACTATCACCCACCTTTCATAAAACTGCCTGTGGCCAAGCACCTCTCTCTCCATTCTTATCCTTCTTCCGAAGTGATATCGGAAGAAGTAGACCAGACTATGGCCAGAGAGGAAGTTGCCTGACCTCAGACCTTTCAATCATGTCCACCAAACAACCTCTTTCAACATGGCTACTACGCACAGAAAAACCGCCTTTGCTTCTTTTGTGAAGACGGGAGGTGGCTTGATTGTCTCCACGGACTCGGCGGTCAATCGAATCGGCACCACCCGCGACAGCAGTCGTTCGGCGTAGCCCCACAGATCAGCCACGCCCGGACATTGCACCAATGCGTGCGCAACGGTTTCTTCGTGACGCACGCATCTAGGGCAAATCTTTTTCTAGGGATCCCTGCCCGGGCACCTGTGTCTGTAGAGCCTCTCTCGAACGGGTAGAGCCCCCTGGTAGCACTGCCAGTCTAGTGACTTCTGGAAGTTGTCCATTGGTCCCGGGCCGAAAGTCCTACCGAACAGGCTGGCCAGTTCGTCCTCTTACATGTCCAGCGACTCTCCAAGGGTGTCATCGCCCCTGCTAGCCACCAGCCCTCTGTAGAATGATGAGGTGGATTCTCCACCAATGGCCTGGCCCGCTTGCCAGAGAGCCCTGAGCGCCTGGGCACACTCAGTGTGCCAGTCTCCCAGTTATCCGGATCTTTGCTTGACCCAGGACTGCAGCTCGGTGAGCGAGACGAGTCTCGGAAAGGCTCGTTTCACGAACGGAGCCCACACCGGTTGACCAGTAAGGAATACCTGTAGGTGCCGTAGCCTTAATGCGTGCCTACGCATCATCAACCACGGCATCCCAGCCCTCCTTTCGAAGGTTGTTGGCAGCAGATGGATCTTCTCACCATAGGAGGGCGCTTCTTCCAAAGAAATTGGAAGAGCATGCGTTCCATGGTGGTGAGTGTTTCCTTAGGGCAAGGCACGACAGTCAGGCGGTAGTAAGTGACGGACGCTATGTAAATGTTCGCCACCTCCGCCCGACCTTTTAGGGACAGTTTACACTTGGCCCATTTCTGGGTTAGTGCAAACACCTTTTTCGTAACCTCGTCCCAGTTCTTTTCCACCTGGAGGTCCGGTCCAAACCAGACCCCAAGCAACTTCACCGGGCCCTCCGTCCAGCGTCCGACGACACCGTCGGGAGGCATCGGTCTGCCTCTCCACGTTCCGAGTTGCAGCCCGATGGATTGTTCCCGGTTCAGTTTCGCTCCTGACAACCTTTCGTAATCCTCCAGTAAGGTACCGATCGCCTCGATCTCCGAGTCGGTCGATACCATTACTGTTACGTCATCGGCGTAGGCCGACACCGCTTTGCTCAATCCTGGTTCCAGGGAGATACCCTGCAACAACTCCAACTTCCTCAGTAAAGGCTCGAGAGTCAATACGTACAGAAGGGAGGAGAGAGGGCACCCCTGTCGAATGGATCGTGTGATTTCGAACGGCTTCGAAAGGTAGCCGTTCACCTTGATCCTAGAACAGATGTGGTTGCTATGTAAGGCAGTGATCCAGGCTCTGAAAACATGACCGAACCCAGCCGCCGCTAGCACCGCATCCAGGTAACCATGGTCGACCCTATAGAAGGCCTTAGACTGATCCAAGCTGATCAGGGCCCCACCGAAGCCGGGTTTGTTGCCAACCCTCTCTATGATGTATCGCATGAGGTGGAAGTTATCGTGAATGGACCTGGATGGCATAGCACATGTCTGCGCATCTCCCACCAGGCCATCCACGACAAGCGTCAACCTCTTTGCTAAAACCTTGGCCAAAATCTTTAACTCTGTGTTTAGCAGTGTTATGGGCCGAAAATTATTTATACTATCCCCCTCGTTCTCGTCCTTCCTCACCAGCGAGACTACGCCCTTGGCTACAGAACAAGGAATTCTCCCGTTCTGCTGCCAATCGAGGAGTTCGGAGAAGAAGACCGGCATTGCTAAATAAAGTTTGTAGGGTATACCATCGAGACCTGGAGATTTGCGTTTGCTGCATTGGCTCAGCGCATCCCCGATCTCATCAGCCGAGATTGGTCCCTCGCAGGACTCTGCCTCTTCGCTCGAGAAACGCGGCAGGCCGTCGAGGTATGGACCGAAATCCACGTCCCCGCCCGGACCCTCTCATCCCCGAATAATCGGGCAAAGTGCCTTTGAAAGGCCTCGCACATCTGCTTAGGCTCCCGGATCACCCGTCCATCCTCGTCTTGCAAAGACCGGATGGTGGATCGATTTCCACTCTTAGCTTCTGTCACGCGGGCCCAGCCAACGGCTTTGGCCCCCTCATTACCTAGAGCACGTATTTTACTTCGAATGACGCAGCCTTCGTGCTTTGCATCGAAAAACTGGTTCAAGGCCGTCCTCGATGCCAGCACTCTGGCCACATCTTCGCTCTTGATTGCTTCTCCTAATTTACCTGTTAATTCTTTCTCGTTTCTATTCCTATCGGCAGCTAACATCTTGCTATAACTTATTGATTCTGTTCTAATCTCTCTTTTGAGAGATGCCCACCATCGGTTGTTGACGATTGCACCCGTCAACCTCTCCTTAACTAATCTGCTAATCCGGTTTCTGTAAGTCTCTTTTGCCGGTAAAGACAAATTAAGCTTCCAGTAACCGGGACTCTGTTTATGTGTTTTCTCGAGATTGACTACGCAGGTCACTAATTTGTGATCCGTATAGCCAACCGTGAGCATTTCTGGACAGCTTAATATGTCCCTATCCTTACTTCTAACTAAGAATCTATCTAAGTACGATCTAGATTGACCACTGTGGTTCGTCCAAGTCCAGGTTGGCACAGTTGGAAAATCTAGTCGATATCTATCGACCAAGTTAAAACGGTCGAGTAACCCCTTGAGGCTGTTACACCCCCCTCTATTAGGACATGCTCCTGCATAGTCCTAACGTGCATCTAGAATGTCATTCCAATCCCCCGCTAGAAGCAGGGAACGCGACGTTCCCAGAAAAGTCTCCAAACGCTGGAAGAAGTCGGGCCGTTCAGCTCCGAAAGGGGAGTAGACGGCGACCAGTCTCAAGGCCGCACCTTCACTACTGCCAACGTCTAGCACCAACACACGACCCTCCGGGTCCGAGTGAACAACCTGTACGGCAAGATCTAGGTGTTTTTCCAGCAGTACGACAACCCCACCCCCACCTCCAGGTTGACAGAGAGATGCATGCACCTCAAAGTCATCGAAGTTAGGGGCCAGCTGCCGCACGACGCTGATCCGAGTCTCACAGATAAGCATTACATTTATACCACGTGACCTGAGGTCATTTAGAAGCTTTGCTTGCTTCCAAGTTGAGCCCAGGCCACGTGCATTCAAACATCCTACTCTTAACACATCCATGTGGGCGGCAAAGCCAAAGGAGAGTGTAGAGACCTACCTTTCTGCTTCCCGGGGTTCGGGTCGTACGACTTCCATGGGGTCGGGGGTGTTGGGTGAAGGGGTTGTCTTGTGGTGGTGTGGGGCCGTCAGTGTGGTGGGGTTGGGGTGTTTGGAGTTGTGTTGGGGAGGGGGAAAGCTTTTTTAGGAGGACACGGTTTATGGGTTTGACAGAGGATGGTCCTACGTCCTCCTTAAAATCCTTTTTTAGTTTTTGGTAGAGGTTCATTGGGATCTTTATTAACTTTAAATGTGGGTAGTTTTCTGAAGAAACAAAGTTTACACCTTCGGTTTGTACCGAAGGGTTATTGTTCTTGAGTTCATTTAATTTATTATTGTTTCTGTTGATGTAAGTATAGTGTAATGTCTTTTTTTCGGATGGTGTGAGTGTTTCGAAGAGCGGAGGGGAAGGTTTGGTTTTGTTTGTTGCTGGAGGGGTGTTTTGTGTTTTGTTGGATTGTGTTGACATTTGGGTAGGGGTTGTTTGGCCTTGTGTGTTTTGCACATGTTTTCTTTTTTTCCTTTTAATCTGTCTGAAGGACTCCGTTTCTTCCTCCGAATTCGTTGGGTTATCTTCAGTGTTGGAGGGAAGAGGTATGTTTGCTGGTAATGTTTCCGTGTTGGTTTTCTTTGTGGGGGAGATCGATGTCACTATGTTAGGCTGTGTTGTGTGTTGTGGTTACGGTGGTTGTGTTGTTTTATTGAGTGAGGGGTTGGGTGGGACTGTATTTTGTTTTTGGGTAATGTGTTGTGACTGTTTGTGTTGTGGTGGTGGTGTAGTTTTACTGAGGGACGGGTTGGGTGGGACTGAGTTTTGTTGTTTGTTTATCTGTTGTGGTGGTGGTGGAGCTGGTGTTGGTAGCAGGGTTTTCTTTTTGTTGAGTTGGGGACAAGCCGCCTTCAGGTGCCCTCTGCCTGCACAGATATGACAGGACGGCCTTCTCCCCTCCACGCTAATGTTTATATACCCGTGGCCCTTTAATAGGATTCTGTCGGGTATTTGAGCGATGCGTTCAGGCTTCATTTGCACTACAAGTTCTATACCTGTTCCACTGAACGCATTGCCCGTGGTTTTCCCAATGGAAATCACGTTGTCATTCGCTGGATCGATGAAGCCAGCTATGAGCCAGCAGTAGTCCCCATCTGGCATAATTGCATCCAGCCATATGCACTGAGTTCTTTTACCCATATAAGATGGATAAAAGGTAAAATTTGTCGAACGAATCGGTGACAAAGCACATTTTTTTGCTGCCGATTCGTTCTTCATAATAATCGCTAGGCTTCCATACAGTCTGTCTCTTCTTATGAAAGTGGTTTCATTAAGTACTTCTGTAAGTACTGCTTTGATTTCTGTTTGTGTTGGCTGTTGAGGTTTTTTAGAAATGTTGTTGATGGTGCGGAAAACGACCGTCCGACTTTCAATGCCTTTGGTGAGTTCTTGAGGCATTTTTACCGATAAAATACCATTTTCCCCTTCAGTTATGTATTGTTTGGCGTCTGTAATTCTTTGTGCCACATCTGAAATATTTTCAGGTATATATGTCAAAGATTTCTTTGTTGTTTGTGCAAATGAAATATTATTGGTGTTGACTTTGTCGTCTGCTTTGTTTTCTGTTATGATGTTGTTTTCAAATGTTATTTTTGTGTTTGTCGTGTCTTTGTTTGTGGTATTAATATTGTCATGCAATTTTTCAATTTTTTTTTTTTCGTTGTTGTAATCAATGTCCAGATTTGTGTTTTCGTCATTTTTCTCCGCAGATTCGTCTGTTTTTATTTTCTTTTTTTCTTTCCTTCTCTATGACGTTAGTTGGGAAGGAAGGGGGGACTAAAGCGTGCGAGCTTACAACTCTTACCGCTGTCCCCCCCACCACTATTTTCGTTAGCTTTGTTTAACATTTCTGTCAGACGATTGAAATTTTTTATGCCACAAAATTTTTAAAAACAGGTTTTTCACCCCTGGGAGGGGCAAAGATGAGGTGACCCACCGCCTGACAGTTCAGACGGGGGCTCAAGCTACACAATAGTATCAAAATTAAAATTGAATTTACAAAATTTCCGCAATAAATTTGAACAAAACTTCTGCGCGAAGTGAATTACATCTACGCTGTAGAACAGACGACAGCTAGATTAATAGATAGATAGATAGATAGATAGATAGATATATAGATAGATAGTTAGATATGTTTCTTTTATTTGCCATCAGGGCATCAAAAGTGGGACAAGTACAATGGGGGGAGTTTACAAAACAAGGCGTCCTCAATAAGGAGGAGGCAATAACAATATATAAAAATAAAATAAAATAAAATAAAATAGATAGATAGATTTCTATTTATTTGCCACGAGGGCACAAAAGAAGGGGACAAATACACAGTGGGGGAGTTTACATAAATCGAGTAAAGAAAAAAGGAATAACAATAATAATATAATAATAAAAAGTCCTCAAAAGGGAGGGGGCGTGTTGGGGATTGCACATACCCCCGAAAAGTGTGCAACCATTTTCGCGGGGGAAGCCCAGAGAGGAGGCGCTCCCCCTTTCCTCTTCACTTCTTCACCTACAGAACAATGTAGAGAGAAGGCCCATTTACACGAGCCATTCTCGCTTCTTTCACCCACCTTTCACAAAACTGTCTGGGGCCAAGCACTTCTCTCTCCATCCTGATCCTTCTTCCGAAGTGGTATCGGAAGAAGTAAACCAGGTGATGGCCGGAGAGAAAGTCACCCGACCTCAGACCTTTCAGGCGCGTCCACCACACAACCTCTTTCATCATGGCTATTAAGCACAGAAAGACCGCCTCTGCTTCATTTCTGAAGGGAGGAGGCGGCTTGATGTTCACCACAGACTCGGTGGTTAATAGACGTAGCCCCACAGATCGGCAACGCCCGGGCAGTGTACCAGTGCATGCGCAACGGTTTCCTCGTCGCGCACGCATCTGTGACAGATGTTTTTCGCAGGATCCCTGCCCGGGCGCCCGTGTCTGTAGAGCTTTTCTCGAACGGGTAGAGCCCCCCGGTAACACTGCCAGGCTAGGGACCTCTGGAAGTTGTCTATGGGTCCCGGGCCGAAAGTTCTACCGAACAGGCTGGCCAGTTCGTCCTCCTCCATGCCTAGCGACTCTCCAAGGGTGTCGTCGCCCCTGCTAGCCACCAGCCCTCTATAGAATGTCGAGGTGGATTCTCCACTGACAGTCGGGTCCGCTTGCCAGATAGCCGTGAGCGCCTGGGCACACTCGGTGTGCCAGTTGCCCAGTTTTCTCGGTCTTTGCTTCACCCAGGATTGCAGCTCGGTGAGCGAGACGAGCTGTGAGAAGGCTCGCCTCACAAACGGGGCCCACACCGGCTAACCGGTGAGGAATACCTGTAGATGCCGTAGCCTCAATGCGTGCCTACGCATCAACAGCCACGGCATACCCAGCCCTCCTTTCGAAGGGTGCTGGCAGCAGATGGATCTCCTCACCATGGGAGGCCGCTTCTTCCAGAGGAACTGGAAGAGCATGCGTTCCATGATGGTGAGCTTTTCCTTGGGGCAAGGCACGA
Organism: Eledone cirrhosa; assembly: GCA_964016885.1. Lineage (NCBI taxonomy): Eukaryota > Metazoa > Mollusca > Cephalopoda > Octopoda > Eledonidae > Eledone > Eledone cirrhosa. The sequence goes on from OZ024740.1 coordinate 100,171,977, forward strand.
CGGTCAGGCGGTAGTAGATGACGGACGCTATGTAAGCGTTCGTCACCTCCGCCCGACCTTTCAGTGATAGTTTGCACTTGGCCCACTTCTGGATCAGCGCAAACACCCTGCTCGTCACCTCGCCCCAATTCTTCTCCACCTGGAGGTCTGGTCCGAATCAGACCCCGAGCAGCTTCACCGGGCCCTCCGTGCACCGCCCGACGACAACGTCTAACGGCATCGGTTTGCCCCTCCACGTTCCGAGTTGCAAACCGACTGACTAGTCCCGGTTCAGCCTAGCCCCGTCAGCCTTTCGTATTCCTCCAGTAGGGTGGCGATCGCCCCGATTTCCGAGGCGTCCGCCACCATTACTGTTACGTCGTCGGCATAGGCCGAGACCGCTTTGTGCAATCCCGGTTCCAGGGGTATGCCCCGCAGCAACTCCAACTTCCGCAGCAGTGGCTCGACAGTCAATACGTACAGAAGGGAGGAGAGGGGGCACCCCTGTCTGATGGACCGGGTGATTTGAAACGGCTCCGAGAGGTAGCCGTTTACTTTAATCCTAGAGTAGATGTTGCCACTGTGCATGGCAGAGATCCAGCCCCTGAAAACGGGTCCGAAGCCCGCCGCCGCTAGCACCGCATCCAGGTAACCATGGTCGACCCTATCGAACGCCTTAGATTGATCCAAGTTGATCAGGGCCCCACCAAAGCCGGGTTCGTTGCCAACCCTCTCTACGATGTATCGCATGAGGTGGAGGTTGTCGTGAATGGACCTGGACGGGATAGCGCATGTCTGCGCGTCTCCCACCAAACCACCCACCACAAGCGCCAACCTCTTCGCCAACACCTTGGCCAAAATCTGTAACTCTGCATTCAGCAGAGTTATGGCCCTAAAGTTACTTAAGTCGTCCCCCTTGCTCTCGTCCTTCCTCACTAGCGTGACCACGCCCTTGGTCACAGAACAGGGAATTCTCCCGTTCTATTGCCAGTTGCAATAGACAGCCTCGAGGAGTTCGGAGAACAAGACCGGCATAGCTAAATAAAGTTCGTATGGTAGACCATTGAGACCCGGAGATTTTCGTCTGCTGCATTGGCTGAGCGCTTCCCCGATTTCAGTGGCTGTGATTGGCCTTTCGCAGCACTCCGCTTCGCCGCTCGAAAGACGCGGTAGACCGTCGAGGTATGGACCAAAGTCCACATCCCCGTCCGGGGCCCCGCCCCCTCCGAACAGTCGAGCAAAGTGCCTTTGAAAGGCCTCGCACATCCGCTCAGGTTCAAGGATCACCCGTCCATCCTGGTCTCGCAAAGACCGAATGGTGGATTTAATCCCACTCTTGGCTTCTGTCACGCGGGCCCAGCTAACAGCTTTGGTCCCCTCGTTTCCTAAAGCACGTATTTTACTTCGGACAACGCAGCCTTCGTGCTTTGCATCAAAGAACTGGCTCAACGCCGTTCTCGCCGCTAACACTCTGGCCACGTCTCCGCTCCTAATCGCCTCTTCTAGTTTATCTGTTAACTCCCTTTCCTTCCTATTTCTATTCGCCGCTAGTTCCTTACTGTAACCTATCGAACTTACTCTAATCTCTCTCTTTAGAGATACCCACCACCTGCTGTTGACAATCGCTCCCGTCAACCGCATCTTAACTAAGCTACTAATCCGGTTCCTGTAATCTTTCTTTGCCGGCAAGGCCAAGTTCATCTTCCAGTAACCGGGACCCTGTCTATGCGTTCTATCAAGGTTGACCACGCAGGTCACTAATTTGTGATCTGAATAGCCAACCATGATCAATTCTGGACAACTAAATACGTCCCTATCCTTACTCCTAACCAAAAACCTATCTAGGTACGATCTAGATTGTCCACTGCGGTTTGCCCAGGTCCAGGTTGGCGCAGTTGGACAATCTAGTCGAAATCTATCGACCAGGTCGAATCGATCGAGTAACCCCTTGAGGCTGCTACAGCCCCCTCTATCGGGACATGCCCCTGCATAGTCCCAACGCGCATCTAGGATTCCATTCCAGTCCCCCACTAAAAGCAGGGAACGCGACGTTCCTAGAAAAGTCTCCAGACGCTGGAAGAAGTCGGCTCTTTCAGCCCCGAAGGGGGCATAAAGACCGACCAGTCTGAAAGCCCCGCCTTCACCGCCTCCGACGTCCAGCACCAGTAATCGACCCCCCGGGTCCGAGTGAACAATCTGTACGTCGAGAGCCAGACGTTTATCCAGCAGTACGGCAACCCCCCCCCCCCTCCTCCGGGTTGACAGAGAGATGCGTGCATCTCAAAGTCATCGAAGGCGGGAGCCAGCTGTCGCACGCTGCTGATCCGACTCTCGCAAACAACCATCACATCTATACTTCGTGACCTGAGGTCACTTAGAAGCTTTGCTTGCTTCCAAGCTGAGCCCAGGCCTCGCGCGTTCAAACAGCCAACTCTCAATTGATCTATTTTGGTGTTGAAAGTGAAGAAAGAAAAGCACCTACCTCTCCGGGTTGTGTAATTTCCATGGTCAGGTGTGTTGGGTGGAGGGATGTTTTGTGGTGGTGTGGTGGTACCTGAGTGTGGTGGGGTTGGGGTATTTGGAGTTGTGTCAGGGAGAGGGGAGGTTATGGGGAAATCTTTCAAGAGGACGCGATTTAACGGTTTTAAACAGGGGGGGCTCACGTCCTGTCTAAATTGTTCTTTTAAGGAACGATAAAGGTCCAGAGGGACTTTTATCACTTTTAAATGGGTGAAGTTCTCTGTTGAGATAAAGTTTGGCCCTTCGGTCTGCACCAAAGGGCTATTGTTTATTAATTTAAACAGTTTTTTTCTTTTCTTTATTTATATATGTGTATTGCAACGTCTTTTTTTGTGATGCTGTCAATGTTTCGGAGAGGGGAGGCGCAGGTTTAATTTTGTTTGTTGAGGGTGGGGTGTTTTTTATTGGAGTTGGTGTTTGTGTGTGGGTTATTTGTGGTGTGCTGGGTGTGTGCTTTCTTTTTTTTCTTTTAACTTGTCTGAAGCCTTCTCCTTCTTCTTCAGAAGTTGGGGGAAACTCTTCAGCGCTAGGTGGGAGGGACGTGGTGTCTGGTTGTTGTTTTTTTGCGGGAGGGGTAGAGTTGTTGCTGTTTTTTTTTGTTATTTGTTTGGAATGCGTTTTGTGGTGGTGGTGGTGGTGATGTTTGTGTCGTGCTTGTGGTTGGTGATGGTGGTGGTGGTGTTTGTGTTGTGGTTGGTGATGGTGGTGGTTATTTTTGTGTCGTGCTTGTGTTTGGTGCTGGTGGTGGTGATGTTTATGTTGTGCTTGTGGTTGGTGGTGTCTGTATTTTGTTTGCTTTGTGTGGTATTAGTGTATTTTTGGAGGTGGGTGGTGTTGGTGTACTGTTTGTGGTGGGTGTGGGCAATAGTCCTTTTTGGCGGATACGTTTCGGGCAGTTAGCCTTAACGTGTCCCCTTTCCGTGCATAAATAGCATGCTGGTCTTCTCCCCTCTACAATTATATCTATTCGGGTGAGGTCATCCAGCCAGATGCGATCCGGGATTTGTGCCACTCTTTCGGGCCTCATTTGGACTAGTAGGTCGAGGCCCATTCCCAGGAACGCATCTCCAGATGCCTTCCCCATTGACAGCACTGTGTCCTCGCCCATGTCTATGAAGCTAGCAATAGCCCACCAGAAGTCCATTGTGGGCAGCATTGTTTGTACTTTGACTCTCTGTGTTCTTCTACCCATGTAGGAGGGATAGAAGCTGTATGTTGTTGATGAGAGTGGGCTTAGGGAAAGCTTCTGCGCCGTTTCCTTGTCTTTTGTTAAGACCGAAATGCTGCCATAGAGTCGGTCCTTTCGTATGAAGAGAATATTCTTCATAAAGTCTTTTAGGACCAACTCTATCTCCATTTGGCTGGGCTGTGCTGGCTTTCTCGTTTGGTTTAATATTGTTCTGAAGAGAACTGTGCTCTCTGTTCTCGCTTTCTTGAATTCTGGGTGGGGGCGGGGGAGTTAATGGAAAACATTCCGTTCTCCCCCAAGACTATATGTTTTTTTGCTTCGGCCAGTTTTTCTCTGGCGGCAGTTAAGTCTATTGGTGTATATGTTATGGACTGTTTTGTTTTCTGGGCAAAAGTTGCCTTGTTGTTATTTGTGTTCTTATTTTCTGTTTGTTTGTTTTCCGTTTGCTCGTTTTCCGTAACATTTGTTTTTTCATTTTCCTTGTTTGTTTCGTTGTCTAGTTTTGTTGTATCTATTTCTTTTTGTTCTTCAGACTTGGGGGGGGGGCGTGGCAGAGCTAATGGCAGACATGTCTGCCATCTTTTCCGCCATGCTGCCAAGAAAGAGATTTTACAGCAAAATAGATATTTATTTTACCCCCTAAAAAGGGGGTAAATGTAAAAATGTTTCCCTAAATAACAGGGGTAAGTGTTTCAAATATGTTGCACTGAAAAAATTCTCTGGTACTTACTATAGTACGGGTAAATTCCGATGGAATAGCGGAGCCGATGTGAAGCGTGTCTTACTCTATCAAGATAGATAGATAGATAGATAGATATATTTCTTTATTAGCCACAGGGCCACAAAAGAAGGGGACAAATACAAAGGGGAAGTTTACATACAATAAAAACGTGTAAAATGTTATCACAAATGGAATTTAAAAAGTTAGTCGATTTTCCCAAATAGAGGGAGACAGTGTATATGGGTAACACATACCCCCTAAAAAAATGTGCAACCCTCATCTCCAGGAGTACAAAGAGTTTGTACTCCTTTCCTCTCCTCCTCCTTTTCCTCAACCTACAGGCTGATATAGAGAGAAGGCCCATTCACTCGGGCCATTCTCGCCACTTTCACCCACCTTTCATAAAACTCGCTGGGGTACAGCACCTCTCTCTCTATCCTGATTCTTCTTCCAAAGCGGTATTTGAAAAAAAGAATCAGTTGTTGGCTGGAGAGAAAGGTGTCTGACCTCAGCCCTTTCAACCTTGTCCACCATACAACCTCTTTCGCCATAGCTATCACACAAAGGAAAACCACCTCTCCTTCGTTTTTGAAGGAGGGTGGCGGTTTGATCATGACAATGGACTCGGTGGTCAACTGGATTGGTCCCACCCGCGACAATAGTCGTTCTACATAGCCCCACAGGTCAGTGACGCCCGGGCAGTGTATGAATGCGTGCGCGACGGTTTCTTCGTCTCGCACGCACCTCGGACAGATCTTTTTTGCAGGGTCCCTGCCCGGGCGCCCATGTCTGTAGAGCTTGTCTCGAACTGGTAGAGATCCTCGGTAGCACTGCCAGGCCAGGGACTTTTGGAAGTTGTCCATCGGTCCCGGGCGGAAGGTCCTACCGAACAGACTGACCAGTTTATCTTCCTCTACGCCTAGAGTTTCACCGAGCGCGTCGTCGCACTTGCTGCTGACCAACCCTCTATAGAATGACGAAGTGGAGTCTCCACTGATCGCCGGGTCCGCCTGCCAGAGGGCTGTGAGCGCCTGAGCACATTCGATGTGCCAGTCGCCCATTTTCCTCGGTCTTTGCTTGACCCAGGACTGCAGCTCGGTCAGCGAGACGAGTCGTAGGAAGGCTCGCCTCACGAACGGGGCCCACACCGGTTGTCCAGTGAGGAATACGTAGAGAAGCCGCAGCCTGAGCGCGTGTTTGCGCATCGTCAACCACGGCATCACCAGCCCTCCGTTAGAAGGGTGTTGGCAGCAGATGGATCTTCTCACCAAAGGAGCCCGCCTCTTCCAAAGGAATCGGAAGAGCGCGCGCTCCATTTTGGCGAGCGTTTTGGCTGGACAAGGCACGACGGTCAAGCGGTAGTAGATGGCGGACGCTATAACAGTGTTCGACACCTCCGCTCGACCTTTCAGGGATACATTGCACTCGGCCCACTTCTGGGTGAGTGCAAACACCTTGGCCGTCACTTCGTTCCAGTTCTTCTCCACCTGGAGGTCCGGACCAAACCAGACCCCGAGCAGCTTTACCGGTCCTTCCGTCCAGCGTCCGACGACGCCATCGGAAGGCATCGGTCTGCCTCTCCACGATCCGAGTTGCAAACCGATGGACTTGTCCCGGTTCAGCTTCGCTCCTGTGAGACTTTCGTATTCCTTCAGTAAGGTGCCGACTTCCTCGATTTGCGAGGCGCTCGACACCATTACTGACAAGTCGTCGGCGTAGGCCGACGCCGCTTTCCGCAGTCCCGGTTCCAGAGGGATGCCCTGCAATAGCTCCAGCTTCCGCAGTAGTGGATCGAGAGTCAGTACGTACAGAAGGGAGGAGAGAGGGCATCCCTGTCGAATGGATCGCGTAATATGGAACGGCTCCGAGAGGTAGCCGTTCACCTTGACCCTTGAGCAGATGTTGTAAGGCCGTTCTTGTTGCTAGCACGCTGGCTACGTTGCCACTTCTAATTGCCTCTTCTACTTTATCTACCAGTTCCTTCTCGGTTCTATTTCTATCTAACGCTAATTCTTTACTAAAAACTATCGAGTCTAATCTAACTGCCCTCTTGAGAGAGTACCACCATCTGTTGTTGACAATGGCCCCTGTCAAGTGCTGTTTAACTAAAGTGCTAATCCGTCTACTGTAGGCTTTGCTTGTCGGTAACGACAAGTTCAGCTTCCAGTAGCCGGGTCCTTATCTATGGGTTCTATCAAGGTTGGCCATGCAGGTCACTAGTTTGTGATCTGAATAGGCAACCATGAATATTTGTGGACAGCTTAACATGTCCCTATCCTTATTTCTAACTAGAACCCTATCTAGGTACGATCTAGATGTTCCGCTACGATTACTCCACGTTCACAGTGGCGCAGTCGGAAAATCTAGTCGATATCTATCGGCCAGGTCAAATCGGTCGATTAACTGTTTGAGGCTCTTACACCCCCCTTTATCGGGACATCTAAGATTCCATTCCAGTCCCCCACTAAAAGCAAGGAGCGGGACGTTCCCAGAAAAGTCTCTAGACGTTTGAAGAAGTCTGGCCGCGGTCTCCCGGATGGGGCATATGCGGCCACCAGCCTGAAGGTCCACCTTCACTACCGTCAACGTCTAGGACCACCAGTCGACCCTTCGGGTCCAGATGTACCGTCTGTGTTACGAGGCCCAGGTGTTTCCGCAGCAAAACAGCAACTCCGCCCCCAGCCCCCGGTTGACAGAGAGATGCGTAGATCTCAAAGTCATCGAAGATGGGGGCCAGCTGTCGCTCGCCGTGGATCCTGGACTCGCAAATGGCTACCACATCCATACTGTGCGACCTGAGGTCGTTTAAGAGTTTGCCCTGTTTCCAGGGCATCCCCAGGCCGCGTACGTTCACACATCCAACTCTTATATTGGCCATGTTGGTGCTGAAAAGTTAAAAGAGGAAAAGAGATCACTCACCCTTCGCCTCCTGGGGACCAGGCCGCACGACTTCCATGGGGGTGTTGGAGGGGTTGTCTGGATGGGTGGTGGTTTCCGGCGGGGTGGGGACGCAGATGTTTGGTGGGGTGGGGTCTGGTGGGATGGGGGTGTCTGGGTTGGGGAGACATTTGAGAAGGACGCGGTTGAGTGGTTTCACGCAGGAATTCCCCACATCCTTCTCAAATGTTTCTTTTAGGGACTTATAAGTTTGTATAGGGACCCTAATCAGTTTTAGGTTCAGTTTTTTGCTATTTTTAATAGAGTGGGCGAAAGTTTTCCCTTCGGTTTTCACCGAAGGGTCGTTCGTGATGGTCTCCATTAGTGTTTTGTTTTCAGTGTTTATGTAAGTGTAAGTGTAATTTTCTTGTGTTGTGTTTGTTTTTGTCTGTAGTTCTTGTGTGTGCTTTCGTTTTGTTGTAGGTATTTTGTTTTCAGGAGGTGGGGGTTTTGTTTGTGATGTTTTTTGTTGTTTGTGTTGGTGGTTCTATGTTTGTGGTAGGGTTTGCTGGTTTTTTGCTTCTGTGATGTCTTTTCTTTCTTTTTGATCGATGGGGTTCTCCCTCGTCTACACTGGGTGATGGCGAGATAGCCTCATCTGTTGTATCGTCTGTGTGATTGGGGAGGGGTATGTCTTGGGGAGCTGTTGTGTCTGTATGTGATTTTGTAGTGGTTTTAGGTGGAGTGGGGTTGGGTGGGACTGTATTTGTTGTGGTTATTTTTGTGTGTTGGTGTTGTTGTGGTGGTGTTGGTGGTTGTGTTGTTTTGATGGGTGTTTTTTTGGTTCATTAATTTAGGACGGGAAGCCCTCAGGTGACCCCTGCTAAAGCAATGGTAACATGAAGGCCGCCTACCCTCAACCGAAAAGTTTATGTAGGTGAGTCCGTCCAGGAGTACACGCTGTGGGATCATAGCTATTCGCTCTGGGCTCATTTGCACCAGAACTTCAATGCTAGTCCCATTGAATACGTCTCTGGGGGACTTGCCTACTGACAGTATTCTGTCTTCATCAAAATTGATGAAGCCGCACAGTATCCAGCATATGTTCACATTTGGTGTGACACTCGTGATTCTGATCTTTTGTGTCCTTTTTCCCATGTATGTAGGGAAAAAGGTGTACAGGTTGGATACAATTGGCGACACAGAGTAATTTTGGGCCGCGAATTGATCCTTCATGAGTACCGAAATACTCCAAAAAAGTTTGCTTCTTTGAATGAATGCAATATCATTCATTGAATTTTTGAAAACCAGGCAATTTCTTTCTGTGACAATTGGACTGGTTTTCGGGTAGAATTGGAAACTGTCCTAAAAACTATCGTTTTGAGAGCAGTTTCCTTGCGAATTTCTACCGGAGAATTGATGCTGAAAGCACCATTTTTTTTCGAAACTGACATATCTCCTAGCGTCCTTTAAAAGTTATTCAGCATTTGTTATGTCGAGATATATCAATTCTTCCTTTTTTTTAACTTTCTCTGCAAAGGAGATTTTTGGTTTCTTTGTGGAATCCGTATTGGTGGTGTTGTCATTATTGTTGTTATTCTTGTTGTTATTCTTGTTGTCACCGATGTTGGTATCATCCATATTTTCCTTGGTGTTGTTGTTGTCTTTGATGCTGGTGTTATTGGTGTTGTCTCTATTTTTTTCTTTGTTGATGTTATCATTGTTGCTTTTATCATCATTATTGGTGTTGCTGTTATTTTTGTTGTCATTGAATTGTTTGGTGTCATTTGTGTTGTTTGAATATGAATTCGTTTTTACATTTTCATTTCGTCTTTCCATCTCTATAGTATCTAGTGAAGAAGACGTTGTTGACTGCGAGCTTGGTAGTCTTACCGCCTCTCCACCACCAATATCGTTGGACGCAGCGTTTATAACGTAATCAACATTTTACAATATTTTTTCCAAGATTCGATGGAGAAAAAATTTTCAAATTGATATTCCGCCAAGTTGACCCACCCCCTGAAGGTTCAGACGGGGAGTCAAGTTACACAATGATATAAAATTTAACTAAAAACTCACGTTTCTTTCTTACATAAATTAACGGAAACTTCTCCGCGAAGTTACACACGTCTCATAGAGAGATAGATAGATAGATAGATAGATAGATAGATAGATAGATAGATAGATAGATAGATAGATAGATAGATAGATAAATAGATAGATAGATAGATAGATAGATAGATAGATAGATAGATAGATAGATAACATCTAGATGCTGGACTTAGCATTTCAACAAATTTAATTTTAAATGCTTGGTCTTTTTTTACTTTCATTATTGTGAAAGATTTTTGTCACTTTCAGTCTACTGGGATATAATCAGTAGGGTGTGGTTTCAAGGAGGAATTGACTGCTATTTCTAGCTGCTCGAGTGAGTATGTAGAGGTTCCTCAAATCTTAAGTGAGTTAACTATTTCTATTACCCAAATCTGCAGATAACTTTACATACAAGTTGCCTATTACCACTAGCTATTTCAAGAACTATATTTCCTAGCATCTAAGATGCAATTCTGTTTCTAAAACAAGTGTCAAAAGTTTACAATGAGCAGAAATATTACAGTTTTTTATAAGTTAATATCAGCCGAAGGGGAATATTAACTTAAGCCAAAAGTAAATTGAAATCCTTTTTATGATCTCTCAATTAAATTTAGAAATTATACTTAGTTAAGGTAGTAAATAAACAAAAAGTATCATTAAAAAAGAAATTCTCTTATTGGTAATCAATGGTAAATAAATCGAGTGACTAGTAATAATTTACTTTCTGTATGTCATTTTACTTATATTTTCAGTGTATTTAAACAACCTTGACCTTAAGGGGATTATATCAACTGGCAAAAGAAATAAAATTGTGGTATGTAAAAAAAATTATTTGGTAAAAGTAAAATCAAATGCAAACTGCATGATAAACAAGATCTTTATATCACTAAGGACCTGTATGTTTTTAAACAGGACCTTATATGCTTTTAAACAACTGACTGTAAGTGATCAAAGAGATCTATATGTCACTGAGCTACTAATTATAAGTGATCAACAGGATATATATGTCACTAAACCACTAACAAAATAAATTGGAAAATATGTGCTGGGAGCTTGTTTGAATGCTTATTTTTTTTTTTTTAGGTTTGAACATAAAATTGAAATGTCTCTTCAACACTGTTTAATTTCTGATGCCAGTGTATCCACATAATAGCTATGTTCTTTGATATTCTCACTGTAACTTTAGCTGTCCTTCAATATCAAACCTTTTAAACACAATGAGTAGACACATTTCTGAAGAATTGCTACTAGATATAAATTCAAACTGTAAATCAAGAATTTCAAAGACTTATAACCCTTTCTAGTTCACAATTGCAAGGTAGTAACATAACATAACATACAAATTACCTATTACTTTTAACTATTCACAGTATAATTTCTGATGTCAATGTATCTATGGCAAAATGGCAAAGGTATATAAAATGTACATAAAAAAATATATCCTTGAAACAGAAAAAATAAATAAAAGAAATTTAAAAAGAAGAATAGGGATCTATAGGAGCTACATATTTCAGAAATAACACTCCTCCTCAAGACAATGTTTACAGCTGTTGTTAGCAAATGCTGTAAACTTGAAAGAGATTTTATATGAATGGTTTAGCAGGCGCTAAAAGGTTCCTATACAAAAGATGAAACACAATATTGTAATCATTCCTTTCTTTCATTTGTTTTACTTTCATTTTCGCTTTGTTGTTGTTGTTGTTATTGTTTTTACCCGCACAGAATTAATTGCTGTAGTTTATTTTCATTATTGTAGTTGCTTTTATTATAATTATTATTGTTCTTCTTGCAGTTCTTACTGCTGGTGCTTTCATACTACTACTGCTGCTAACAGCAACAACAACAACAACAAAAATGATAATAATAATTATTGTTTCTACTTTTGGCACCAGTGTATTACTGGTACTTTATTTTATCGACCCCGTAAGGATGAAAGGCAAAGTTAACCTCGGCGGGATTTGAACTCAGATCGTAAATGATGATAATAATAATAACAATAATAATAATAATAATAATAATAATCATCTTCATCATAATTATCATTATCATCATCGATGTTGTTGTTTTTCATTCATTCAATTCCTTTGTACTACATTTGTAACCTATTCACTTTCATGTCCCTCATCCATCTCCTTTATGGTATTAATTATTATTATTAGCAGTAGTAATGTTCTTGTTGATATTGTTATTATTAGTATTATTGTTGTTGTTGCTGCTGTTGTTATTTTTATTATTATCATTATTGGTTTTGTTTTGTTGTTGTATTTTGTGTTATCTTTATCATTATCATCACCATAGCTATTATTGTTGTTGTTATATTCACAGTTGCAATTTTTGTGAAGTTAGCTCAATGTTAAAATCTATTAAGAGACAAAACTGGAACATTTAAAGCTATGCCATTTAATTGCCTATTACATATCACTTTGAGGTGAGTGACATATATATGTAATGTTGTTGCTCTTGTTAATGTTTTTTGTCATCGCTAATGCTGCATATCATATATAATGTTGCTATAATGTGATAGAAACTGCTTTGCTAACCATTACAGCTTAGCTAGACATTCTCCATTCTAGAAGCAATCATTTTCCAATTCTTTCGATATTTTTAGATTTATGTATCAGTCAGAATGAAACTTCCTATTCAATGAGGCAAATCGTAGCTTTATGATGATTAGACACATGTGCACACACGCACACACACACATAGACATACACACACACATCATCATCATCATCATAACCATGATCATAGTCATCATCATTATTTTTATGTCTTTTTTTCTGAGTTAGTATTTTCAGGCAGTATTTTACAACTGGATGTTCTTCTTGATGCCAAATTTTGTTATATATTTCATGCATACACACATACACACACATGCTCACACATGCATACACACACACACATACACATACACATATATATATATATAATAGTAAGAAACTCTCAAGAGAGAGCTGGCCTGGAGAAGATTTTCAGAGAATTCCCCAAACACCTCAAGCAAGTGTTTAAGCCCATAATTTCTTCCTCTCTCAGGGAGCCAGCCATATCCAGGTCAAGATTCCTAAATGCACTTCTACAGACATCTTTTAGTCACGTGGATATCAGGAACTTGTACATTTAAATAGTATGGGGATTCTGTTGCACCTCAACAAGATTCAGTTGGAACTTCTCTCAATTGCCTCTGCTTTCAAACATATGAGGGTTGGCTGAAAAGTTCATAGGATTACCAAGATATTCTCATGGAATGACCAAATGAGGTTTATTTTTCAAAATAATCCCTAGAACAAAACAATGCATTTGTTAATAAGAAGAGTGGAAATTAATGCATGCAAGATTTCGTAGATCTAGCATCACGCTTTCATAGTCAACCTATGGACTTTTCGGCCCACCCTCATATATTTAGATGCTTTCTTGAGTTACATTAGCAAAATAACATTGGTAGTCAAGGTAGCAGTGAAACGAGATATATACATATATATATATATGTGCGTGTGTGTGTGTCTGCGTGTGCGTACATATACACACACATGAAAAATCTGCTGAAGAAACCATACGGTCATTGAAATGAAAGAAATCACACTTCCTGAGGTTGCAGTAACTATAAAATAATTTAAAAATCATAAAGATTCTGTCATAGACAGAATTGCCCCCATGATTATAAAGCTAGACATAATCATAACACCAATTGTGCTCTCAAGATTGATTAATTACATCAGAAGAACAGGTGTAATTCCTACAGGAATTAAGAAAAGTATTGTAATTAAAATACTAGATAATAGAGACTTTAATGAGTATGAGAATGGAAACGTATCATTTTGTCACCTATTGTTAAGAAGTATTATTGAGTATTACAGAGTATAACTGAACAGAATTGGACCCAGTTTTGACAACATTCTGAATGAGGAGTAAGCAGGATCTCGAAGTAGAATAAGAAATGACAACCACATGTCTATCATACATCAACTAAATGAAAGCAAGATACCATTAAGCACATAGAATTTACATGGGTTGTTGGCATGCTCGGGCACTGATTGATTTCTAGAATCCTTTTGATAGTATATTATGGTAAGCATTACCAAATGTTATGAGAAGATATTGCATACCTCAAAAATATGCTGACATAATTTCAATCAAGTATGAAAAGACTTTGTTTCGATTTACTGTGTTTGTAACACTCAGTGAATAATTTGGAGTCAAGCCTGCTGTTACAATGAGAATCATGTTCTCTTCTACACTTTTTGTGTTGGTATTTGGTTATATGATGAACAGAACCGATGGATGGTACAAGCAACAACTTAATGCCATGGGAGAAAATGAGGAAATTAAATTGTGGGATTTCAACATCTAAATAATTGTTTCTACTTTTGGCACAAGGACAGAAATTTCACCCAGAGCATTACTAGTGCTTTATTTTATTGACACTGTAAAGATGAAAGGCAAAGTTAACCTCGACGAGATTTGAACTCAGTACATAAAAGGCCATAACTCTGCTGCAAAGCATCATGCCTGATGCTCTACCAATACTGCCAATCCACTGCCCTTAATTAATGTGATGAAATGATTGAAGATAAAATGCCTGACATTGTTGTTGTAAACAACGACAACCATAAAAATGCAAAATAATAGATAATACCTTCTCTGAGTTACAACAAAGTGTGTAAGAAAGAACAAGAACAGATCAGATAATACCAAGAGAAAGAGAAATTGCAAGAGTGTGGAGTAAGAAAAGAGTTTAAATTGAGTCCATCATAGTGGGCACTCTTTGTAGAGTTACAAAAATATTAAAATCCTTAATGGGGAAGATTGGCATAAGGATTCATATAAAATTATTGCAGAAAACCACATTATGCAATGATCCTTAAGAATGTGGTAAAATGCTGAACTAATGTAAGAATCGATAATGACTTGCTCCTAGGATTGTAAAACAATACAAAATCTGTCTGTGATATATCAAGTGCAGCTAAGTCGATGGGAAGGGAAAATTTCATTAAATCATTATATATATATACAGCAACACATTGCAACTTTAGATCAGTTTAAAAAGCGCCACCACCAAAATGCAAGTTTTCCAGAAAGTTAACTAGGATTTTAAAAGAAACAACTGTCCACTGAAGCTAACAAAGGACCTATTAGATCTACATAGTAAAATTATAAAATTATAAAATCATAAACATAAATTGTTATAGAATACCAACTAAAAGTGAAGTCATTCTTTTCCTTTTTTCAAATATATATATATATCTACACACACACATATATATGTGTGTGTTTGTTAAGTATTTCCATAGAAAGAGTAATGGAAATTATATATTTTTTCCAATTCCACCCCACTCGTCCCTTCAATCTATCTAATTTCTCATTCTTTCTTCTGATGAAGGACTAGAGTCCGAAACGTTAAGACCCTCTTCCTGCTATTTCAAGCGGTACCCCAATATATCCCTTCCATATACTGTACCGATTGTATTGTTGTTTCTGTTTACCTTTTACATACATATATATATTTATATATATATACGTTTATGCATAAACATACACATTTTTTAGTCGGCTTCCTTCCACCTAAGAATGCCTCAGAAATGTTACCTTTTAATCAATGTTTGCTGCCTGAAGAAATCACAATATCTATCGTCATTGAAATAAGTATAATGGCTCAATTAATAAAGGACTCTAACATCTTCAACTTCGCATTTACTTATATATATATATATATATATATATGTGTGTGTGTGTATATATATATATCGATGTAGAGGTGCTGTAAGTAACAAGACCTCACAGGAGACTAGTTCCTTTAAATCCCCAAAGAGCTCTGTAGAAGTAGTTGGTAGTTTCTGTTACCTGAGGGACCAACTTCGCAGTGGATGTAAGTGTTCCGAAAATAGAGTAGCCAGAGTGAGAACAGATTGGAGAAAGTTTAGGGAGCTACTACTGCTGCTAACTACAAAAGATTTTCCCCCCAAAATGATGAGCGGATTGTATGATGTGTGTATACAAACAGCAATTCTGCATTGTAGTGAGACCCAAGCACTGTGTGCAGTGGACCTATAAAGATTGGAAAGAAATGAAGCCTGCGTGGTCCAATGGATGTGTAATAGTAATATAAATGAACGGCAAAGCGTAAATGTACAAAGAGAAATTAGGCATAGGTGAGATCAAATTCAGTGTGCAAGAGAGGATATTGCATTGGTATGTATATGTTATGTGTATGAAGGATTGCAACTGTACTAAAATGTGCAGGGCATTGAAACTTGATAGAAGCTATGGAAGTGGAAAACCTAGGAAAGTTTATGATGAGGTTATAAAAAGTGGCCTCACACAATTCTG
>OZ024740.1:100192680-100219382 GCA_964016885.1 Eledone cirrhosa
TGAGCATGTCCTATGAATTGTTTTATAACACTACTGCCATCTAATCCTTAAATATTAGATCCAGGTGTTCTGCATACACAACTCCCAATTACATTTTTCTCTCTATAGACATCTATTGTCATACATTCAAGCAATGATCAACAGTTGTCATCAGCTTTTCTATCACATAATAATTGAAGCTTTTATCCACATTCAAAGCTATACCTGCTTCACTCTCTCTCTTTTTTTTTTTTTTTTCATATTCAATATCCACACCGTCCCTCAAGGATTATCCAATTCTCTGATATAGCTATTACAATTGAATAGTTTCTTCAACTGATTCTATTCTTTGATGTTTTGGAAGTTGGTATATAGGATTCTGCTGTTAAATTAATATATTATGTTCTGCTTCAAACTACTGTTTAATAACAGTAGTTGTTGATAATGACAAAAATATTGTCCTGATTATTACCCTCCTTCTGGAATTTCTGATCTGTGTATTCAATAGTTTTCAAACAAATTTTGTCATATTCTGTGATCCATGTTGTCTGCTACCAATCATTATTTCTTGATGGAATTAAATGGCATTAATCAGCAGAAGACAAGGTTGTATCTTGCATCATTATTTAGTCGGTGTGGATTGGCAGTATCGGTAGAGAGTCGGACGCCATGCTTTCCAGCATAGTTACGTCCTCCCTTTACAGTCTGAGTTCAAATCCCGCCGAGGTTAACTTTGCCTTTCATCCTTACGGGGTCGATAAAATAAAGTACCAGTAATGTACTGGGTAATTGATGGACTTGTGCCAAAAGTAGAAACAATTATTTAGTCTACTTTGCCTTTCATCCTTACGGGGTCGATAAAATAGAGTACCAGTAATGCACTGGGATAATTGGTGGCCTGGTGCCAAAAGTAGAAACAATTATTTAGTCTACCTAAGATTATTCCTTATCTTATTATGTAGCTAAATCGTCTTATCTTTGGGGACCAGCATGCTAACCTATTCTGGTATTCTCTTTAGTTTTATAATCATTTTATAGTTTATTGTCCTTGTAAATTAGAATTTTCTGCTTTTTCGTGTAACCCTGACCTAACATAGGGATAACCAACTTTGCTTTTCCACACCGTCCCTCATCTCAATACATTTGTCTTCTATAACATGTAACACATTGTAAGATCATATCTTGTAAATATCATGCCGCACCCTTCACCCCACCACCACCAACAAACACTTCGCCATACATCCCTCATCTCAATACTATTGTGTTCTATGTGTCTTCTCTGTCAGGTATTAACTTGTAACCCATCGTAAAATCCAATCCTGTAAATATGATGTCGCACAAATCATCCCCACCACCACCAAACACATCGCCATACATCCACCACCCCTCAGTCCAGTACCCTGTGTTCCCTATGTCACTTTTTAACCTGTAATCCATCGTAAAATTCGACCCAGCAAATATCATGTCGCAACCACCACCACCAGACACATCGCCTTACTTACACAACCATCAACATCACCAACACATATGATCCCTCCTTTAACAACGCATGTGTGTGTGTCTGTGTGTAGACATATCTGTACGAACGCCATCCCCACTGGCTCTCTCCTCCGCTCTCTCTCACTGTATATATATATACTGCTTCCCCGTTCTCTCTGTTTCTCTCACCTTCTTTCGCCCCCTCTGTCAGTTATACTTTCTCTCGACTGACCGCTTCCTCGCACTTCCACTCACTCACTCTCTGTTTCTCCCCTTCTCACTTCCTCCCGTTTGGCTTACAGTGGGTCTCTTCTTGTTTACATCTCACTCACGTCGGACGTCTGTACCTTTCGCTCATGAAATCCATCCAGCTTATGCTGACCAGAACAACCACGTTGCTTGTTTTTTTCCTTTATTTGGTTTGCTTTTATCCTTCTATGTTGTTCACTTGTCCCCCTCGCTTTACGCGATTTACTGGTCCCAATAACTTTTTTTAGTTATTGCTCACACCAACCTGAGGTATATGATTTTTGGTGCGATGAAATACCAATGATGGTTGGAAAATCACTGGCGAAGGACTATGTTTATCATATGTAACCCATGTGCAACCACGCAGTATTTTTCTTTCTTCTCATGTTTTTATATATATATATATATATATATATATATATATACATATATATATATATATATATATATATATATACACGTGTGTATCTATACTACGTATTTGTCAGACTTAATGTGTCTATGTATGTATCTCCTTATGGAAATGAAACCACGAACACAATCATCACAGCACCATAAATAACGCAACCTTTCATCTTTATGAACAACATCACCACACACAAAAATCAGCGACATATACATGCCAAACTGTCTACTGACAGCCAGCACTCCCACATCACTGCCCACTTCAACCTGCGATCGACACCACAACATTTTTCACCACACCCACCCCCACATACACTACAGGCAAAAACATCCCTATGAACTAATCCACCAATCAAAACAAACTTTACTGACCACCATAGGAACTTCTGACTTTATCATAAAGCATGTATTCATTTTCCATTAACATTATAAGGGGTCTCACGAGCCATGGATTACAGAGTCAGGGCAGATCGATACAGATGGAACCTTGAGCTGGTCAGTGGCTAAACGGGTGTCACCAACCAATAAACATAATGAAGGAGCAACCAATCATCCTTGTTATCTTATTTAACTATAATATACTCTGTATAGCTCTACACCTCAACACTGAAGTGAACCTAAATATTGAGTGCTCACCTGGGTGAACCTACAGTAACTCCAAGTTACACTCCCTGATTATATATATATATATAAACGGAAAAAGGAAACGAAATTTCATTTCCCACTCTTAGTACGGCTGTTACTTAAATATAAGTATGTACACGTACATACATATATGTATACAGACGTACAGTAGTATGTATATATATATATATACATATATACGTACATACATATATTTAAGTAACAGCCGTACTAAGAGTGGGAAATGAAATTTCGTTTCATTTTTCCGTTTATCGTTTTCGGTGCACCCGGCCGATTAACCCACTCGATATGAAAATTGGGCTACTCAGCCGTAAATATGAATAAGGTAAGTATATACGTTCAACAATCTGGCAGGAAGGTATACGTTGCTGACGATAGCTAATAAGATTTAAACTAGTACAGCGTTCCTTTGTTAGTGTTGAACAAACGAGCAACGATGGTTGCTGGACACTACGGCTTAATACGGGATGTTTGTTTACAAAGACACCGAGCATTATAATACATGTTCGGTGAATCCATACGTACATATATATATGTGTGCATGTATGTATATATATATATACATACTACTGTACGTATGTATACATATATGTATGTATGTGTACATACTTATATATATATATATATATATATATATATATATATATATATATATATATATATATATATGTGTGTGTGTGTACATATCCATATGTATATACTTATGCATATATACCTCAGTGTGTATGTATACACAAAATTAATCACATGCATATGGACAAAAACTTATATATGATATTTTAGGCCATGAAGATGACTATAACTTACACTTCAATGAAGCACAACAAGTAATATATAACTAAAATATCTGCTACACCTCTTGAAGCAATACCAGTGTCCAGTTATTTGATGAATGCACTGTAGGAGATTCCAAATAATGGCAATAGTAGGCATACATAAATAGATAAATCAATTACATATATCTGTGAGTATGTGTGCATGTGTATTGAAGATAACTTCTTTATCTTTATGTGAAAGAGAATGTAACAAGCAGACATGTAAAAGATTAATTCTGTAACTATTACCAACCATGCCATCTCCACGAACATATCTACAGAGTGTCTTCTTGCAAAGTTGATTTTATACATATATTATTGTATGCATGCCATGAGAAATGACAACATATGCATTGATATTTTGCTAAGTGCTTGAACAACTTCATGTGAAAGCCATGGGTTCCAATAAAGCAGCTAAATGGCAAAGCATCTGATAGAAAATCTTATAGTATTCATCCTGCTATTTTGCATTCTGAGTTCAAATCACACTGAGGTTAACATTGCCTTTCATCATTTCGTGATCAATAAATATATTATTAGTCAAATACTGAGGTTGATTCACTCCCTCTTTCTCCTGCACTCTCTTTTTCTCTCAATCATTCTATCTGAATTGGCTATGTTGTGCCAAAAGCTTGAGCATAGAAGACCTCTTACAACATCCCTTTCTCCAGAAATGGAGAAGAGATGAATGAGGAGCTAGTAATATCTCAAAGGCAAATTGATATATTGCAGAGGAAGGCTCAAGAAAGCTAGACAGAACAATAATACTAATAATGACGTTTATCCACCTACCTGTAACTTTATGGATCATATCAACTGTCCTCTAAATGAATATGTCCTGCCAAAGGTGAAATCTACAATGTACATGTCCAAATTAATCACAATCTTTCATAAAGATGAAAAATAAGTTTATGACATTCATACCAGCATAATTATTTTAGATATCCAGTAAAACAGACATCTACACACTTGTTAAAATAATATTTCGTTTTTGAACTACACTAGCCTATCTTACCAGATGCATACAAGTAACGTTCCCACTTGTATTCAAGTGAGAGAAGCTTTCATTTTATTCCTAGGTGACAATGTTTTGAGTAAAAATTACGAACTACTCTTTTCTAACAGATATGCTAATAAGTACTACCTATATGATTTTGACTGTCCGATGCCTGAAGTCTATTGAAGAGACTCGTGTCGAAACATAGGCTCTTAATCACCAACTTTACCGATACAATTATTCTAATTTTCCTTTTATTAATTACTGCTATTTGTTTTTATAATAAAAACAACAATTGTCTTTCTTTTTTAACTGTTTATATTTCAGATAGCAAATTGGCAGAGTCATTAGAACATCAGATTAAATACATCAATATCCATTCTAGCGCTTTGTGTTTTTGTTAAAATCATTCCGAGGTCAGCTTTGCCTTTCATCCTTTCATATTAATGAATTATGTATCAGCCCAGGGGGGAGGGGGGGGGGGGAACTTGGCAGAATAATTAAAGAATTGGACACAAGATGCATTGTGGTATCTGTTACAAATATGTACATTCTGATTTCAGATCCTACCACCTATCACTGAAAAAGTGGTGATGCTTCTACTAGAAGTTGCTATTAAAAGGTAGTATCAGCAATGGAAAGACAAATGAAAAAATAGTTTACTCGGTCTGATTTGATGATCAGCTTCTTCTATTTTCTTTTATTTATTTCCTTATATTTCAATAAGCCCGAAGAGTCTTGTGAACCTATTTATCAATAGTTTCCTTATATTGTTCAACAATAGTTGACTATAAATTGAATATTCACTTTATTCAAAATATTTATTCAAACTATTTATTCAATCTGTTTTCAATATAAACCACCACCTCCATGTTGTTTCAAGATGTTTCCGTTTACATACTCTTGTATTTCTGATATTTTTGTATTCCTTTTAGTACATATTGTTAAAGTGTTTCATACACATTTTCTCTATTTATTAATTTGCAAATTCTCAATATCCATATACTCTTCAATGCCCTTGTATCTCAATATCCATATCATACTCTAAATTAATGGATTCTTCTTCTTCTTCTTCTTCTTCTATCTTTACTTGTTTTATCTTGTTTTCTCATCTCTCTCTTTCTCTCTCCACTTGTCTCTCTCTTCTCACTCTGTTCTCTTCCCTGATTTT
Organism: Eledone cirrhosa; assembly: GCA_964016885.1. Lineage (NCBI taxonomy): Eukaryota > Metazoa > Mollusca > Cephalopoda > Octopoda > Eledonidae > Eledone > Eledone cirrhosa. Next base: position 100,198,421 of record OZ024740.1, read on the forward strand.
ATTACATTCATATGTGCAAACATATATGCAAACTCATACAGACACACATATGTATAAGATGTTATCAGATATTTTCTGAACTACACAAGCTTTTATGGTACTATTCATTGGAAAGAAAAGGGTGCTCAGTTCATGAACCTTAATAAGCAGTCTACTGAGTCATTTCTACAAATAGGTTTCTTGCTATCTACAAAATTAATTATTATGCAAAATTTTATAATTTTGTGTGAGAACAGTATAGCAATTTTTACAATGGCTGATAATCTGATCAACATAATTGCATAGAGTTTACTATGAAGCTTGACAACACATCTACAGACCCTCTTAAAAAGGCTTTTGGCAGTATTGCTTTCAACTGAACTTAGGTTTTTGGGTGGAGCCTACAGGTACAGTGGTGTTCAAGGTGATGAGCATTCAGGGTAAGCAATCCTTAGCAAAACAGCAGAAAATGTGCAAAATGTGTCAACTTATCTAAGGGGACAATTGCTGCACAATCTACCAGCTCCCACACATGACTAGAATTAGTTATAAGATGCTCATGAAAAATCCATGCATTGCATTTACTGCGAAGTTTGTCCCATGGCTCCCGCCATTTGAGCAAAAGCCTGCCTTAATCCCAAAACTAATTTGAAGCTGAAAGTATAGCTAAAAAGCTTTGCAATGGTAGATAAAACTCAAATCAAAGACTGTATTTGATGGTCTTCAAAAAGTGAACGTCCATAATTGAGACATGGAAGATGTGTTGGTATTGCTGATTACAATTCCAAGATAACTAATTTAAAAACAAATGGAGTATGAATGTAATTTTTTGAGTCCTAGTCAACAGTGTTTCTCTTTTTGGTTTATATTATTACAGTTGCTGTTGGTGTTCTAGTTTTCTTCTCATCCCCTATCATTAACTGTATCACTTGTCAGATCTGCTGGAGAAGATTGTGGATAATCTATTGGTTTTAATAATGAGCATTTAGATGTTTAACTAACTGAATTCCTATTCACAAAATTAATGTTTAAAGCAGCTGAGTATTCCACAGATACATTGTACTCTTAAGAGAGTTCTAGGGATGAATAAATGTGGTACAATGTGACAGGGTTGGACATTTGAAGAACAAGCTAGAGAGAGAGATGAGGGTGGAGAGAAATATAAACAGAACTATTCATCTCTTAGATTTAAATTCAAAGGGTAGAGAACTGAAACAAATACTGGAACATACTTTATCCAACTCAGATAACTCTACCAAATCACGACCTTTTGAAAATATATGAATATATGGAAACAGATAACCAAGAGCTAAAAACACAGTCGTCAGGTATTATAAAATAAATAAAACCGTCCATCTGGTCTGCAACCACTGTACAGATATTTCTCTGCAATGATGGCTTGGCTGGTTAACGTATTTATTTTTTATATGTCTTGTCTTTTATATGTCATTTTTATGATTGTTCTGTAAAAAGTGAAAACTAAACAATAAAAATGCAATTTAGTTTCAGGTATGCATATTTCTACCTTCCTACATACAAATTTTTGTTATTCAAATGTTAATTTTCTTTTAGTGTTCTTTTAATTCAATTCCATAATGAGAATTGGACAAGTAAATGTGTAGGAATAGAATGCTGGCATTTGGAGAACTTTTTCTCTAAGCCTTAAATCTTTCTTATTTGTTCCGATCTTCTAAGATTAGATTAGATTAGTTTTTTTTCTATCCAAATATGAGGAATAGCAATGCTACCATAAAATTTCTTTAAAAACACAAAACATATTGTCTTTACACTCATATATCTTTCATTTGTGTTCAACCTGTATATGTTTGAAAGTAAAAGCTAAATTCAATTAGGAGAAGCAATATACAGTTAACAGCTGCTCAACTAGAATGTGTACTAAATTTCTGAAAAATCAAATAAACTGTGTCTTTTGACAGGTTTACTCCAAAACTAGATCCGTTTGGGTGACTAATTTGGAACATTGGCATTGTATAGTTTTATAAAATACAATTGACATCATGAGCAACATATGCTCACAACTATGTGTTATATATATAGGCACATATACATGTATACATCAACACTCACACAAATATACTTACATACACTACGTATACAAATGTGTGTTTGTACATACATATATATATATAAATATATATATATTTAATATAGACATGTCTTATACAGGACTAGATCCGTTTCATTCGAAGGAAATCGTCAGGAAGGCCCTGATGAAACAGTTCTAGTCCTGTTAAAGCCATTTCTATATTAAATATTTATACTCTGCTATGTATTGAGTACCTTACTTACTGTGGTTACCCTCGACTGAACCTGGGATACACACACACACACACACATATATATATATATATATATATATATATATATATAGAGATATAGATATAGATAGGTAAATATAAACGGGTGTGTATGATTGTGTATAGAAGATTATATTAATAAGAGGAATTCCAACTTTGTCTGATTTACTCGTTTTATTTACAATCCTTTAAAATATATATCATATAATATGGTATTATAATGAAATAGTATGATAGAATATTAAATTCTAAGTGTTAATTGAACAAGTACTTTCATGCTTTCGCAATCTTCAGGTTCATGATATGTGGTGACAGTCGAGTTTGCAATTTTCAACTGTAATGAGATGGGTAAATTTACTACCTTTTATACATTTTATACAGAGAAAAGTGGCTCCAGAATGCAAAGCCCTGTAAACTGTATTTCGACCAATCAGTCTGTAGTTTCACTGAATTACTACAGCTGATTGGTTTAAGCGTCACGGCTGGTTGAGGATGCTAACGACCAATAGTCATACCCAACGTATCAATTGTTTTGCTTTTTGAAATGATGAAAATAGCATTTTCTATTAATCATCACCATCAATATCACTTTTATTATTATTATTATTGTTGTTGTTGTTGTTGTTGTTGTTAGTGGTCGTGGTCATAGTGGTAGTAGAAGTAATAGCCCTAGGCGTTATTATTGTTCATTTAGCTTGGGTTTGAATTTATCAATAAAATTCTTTTCTTTGATTTTTCTCTTGATTTCACTTGGGCTGTGTAATTTGTAGAATGGGAATATTATAAATATTCCCTGACCACATGTTACCAGGTGGCCGCTTAGGGGTATCTGACGGACATTTGGGTCTCTGATTTGTTGACGGTGTACCCGTGCACGTTCCGATAGTGCATTTCCAGTTTGACCGACATATAGTTCTTCACAATTCGGGCATTTAATGCTGTAAATTAGATTTCTGCTTTTGCAGTTCATATTTGCATTTGGGAATATTTTTCCAGTTTTTGTTTTCATATATTGACCGGCGTGTATGGATTGACATGTGCCGCATCGATTATCATTGCATTTAGATACAGTGAATGATTGGTCTTTGTTGTTAAGGTCAAACTTTGCTTTTGTTAGCAATTGCTTCAAATTTTTTGGCTGTCTTTTACTAAGAGTCAAAGATCGATCTGTGATTAAGCCTTTTAATTCATTACTTTGAGCAATGATCGGTAGGTTTGCTTTGGCAGTGTTGAATATATTCTGGTGACATGGATTGTGTGTCATTATAAATGGTATGACCAGTTCTTGGTTTCTTCTTCCTTGGGTTGTTCTAAGTTGTTGTATAGGTATTTTTATAGCCCGCTGTATGCCATTTTCTATAAGTAGAGATGGGTATTTTTGTTTGAGCAAAAATTCTCTTAGTTCTGTTAGGCGTTTGTACCTGGTATTCGTATCTTCTACAATGGTACAAATTCTTCTGGCTAGGCAGTATGGGATGTTGCGTTTTGTATGAGGTAGAAGGCACGACTTAAAATTCAGATATTGATGGGTGTCTGTGTGTTTATAATATATATCCGTGGTAATGGTGGTGTCGTTTTTGATTATCATTATATCTAGGAATGGTAATTTGGTCCTACTCATCTCTTTTGTGAATTGGAGAGATGGGTGTAGGTTATTCAGGAGGATATTGAACTCATCCAGAGTATCTAGAGATTCTGTCCAGATGATGAAACAGTCGTCAAGGTATCTCTTCCAAGATTTTTCAATGTACTTTCTAAAGTCAGTACTATATTTTTCCTCTATTTCTTGGTAGAGTTGTTGTTCTAAGTATCCCATTACAGAGTTCGCGTAAACGGGAGCAAACTTCGTTCCCATCGCTGTGCCTCTAATTTGGATGTAATTCTTTCCATTGAAGAAGAAAGTGTTGTTTTCCAGAATAAGTTTAACTGCGTCTAATATAAATGGCGCTGTGAATCTAATGGGAATCACTTCTCTATGTATTTCCACCCAGTATTTAACCGCCTTTATTCCTAAATCATGTGTAATGTTGGTGTAAAGGCTTACCACATCAAAACTGAGTAGAAGTGAATTCGTTTCCGTGGTTTTGGGAAGATGGGACAGGAAGTCGATATCATCCCGGATGAAACTGGGTATGTGAATACATAGTGGTTTCAAAATAATGTCAACAAAATTGCTTAGACGGTGAGTGGGGCATGTTGGACCAGCTATAATGGGTCTAAGTTTTAAGTCTTTTGGGTGTAATAATTTAATGTACTCACTGTTTTGTTCTCTTACTGCCAGTTGTATTTCTTTTGACTTGTGAACTTTCGGTAGGCCATACAGGTTGCTGGGTTTCGGCTCAAAATTGGTGATGTAGTCTCTTTCCTAATCAGTAAATGAGTTGTGGTATTTTGAAGCCAGGTTGTTGATCTTCTTCATGATGCTGTGGTCTATATTTGACGGTATTTCATGATAGAATGTTGTGTCTTTCAGTTGTTCCTCAACCAAATCCTTGTAGTATTCAGTATCCATTATAACAACTGCACCCCCTTTATCTGCTTGTTTAATTATTATTGTTTTATCATTTTGTATACGTTTAAGTGCAGACATTTCTGATTTGTTAATGTTTGGCCTAACATTAGTATTATGTCTAAGAGGAAATTTAGACAGGATGTCAATGTATTGGTCGAGATAAATATTTCTTCCTTTTGGCGGAGTGAAATTTGATTTATTCTTTACTAGTCATTCATCACTCTCATTATTTTTATCAGCGAAGAATTCTACAAGACGTAATTTTCGACAGAATTCTTGGGTATCCTCCTTCAGTTCTTGGTGGTTGACTGTTGGAGTCGGTGTGAATTTCAGTCCTTTTGACAGAATTTGCATTTCATCATTGTCAAGATCTCTTTTAGATAAATTAATTATTTTAGGATCTACGTGTACAGCTGTTTTGGGTATGTTTCCTCCTGGAGTTTTTCTTTTTCCGGTTTTTGTTGTCCTGACGTTAAAAAATGAATTTTTCTCTTTTCAGGATTTATATTCCTGTTGGTGTTCGCTTGATGAACTTTTGGTCGTGATATTATATTTGGTTTCGTTATGTATTTTGTCCTATTTTTGGTATTCTGTATATTATTTTTCTTCCTGTTAGCATTATTTTTAACAGTCTGGGAAAATGACCTAGGTTTGTTTTCAGGTTTAGATCGTTTTTTCGTCCAGTTTCTTGTGGGCAATCTCTGTTGAGATCTTGAGAGTGATCTGGTTATTCCACGTTTTGTTTCCACATTCCTTGTTGGTAGTCTCTGTTGAGATCTTGAGAATGATCTCCTGGTTTTACTACTTCTCATGGTCTGGTCAAAGGAATACCTATCGTGTTTGTGCTTTTTGTTCATGTTGTGTGCGATAGGGTGTTTTTGTAGAAAAAGCGAAGAGTTATTACCGTAGTTCTTCTTTGATTCAAGGTAAGGTGAGTGTTTGTGTTGGCACGTGTTCTGGCGTATGTTGTGTTGATGAGATTGTCCACTTTTAATGCTTTTTCTCAGGGTTCCAGAGTCTTTACCGTAATTTGCAGCATATTCATCGAGAAATAATTGTTTCTGCTGCCATACCTTTCTTGATTTGTTTTCTTCTTTTGAGATATCTCCGATCTATAGTTCTCGTAGTTTTTCAGCTTTGAAATTTCAACTTCAATTTGGTCATCAATAGCTTCATATTTGGCTTTGTAGCGGGATTGTTTACATTCAGAAATGGAGATGTCGGTCCTGAATTTTGTCAATGTAAGTTCCCATCGGAGTTTTGTTTCTTCTTCTGGTTCTCCTGCAATTTCTGTAATTAGGTATTTACGAGGGAGTATGGGTGCCGTTAGAGAGAGCCATTTCGAATGTGTTTCGACATATTTTTCGCATCTGTATGCTTTCCAGAAATTTTGTTTTCTTATGTTAAGGAATTTTTTCCATGTCTTCCACATTTCTTTTCTTATTCGATGTGTTTTGTTTTCCAAATTTCTTTCGTTTATTTCTGACATCCAAGGGGGTTGTGGTAGGCTTTCTCTTGTATCTTTGATAACTGTTGGTATAATTTCAGCTAAATTCTTAATTTCAGAGTTTACATGTTCAGTTATAAGTTTTCCGTCTGTAGATTGTTTTTCTATTTCCTTTAAAGTAGAGGATTGTGTGTCCATCATCGTGATAAGTGTTGATAATTTCGATGATATCTCCTTTAGAATTCTTTCTGATTCTGTTGGTTTCATTTGTTGCTTTCCAGACATGTTGGCATATACACAATAGGAATATATATATAGATATCGTGAACCTGAAGATTGCGAAAGCATGAAAGTACTTGTTCAATTAACACTTAGAATTTAATATTCTATCATACTATTTCATTATAATACCATATTATATATATTTCAAAGGATTGTAAATAAAACGAGTAAATCAGACAAAGTTGGAATTCCTCTTATTAATATAATCTTCTATACACAATCATACACACCCGTGTATATTTACCTATCTATATCTATATATATATTCCTATTGTGTATATGCCAACATGTCTGGAAAGCAACAAATGAAACCAACAGAATCAGAAAGAATTCTAAAGGAGATATCATCGAAATTATCAACACTTATCACGATGATGGACACACAATCCTCTAATTTAAAGGAAATAGAAAAACAATCTACAGACGGAAAACTTATAACTGAACATATAAACTCTGAAATTAAGAATTTAGCTGAAATTATACCAACAGTTATCAAAGATACAAGAGAAAGCCTACCACAACCCCCTTGGTTGTCAGAAATAAACGAAAGAAATTTGGAAAACAAAACACATCGAATAAGAAAAGAAATGTGGAAGACATGGAAAAAATTCCTTAACATAAGAAAACAAAATTTCTGGAAAGCATACAGATGCGAAAAATATGTCGAAACACATTCGAAATGGCTCTCTCTAACGGCACCCATACTCCCTCGTAAATACCTAATTACAGAAATTGCAGGAGAACCAGAAGAAGAAACAAAACTCCGATGGGAACTTACATTGACAAAATTCAGGACCGTCATCTCCATTTCTGAATGTAAACAATCCCGCTACAAAGCCAAATATGAAGCTATTGATGACCAAATTGAAGTTAAAATTTCAAAGCTAACGACTGGTATTATAGCTGAAAAACTACGAGAACTATGGATCGGAGATATCTCAAAAGAAGAAAACAAATCAAGAAAGGTATGGCAGCAGAAACAATTATTTCTCGATGAATAAGCTGCGAATTACGATAAAGACTCTGGAACCCTGAGAAAAAGCATTAAAAGTGGACAATCTCATCAACACAACATACGCCAGAACACGTGCCAACACAAACACTCACCCTACCTTGAATCAAAGAAGAACTACGGTAATAACTCTTCGCTTTTTCTACAAAAACACCCTATCGCACACAACATGAACAAAAAGCACAAACACGATAGGTATTCCTTTGACCAGACCATGAGAAGTAGTAAAACCAGGAGATCATTCTCAAGATCTCAACAGAGACTACCAACAAGGAATGTGGAAACAAAACGTAGAATAACCAGATCACTCTCAAGATCTCAACAGAGATTGCCCACAAGAAACTGGACGAAAAAACGATCTAAACCTGAAAACAAACCTAGGTCATTTTCCCAGATTGTTAAAAATAATGCTAACAGGAAGAAAAATAATATACAGAATACCAAAAATAGGACAAAATACATAACGAAACCAAATATAATATCACGACCAAAAGTTCATCAAGCGAACACCAACAGGAATATAAATCCTGAAAAGAGAAAAATTCATTTTTTAACGTCAGGACAACAAAAACCGGAAAAAGAAAAACTCCAGGAGGAAACATACCCAAAACAGCTGTACACGTAGATCCTAAAATAATTAATTTATCTAAAAGAGATCTTGACAATGATGAAATGCAAATTCTGTCAAAAGGACTGAAATTCACACCGACTCCAACAGTCAACCACCAAGAACTGAAGGAGGATACCCAAGAATTCTGTCGAAAATTACGTCTTGTAGAATTCTTCGCTGATAAAAATAATGAGAGTGATGAATGACTAGTAAAGAATAAATCAAATTTCACTCCGCCAAAAGGAAGAAATATTTATCTCGACCAATACATTGACATCCTGTCTAAATTTCCTCTTAGACATAATACTAATGTTAGGCCAAACATTAACAAATCAGAAATGTCTGCACTTAAACGTATACAAAATGATAAAACAATAATAATTAAACAAGCAGATAAAGGGGGTGCAGTTGTTATAATGGATACTGAATACTACAAGGATTTGGTTGAGGAACAACTGAAAGACACAACATTCTATCATGAAATACCGTCAAATATAGACCACAGCATCATGAAGAAGATCAACAACCTGGCTTCAAAATACCACAACTCATTTACTGATTAGGAAAGAGACTACATCACCAATTTTGAGCCGAAACCCAGCAACCTGTATGGCCTACCGAAAGTTCACAAGTCAAAAGAAATACAACTGGCAGTAAGAGAACAAAACAGTGAGTACATTAAATTATTACACCCAAAAGACTTAAAACTTAGACCCATTATAGCTGGTCCAACATGCCCCACTCACCGTCTAAGCAATTTTGTTGACATTATTTTGAAACCACTATGTATTCACATACCCAGTTTCATCCGGGATGATATCGACTTCCTGTCCCATCTTCCCAAAACCACGGAAACGAATTCACTTCTACTCAGTTTTGATGTGGTAAGCCTTTACACCAACATTACACATGATTTAGGAATAAAGGCGGTTAAATACTGGGTGGAAATACATAGAGAAGTGATTCCCATTAGATTCACAGCGCCATTTATATTAGACGCAGTTAAACTTATTCTGGAAAACAACACTTTCTTCTTCAATGGAAAGAATTACATCCAAATTAGAGGCACAGCGATGGGAACGAAGTTTGCTCCCGTTTACGCGAACTCTGTAATGGGATACTTAGAACAACAACTCTACCAAGAAATAGAGGAAAAATATAGTACTGACTTTAGAAAGTACATTGAAAAATCTTGGAAGAGATACCTTGACGACTGTTTCATCATCTGGACAGAATCTCTAGATACTCTGGATGAGTTCAATATCCTCCTGAATAACCTACACCCATCTCTCCAATTCACAAAAGAGATGAGTAGGACCAAATTACCATTCCTAGATATAATGATAATCAAAAACGACACCACCATTACCACGGATATATATTATAAACACACAGACACCCATCAATATCTGAATTTTAAGTCGTGCCTTCTACCTCATACAAAACGCAACATCCCATACTGCCTAGCCAGAAGAATTTGTACCATTGTAGAAGATACGAATACCAGGTACAAACGCCTAACAGAACTAAGAGAATTTTTGCTCAAACAAAAATACCCATCTCTACTTATAGAAAATGGCATACAGCGGGCTATAAAAATACCTATACAACAACTTAGAACAACCCAAGGAAGAAGAAACCAAGAACTGGTCATACCATTTATAATGACACACAATCCATGTCACCAGAATATATTCAACACTGCCAAAGCAAACCTACCGATCATTGCTCAAAGTAATGAATTAAAAGGCTTAATCACAGATCGATCTTTGACTCTTAGTAAAAGACAGCCAAAAAATTTGAAGCAATTGCTAACAAAAGCAAAGTTTGACCTTAACAACAAAGACCAATCATTCACTGTATCTAAATGCAATGATAATCGATGCGGCACATGTCAATCCATACACGCCGGTCAATATATGAAAACAAAAACTGGAAAAATATTCCCAAATGCAAATATGAACTGCAAAAGCAGAAATCTAATTTACAGCATTAAATGCCCGAATTGTGAAGAACTATATGTCGGTCAAACTGGAAATGCACTATCGGAACGTGCACGGGTACACCGTCAACAAATCAGAGACCCAAATGTCCGTCAGATACCCCTAAGCGGCCACCTGGTAACATGTGGTCAGGGAATATTTATAATATTCCCATTCTACAAATTACACAGCCCAAGTGAAATCAAGAGAAAAATCAAAGAAAAGAATTTTATTGATAAATTCAAACCCAAGCTAAATGAACAATAATAACGCCTAGGGCTATTACTTCTACTACCACTATGACCACGACCACTAACAACAACAACAACAACAACAACAATAATAATAATAATAAAAGTGATATTGATGGTGATGATTAATAGAAAATGCTATTTTCATCATTTCAAAAAGCAAAACAATTGATACGTTGGGTATGACTATTGGTCGTTAGCATCCTCAACCAGCCGTGACGCTTAAACCAATCAGCTGTAGTAATTCAGTGAAACTACAGACTGATTGGTCGAAATACAGTTTACAGGGCTTTGCATTCTGGAGCCACTTTTCTCTGTATAAAATGTATAAAAGGTAGTAAATTTACCCATCTCATTACAGTTGAAAATTGCAAACTCGACTGTCACCACATATCATGAACCTGAAGATTGCGAAAGCATGAAAGTACTTGTTCAATTAACACTTAGAATTTAATATTCTATCATACTATTTCATTATAATACCATATTATATGATATATATTTTAAAGGATTGTAAATAAAACGAGTAAATCAGACAAAGTTGGAATTCCTCTTATTAATATATATATATATATAGATATAGATTGATAGATAATACATTATAAAGAGAGAAGAAATATTAGATATAATTAATAAGATATACCATAACCAAATTCCTTCTTTACTCCTCGACTACGTAGTTTCGTGGCATATTATGCAAAACACTGCATCACAGAGATATAGAATTGTTGTGAGGTCTGCCGACTTATCAAGAGGATACTCATTAAGAGTTTCAAAACACATCCGTAGGACGCGAGATAGAATCTCGAAAGGCGGAGGGGGAGTCAATCATGTGATACAGCGGTCAAGAAACAGAGCTAAGCCTCTTACAACCATGAAAAAAATTCCACGAAGGTGGAGAGGGTATTTATATCAAAGCCGTAGAAGAGGTGGCTAAGGTGGCGAGAAGTGTAAGTAATGATAGCTTTCCAGCAGTCACTACACTTCAATAGTTACTCTACCAAAGGGAATTATAAACAATATACAGAAACACACAGATGCATGCGGACACATACATATACGGCTTTGATATAAGTACCCCCTCCGCCTCCGTGGTATTTTTTTCATGGTTGTAAGAGGCTTAGCTCTGTTTCTTGACCGCTGTATCACGTGATTGACTCCCCTCCGCCTTTCGGGATTCTAACTCGCGTCCTACGGATGTGTTTTGAAACTCTTAATGAGGTATCCTCTTGATAAGTCGGCAGACCTCACAAAAAGTTTATATCTCTGTGATGCAGTGTCTTTGCATAATATGTCACGAACTACGTAGTCGAGGAGTAAAGAAGGAATTTGGTTATGGTATATCTTATTAATTATATCTAATGCTTCTTCTCTCTTTATAATGTATTATATAGCTCTGATACTGAATCAATCTAATCCATTCGGATTATTTTGTCATAGAGCAACATCGGTTGAGGTTGGCACCACTAATTAAAGGATATATGTGGATATCTTCATGTATATGTATGTGCCCGGATGTATCTGTGTGTTTCTGTATATTGTAAACAAACATCCCGAATTAAGCCGTACAGTGTTTAGCAACCATCGTTGCCCTTTTGTTCAACACTGACAAAGGAACGATGTACTAGTTTCAAGCTTATTAGCTATCGTCAGCACCGTATACCTTCCTGCCAAATGATTGAACGTCTGAAAGTATATACTTTCCTAATGCATATTAACGGCTGAGCAGCCTAATTTTCATATCGAGTGAGTTAATCGGCCGGGCGCACCGAAAACGATAAATGGAAAAAATGAAACGAAATTTAAATTCTCACTCTTAGTACGGCTGTTACTTAAATATAAGTATGTATACGTACATACATATATGTATACAGATGTACAGTAGCATGTACACATACATGCACACATATATATATGTACGTATGGATTTACCGAACATTTATTATAATGCTCGGTTTGTTTGTAAACAAACATCCATAATTAAGCCGTACAGTGTTTAGCAACCATCATTGCCCTTTTGTTCAACACTGACAAAGGTATACGGTGCTGACGATAGCTAATAAGCTTGAAACTAGTACATCGTTCCTTCGTCAGTGTTGAACAAAAGGGCAACGATGGTTGATAAACACTGTACGGCTTAATTCGGGATGTTTGTTTACAAACAAACCGAGCATTATAATAAATGTTCGGTAAATCCATACGTACATATATATATATATGTGTGCATGTATGTATATATATATACATACTACTGTACGTCTATATACATATATGTATGTACGTATACATACTTATATATATATATATATAGTTGTTATATAGTAAGGTGTATTATTGGTTGTGTCAAACGGTTCAATAAATTTTTGTTAGCAATATTAAGTTCTCCACGCTTTTGTATATCTCCAATTCCATTTATGGTAGGGGGGGGTGATAATAATGGATTTTTTTCCGGGCCCCCTTTAAAATATGTAGTGACCCATACCATTCACTGAAATCATACTAAAAATTTTTCCCGAGGGCCGGAATCCCCCTGTACATACCCCCTGAAGTTGAGGATGGTCGAAAAGAAGGACAAGTCCGCTATTATTGCAGCTATACTCGATATTCTTGCGTCACAATGGGGGTTTTTGGGGTCGATAAACTCATTTATGGTATTGTTTTTGCATTACGACCATCCAATATAGCGGGTACAATAATTTTTCACTGCGAGAGTTATGTTGTCTCATGTACTAAATAGTTTCTCATGTTTAACGTCTACCGAATTCGTATTGCTTCCTTCTTTAGCCGAACTTGTATTTCCCTGTGATCTCACATGCACCATATCTTTCTTATTTTCAGATTAACGTCCAATTTTTTAAATGGCATACAGGCACACACAATTATCATTGCGAGCGTCCGCGAAGATTCCCGGTGAACTGGAATATGTGGAAACTGCAGGATTCCCCAATGGACTTCTACCCACAAAAAGGAATGTTATCACGAACATGATGTATCTAATGCGACCATCACGAGCAGGCCAGAGTCAGAGACCAAAAGAAGAAGCAGCATTGTCCCTCTCATATGTGCTATCAGAACACTGGATTTCCTGTAACGTATATACAGTGACTATAAAACATATAAAACGGAAGATACTTCAATTATATGCAGAATTTCAACGACTATATCAAACGAGGAAGAACAGCAGAAATGAAAAGTACTTGGAGGAGGTTAAACAAATTTAACAACGAAGTGGATTATATATTTGATATATTCTGCGAGAACGCCGTAGTAAGGAAGAGACTATAAAATTACCACGGATTAGCATGACGAACGATGAGTGGGAATTCCTTCATGATCAGCACAAGGACCGTGAAATGTTTTGTGAGAATTTCATAGATAAAAAGTGGGAAAAGACAATGAAAAGGAGGAAAGGTGACATTGAATCTTTGGAAAGACAGATGCAGAGAGCTGAAAAAAAGCAAGAAATGATCCAATTGTTTATGGATGTGTCTTCGGACTCTACCGAAGAAATTAACACCCCCACCCACTATTTATGGGAACTGCTAGATGATGTAAAACGGAGTATTTGTATCAAAATAAAGATCCGAAGGCATGGTATACATTTCCAATCATTTTAATCACGACACATATTTCAATAAAAGATAGATCGATTATCACTGATCTCGTCAGGTGAAAAAGAATTGCCTTCAAATCCTTGAGATGAGGGAGAAAATTAACCATGTCCACTTACAGAATTTAGTCCCTCATATATGAGGGACTAAACTATGATGAGGGACTAAACTCTGTGAGTGAACATCGTTAATTTTATCCCTCATATCAAGGATTTGAAGACAATTCTTTTTCACCTGACGAGATCAGTGATAATCGATCATGGCTAAACGATCGATCTATCTCTTATTGAAACATGTGTCGCGATTAAAATGATTGGAAATTTATACCATGCCTTCGGATCTTTATTTTGATATATATATACATATATATATATATATACATATATATATATATATATATATATATATATATATATATATATATATATATATATTAGCAAAAAGGAAAAGAAAATGCTGACAATTTTTCCCCAGTGAAAAATAGTATGTATATATATGTGTGTGTGTATACACAGATAACTTGCCATTCCGAGTTCAAATACCGCCGAGGTTAACTTTGCCTTTCATCCTTACGGGGTCGATAAAATAAAGTACCAGTAATACACTGTGTAATTGCTGACCTTGTGCCAAATGTAGAAACAATTATTATTATTATTATTATTATTATTATTATTATTATTATTATTATTACTTTTTGCTTGATTTCCATTTTATTTCATCTTCCAGCTAGATCACAACCAGAGACCTCAGGCATGTATATATCAGGTAGAGGGAAACTTCCTGAGAAGATGAGCAGTTGAAGTCAGCACAAAATATTGAACCTCGAAGATTGTTGGTTTCCCTGGGATCTGGTCAAAGAATATGTTATTATCTTTCATAGGACACACACCACAACAGGGATGACTTTGGTTTCTAATTGCAACATCCTACATATCTCATCGTCTTTGTATTTCTCAAATTCTTTTGCTGGGAGTCTTCTATCAGTAGGTACCATCATATCAATTAACAGGCATGTTTTTTTATTGTATTTGGTTTTCGATGATGATGTCCAGTCTTTTAGCATTATTTACTTATCTGTATGTATACCATTTTAACATTTTTTCACTTAGTGACTGGCTGTGGATGGTGTTCATACCAGTTCTTAGCGTGTAGTATATAGTGACAGCATATATTCCAGTGCAAGTATTGGCCAAATTGATCGTGCCTGGTTTTCTATTCTGTAGGAGCAAGGACTGAATAACTGGCAACAATGTGGACACAACCCACAAGTTCGTCATCGCAGAGTTTGCACTTTGTGCCTGCTCCATTGTGCAAGACATTCACTTGATAATTTTGAGTAAGGAGAATCTGACTTTGAGCCACTAGGATAAACCTTCTAGTTCGACTTTCAAACCAGTGCTATGCAGCCACTGATGGGTGCTTTTCATATCTATATCAGCTTCTTCCTCAGCTTGATATTTCCTTCAAGCTCTTCAGTTTGGCTTTTGTCATATACCTTTGTGTTATGCTTGTTATCATTGTCATAATAACTCTCACCTGTATTTTTATGCCTCCTTTGAGATTGAGTGCAGTTTCTTACCCTGTACATGTTATCATACCAACTTTATCATCCAATCAGTGTTACTTTTGGTGTACATTTGGAGCCCTATTGTGGTAATTTTATAGGTCATTTCAAGTTGGAATAGGCCTCTACCACCCTCCTTTCATGGGAGATAGAGTCTACGGATGTCTAAGTTTTGGGAGATGCACCCTGTTTAATGTCAGCTGTTTCTTACTCTTTATGTCCATATGTTGGAACACGTTCAACTTCCAGTTGATATCTTTAAGGCTGCCACTAGTGAGTTTATAGCTTGAATTCTATTCTAAGAGTTCAGCTCAGTGTTCAAGACCAGTCTAACATGTCTATAATATGCTTTCTTGATCTTCTTCATTGACCCATACTGAATATCTTTCCTTTCCTTTACATGAAGATACTTATATTTATTATTATTTGAAAGTTCATTTGAATTCTGCTTCTTTCTCATATTTTGCAAAGTGTCAACCTGAAACCTGAGGAAAAAATTGGTACAATCAATTCCTTAATGGCATATAATTCCTTAATGACAAATAATTCCTTAATGGCATAAACAACAGTAAATGTCTTTGCAAGGTATTTAAATTGATAATGCCCTTCTCAGGACATGGACAGTGCCAGTCAGCACACTGTTCTGTATCTCTTGCAGAGATGGTTTTCCAGGTATTTGGTCCAAATATTTTTCAGTTCTCTTTCTTATCATTCCAAGTGCACCAACTATCACTGGTATTGTACAGGCTGTAAGACACATTTTCTCAATTTTAATTGTCAGATCTTTATATTTAATGAACTTTCCTAACCCTTTTGATGAGATATTAAAATCTGATGGAATGCTAATGTCAATTAAAAAACATGTTTTCTCTTTATGGTCCTTCACAATTATATCAGATGTGTTGGCTGTGATTGTTCTGTCAGTATTCATGGGGAAATCCCATAAGATTGTCCCATTCTCGAGACACGTTACTGCAGCTGGGTGATGGTTGTAACATATTTCCTCTGTTCTTATACCATTCAACCAGAATATTACCCAGTGTAAATTTGAGAGTTTGATCTACATCAGGTTCTTTGTTATGGAGAACATACTGCCCATTGACCTTCATATTTTGCCAACGCTTTGATGTTCTTGACTTTAATTGCAGAGTTGCCATAATTTTCAAAATCTGTTCCCAATACTTCTACAAACTTCTTACTTTCCTTTTATGATTGAATGTAACCTCTTCTTCTTTTTGTGATCTGCAACCATTTTTAGCATCTATAGTTTTAGCATCTGTAGTTTTAAGGTATCTATTGAATCCAATGATTGATATTTTGCATGACAGCTCAAGCTAAATCATTCTTCTGCCTCTGTTTTATTTAGGGTGATAGAGGCTATCCGCATCTGACTGGGGGGGGGGGGGAGTGAAGTTTATTACAAGTCAGATGTTTCTTGATTATGGTGTCCATTTTCTTTATTTCAGTAATGTTCCAAATTATGATATTAAAACTGTAAGTGACAACAGGGATTGCTTGAATGTTGTTTTGGCACATTTTCCCAATCCAATCGGCATCCTTATATCATCACTGAACACCTTAACTGTCTTAAACAATCCTTCCAATTTGCTGTCATTTTTGGCATACAGTTTCAAGTCATCCATATAAAACAGATTATTTATGGCTTTGCTGTCTATTTTGTAGCCATATTTTGTTTTGTTTAGCACTAAAGACAGCAGTGTGAGTGCAATACAAAATATCAGCGGAGAATATGAATCACTTTGAAAAATATCACAGTTAATACTGGAAGTATGAGTGTCATAGTCTCACTATGCTTCTTCTTCAATTTACCAGTTTAAAGAGAGCATGCTGAGTTCGTCAACTTTATTTGTTTGTAATGTCCTCTTGCACTCGATGTAGATTTTTCCTGGGCAGCCTCACCTTTTCTTGCTACTCTCTGGTAGAGAGCCAATCATGGTACTGGGCTGTTGTTTGCTTTTAGCCTATCCTGTAAAGTTGCAGAAACTGAACCAGAAATGATGTGGCTGTAAAACAAATATCCTACCAACATAGCAATACATTTTATGTGTGTGTATATATATATATATATGGAAGCACATGGCTTAGTGGTTAGAGCATTGGCATTGCAATCGAAAGATTGTGAGTTCAATTCTCAGACCGGGTGATGTGTTGTTTCCTTGAGCAAGACACTTTATTTCACATTGCTCCAGTTTACTCAGCTGTAAAAATGAGATGATTAGGGACTGAGGTCCCTATCATCACTGCAAAGTGGTTGTGTAGGTGCCACGGCAAAAAGCACCCAGCACTTACTGTAAATGAGGTTGGTGTTAGGAAGGGCATCCAGTTGTAGAAATCAAGCCAGAATCAGTTCCCGTCCCACCCTTGCAAGCAGGGAAAAGTGGACGTAAAATGATGATCATGATATATATATACATACATAAGCTGGTGAAATTCTAGAGTAACAAGACTCACTACTTGGACTTAATAAAATGAATATTTAAACTATACTTCGGTACTGAGTACTCTTTTCTCTCGGCTATCAAATTTATATGGATATATATTGCCATTGATAGAAACTGACAAGGCTGATCTTTGCAAAGAAAAGTTGTCCGTATAGGTCACAGCTGATTGTCGGTGGAGGTTTTGGTTGGAGGTGATAAATTTGTCAGTTATGCAGTGATTCTCCTCAAAGTGTCCTGCACCTATCTTGATAAGATGCTACCATGCTTCTCTGTTTTCTGCACATTTCCTCCAAAACTTAGGGTTGATGTTGGTGCCCTTCATTATCTGTTTGAATTGGTCTTTGTAGCAGTGTATGGTGTAGCCATGTTTTCTCTTGCTTACACTGAGTTTGATATTGCAGATTTGATGTGGTGGTCTGGATCTACTCCTGTGGTGGATATGACCTGTTCATTTGTGGTGATGTTTGATCATGATGGCATTGGTCCATTCAATTACTGTAAGTTTGCTGGCATAAATGATTGAAGCTTTTATAGATGAAATTGTTCCAGTTTTGGGATATCTTGGCATTTCAAAATCCACATTTCACCTCTATACAGTAAGACAGAAAAAAACCATGGCTCAATACATCTGCAGCTTAGTTTGTAGTTTCATTTTTTTTTAAGACACAATCGAAGTGTTTTCCAAAAGAAATGCACTGTGCTGAAAATCCTGCTTGGATTCTTTTCTTCTCATCTTTCTCAGAGTTACATTATTATTATTTGGGATCGATTAGGGTGCTGTATTGACAGTATTGGTAGAGCATCGGACAATATGCTTTGTGGCACAGAGTGACGGCCATTTACGTTCTGTATTCAAATTCCACCGAGGTTAACTTTACATTTCCTCCTTATAAAATCAATAAATTAAAGTACCAGTAATGCACTGGTTTCGATTTAATCAGCTTTCCTCTCCCCAAATATTGTTGGCATTGAGCCTATAGTAGAAATAATTATTTGGAATCGATTAATCAAAGTACCAGTAATGCACTGTGGCTGGTTTAGTCGACTTTCCCTTCCCACCAAAATTGTTGGCCTTGTACCTAAACCAGAACCCATTATTATTAATATTATCAAAATGTAGAAACCATACCAAAATATGGAAGGTATGAGTGAAATGTATTTATTTGACATATCTTTTCTCTGATCATAACAACCCATCCAACTCATGCCAGGATGGAAAATTAACATAAACTGATGATGATTTATGGTCGTCTCTGTGTTTATAAAATCATTGAGGAGTAAAAAGTATATAACATCTAATTATGTTTAATTAATCATAAGATTTTAAGAGCTAGACTAAATCAAAATAATAGAGCTTAAACTAATTTCCACATAGATAAAACATGATGACTAAATACATATATATATATAAATAACAATATATATGTGTTTCTGTTCCGGTTTCTGCTGAAATGTATATAGGAGAACATTTTGCTATATGTTTTGAAGTAATTAATTAATTACGCACAAACACACATATACTGTATATCTATATGTGTGTGTGTGTGTGTGTATATATATATATATATATATATATATATATATACATACATACATATATATAATGTATGAACACATTACAAACATGATCACATGACATACATTTGGTTTATATCTCGGAAGTTGTGAACCGGATGTGCTCGCAAAATGAAGAAAGACAAAAAATTGTTGGAGAATGCTGTAGAATGTAGGAGAAAACAAAAACATTAGAATATTTATGTCTTTGCTGTCCATATATATATACATACACACACAAGCACATACACATATGCACACACACAAACATCCACACACATTTTGAATTTCAAATATATATATACATATAAAAGCAAATCTGCGAATGATCCGTAGCACATGTTGCATTTTTTTTAAAATATACACATTGTACCAACGTCATCCCAGTGGCGTGAATAGGATTATCGACAGCTAGAAATAGCAGCCAATTCCTTTCAACTGAGTTAGCTATACAATTAAGGGGCCGTATATATATCCAAAATTAAATTAAGTGTGTCATGTCCGAGAGACATGCGCCATATTCACTGTAGAATATGCTCAAAGATTCCAATGAATAGATCCGGGCATTTTATATCAACTAGAAATTGATTGACAGATATATATATATCTAAAATAAACACATGAAACAATAACAGGGTATAATTTGTAAAGTGTGTAAGCACACACAGCTAGGTAGGTAACTAATTAAAGTTTAACTAGAACTTCAAATATAGATACTTTTTAAAATGATTAATCTTCCTTGTATATATTTCATTAAAGAAATATATTTCACCATTAATCGGTAAATCACAGTAGTCAAATGCTGAATTTTCAACAGCAAATGCAAATCTGCGAATGGTCCGTAACACGTGATGCATTTTTTTAAGCATACACTCACCGTACCAACGTCATCCCAGTGACGTGAATAGGATTATCGACAGCTAGAAATAGCAGCGGAGTCCTATCAACTGAGTTAGCTCTACAATTAATGGGCCGTATATATATCCAAAATTAAATTTAAGGTGTCATGTCCGAGAGACTGAAAATCCGGCATTTGACTACTGTTATTTACCGATTAATAGTGAAATATATTTCTTTAATGAGATATATACAAGGAAGATTAATCATTTCAAAAGGTATCTATATTTGAAGTTCTAGTTAAACTTTAATTAGTTATCTACCTAGCTGTGTGTGCTTACATACTTTACAAATTATCCCCTGTGATTGTTTCATGTGTTTATTTTTATATATATATATATATGTGTCAATCAATTTCTAGTTGATATATATAAATGCATACATTTATATAAAATGACCTGACAGTTGTCTTTTGACCATACTATCCACCTTTCAGACACAAAATTTGGCACTATTAAGGTTGTATTACACTTGAACTACC